>OZ024887.1:29963698-30438698 GCA_964017195.1 Siderastrea radians | reverse complement strand
ATAACATAGCATAACAGTCCGCCGTGAAAAATCGCGGTGAGTGTTTGTTTCCTTGCGGCCACGTTATAGTTTGCGATTTCCTCGACTTCGTTTATTTACTATTTATTTATTTTTTCTGAAGCTCTCATAAAAAATGTTCCCGTGGAACGGGCCACGCTACTACGGCGTTCGATGAGGAAAACAACCTCGTGTAAGAAGACATGAGAGTCGCCCGGCTGTTCCTCCTCGCTGATTGGCCAGAAAAATATTTTTCTGGCCAATCAGGAGGCGGGATTTCAAACGCTTCTGGAACTCGTTCGGTAAGAGTAAGTGCCCAGGGGCTCTCCCGCTCTTGTTGTAAACTTTCGCCCATGAAAATCCCGTCGTCTTGACTAGGTGCCCCTGGGTCTCCGAGGATGGTGTTATACCTACGTGTGGCGATATTACCTTATTTTTTTCTTTTAAGCTTTTTACACATTTTCCTTTAACACTCCGCATTTTCTACACTCCGCATTTTCCACACTCCGTATTTTCTACACTCCTCATTTTCCACACTCCGCGTTTTCCACACTTCGCACTCCGCACTCCGCACTCCCCGTTTTCCACTTAACCCAAGCTAGGTTGTCCTTTGCTTTCCCTCCCTCCCTCCCTGTATTGGTAGCTTTGACATTCCTCATCTTTTAAATTGTGAACTTGGAACTACCATTCCCGAGTAAGCAAGGAACCCTTATTTAAGATTCTGTCATCTACTAAGAGCTGTTTCATTTATTACTGTTGTCAGCTATCCTTGTTGGGTACCATCATACCATCTGACCTATTTTCCTCACAGAAGGGCACCCCTCTTCTGGTCAATCCAATGTTACAACCTAACGGTTCCCATAGAAACGCCCCTACTCTAGGGGAAATAGGATCTGCCTTTCCTGCCACCCAAGGTTTGCCACAACAGTCAATTCTTTCTCACTGTTTTCTTGTGTCCACCCAGCATGGGGGTTAAGTCCAAGGACACCCCCCCTGTAGTGTAGCCAAGGGAATTTAACCATAGTTACAAGCATCATCAAAGTCTGCTTCCCCCTCTACGATTTTAGTGTTATTTCCTTATAGTACAAACCGCCGGGACTCATTAAGTAATCAAATATTACGTAGATCATTTATTGACAACGTCGTCTAGCATAGATAAAAAACAAAAACAAATTCAAATATTGTGATTACAATAATGAGTAAAAAACGTTAACTGCATACCTGCTGGTCAAGTATGTCACTTGACAAACAGTCTTCATGGAGTGCCGTTGATCACATCTGTAAGCCTAAAACAAAAAAATGGTTCAATTTAAACAGTGCGAAAATAGTTGAGAGTCATCGAATGCGTAACACCTGTATCTTATCTGTTACTGTCTCTAAGTAAACAAGCTCTCAACAAATATGGAAGGAAGCGTAACACGTTTTTAACAACAACCAGCACGAAATTTTATAGACAATTGTGAAGACACCCGTTTCCGAAAATCGCAACACTCGATTGCATTTTGGCCAAATTCACCGTCTTGTGAACCATTTTAATAAAATGGATCGACAAACACTAAACAAATGAAGGAAGACCGAGGATATAGTTCGACTTGCCCTAAACCAAACTTAATTGAATATCACAAACAGGGCAAACATGAGTTCACAATCGGCAACAAGGACAAAATAAGTAGGCAATTTGTATATTGCAGTCCCGAATCTCAACTTCTTCGACAAAAGCAAAAAGAAAGCATCTCGACTTCTTTTCAGTGTCTTCTCGACGAACAGAACTGAATAACACAAACTGCAATTATTGTGTTTCTCACTGGATTATGGTCGCAACACCGTATGCAAGGAGTGCTCACATAAGTTGGCGTCGCAACCAAGGCAACAAGGACAAAATAATTAGGCAATTTGTATATTGCAGTCCCGAATTTCAACTCCTTCAACAAAAGTAAAAAGAAAGCATCTCGACTTCTTTTCAGTGTCTTCTCGACGAACAGAACTGAATAACACAAACTGCAATTATTGTGTTACTCACTGGATTATGGTCGCAACACCGGATGCAAGGAGTGCTCACATAAGTTGGCGTCGGCAACCAAGGCAACAAGGACAAAATAATTAGGCAATTTGTATATTGCAGTCCGGAATCTCAACTCCTTCGACAAAAGCAAAAAGAAAGCGTCTCGACTTCTTTTTAGTGTCTTCTCGACGAACAGAACTGAATAACACAAACTGCAATTATTGTGTTTCTCACTGGATTATGGTCGCAACACCGAATGCAAGGAGTGCTCACATAAGTTGGCGTCGGCAACCAAGGCAACAAGGACAAAATAATTAGGCAATTTGTATATTGCAGTCCCGAATCTCAACTCCTTCGACAAAAGCAAAACGAAAGCGTCTCGACTTCTTTTCAGTGTCTTCTCGACGAACAGAACTGAATAACACAAACTGCAATTATTGTGTTTCTCACTGGATTATGGTCGCAACACTGGAAGCAAGGAGTGCTCACATAAGTTGGCGTCGGCAACCAAGGCAACAAGGACAAAGTAATTAGGCAATTTGTATTTTGCAGTCCCGAATTTCAACTCCTTCAACAAAAGTAAAAAGAAAGCATCTCGACTTCTTTTCAGTGTCTTCTCGACGAACAGAACTGAATAACACAAACTGCAATTATTGTGTTTCTCACTGGATTATGGTCGCAACACCGGATGCAAGGAGTGCTCACATAAGTTGGCGTCGGCAACCAAGGCAACAAGGACAAAATAATTAGGCAATTTGTATATTGCAGTCCCGAATTTCAACTCCTTCAACAAAAGTAAAAAGAAAGCATCTCGACTTCTTTTCAGTGTCTTCTCGACGAACAGAACTGAATAACACAAACTGCAATTATTGTGTTTCTCACTGGATTATGGTCGCAACACCGTATGCAAGGAGTGCTCACATAAGTTGGCGTCGGCAACCAAGGCAACAAGGACAAAGTAATTAGGCAATTTGTATATTGCAGTCCCGAATTTTTAACTCCTTCAACAAAAGTAAAAAGAAAGCATCTCGACTTCTTTTCAGTGTCTTCTCGACGAACAGAACTGAATAACACAAACTGCAATTATTGTTTTACTCACTGGATTATGGTCGCAACACCGGATGCAAGGAGTGCTCACATAAGTTGGCGTCGGCAACCAAGGCAACAAGGACAAAATAATTAGGCAATTTGTATATTGCAGTCCCGAATTTCAACTCCTTCAACAAAAGTAAAAAGAAAGCGTCTCGACTTCTTTTCAGTGTCTTCTCGACGAACAGAACTGAATAACACAAACTGCAATTATTGTGTTTCTCACTGGATTATGGTCGCAACACCGGATGCAAGGAGTGCTCACATAAGTTGGCGTCGGCAACCAAGGCAACAAGGACAAAATAATTAGGCAATCTGTATATTGCAGTGCCGAATTTCAACTCCTTCAACAAAAGTAAAAAGAAAGCGTCTCGACTTCTTTTCAGTGTCTTCTCGACGAACAGAACTGAATAACACAAACTGCAATTATTGTGTTTCTCACTGGATTATGGTAGCAACACCGGATGCAAGGAGCGCTCACATAAGTTGGCGTCGGCAACCAAGGCAACAAGGACAAAATAATTAGGCAATTTGTATATTGCAGTCTCGAATCTCAACTCCTTCGACAAAAGCGAAAAGAAAGCATCTCTACTTCTCGACGAACAAAACTGAATAAAAAAAGGTGCAATGTTTGTGTTTCTTATTAGAATATGCCATTTTGTTCTAAGAAACAAAAGTAGATATTGAAACGAAGGTTTTCCCAATCGAGTAACGTAGTTCGAAAAATAAAGACTCGCTAGGATCGGAAGTTCTGCTCAACTTTGTTGTTCTATTATGTGCGTTTAGCAGCAGACACCGACTGCATACAAAGTTAACATAATGAAGTTGTGGGTGACAATTCAGGTGAGAGTCACTATCATTCTCGCAATATGATAATACTACAAGTAAATACCCGCAAAATCCCCGATAAGAAACTCTTAATCGCATTGTTTTTCATAAAACCGCATGTCAAACACTTTATCCACCTGTTGGCTGGAAACAGGGTGGAAGTAAAGCACCTTACAATTGATGAGTTATGATGCTACAGACAGCTGTACCTAGTGTATGGTACAAATCAAACACATCAAAACACACTTACAACGCGAAACCAACCCCAATGCTCTTAACTTTGAAAAGGTTTAAATAACAATACGTTATACACTACTCCATTGTGCTGCATATACGTGTGATGGGCAAGGACAGAAAAAGATAATTAAAAATTATGTCGTAATGTTATGCGATAATACAAGAATGCGAAAACAACATTTTATTTGAGAGGGGTAGCAGAGGGGAGTGAGGTTTGGGCGTGCAAATTTTTTTTTTTTTTTGTGAACACAACAACCGTCTTCCCGTAAGTTAGGCAGGAGCTTAATTCTCGTAAGCCAACTCATCCATCGCTTCTCCCCTCAGAAATACCCCTCATAAATAAAATGGTTCACCCTTAGTATTTCGTGAACCAAGAAAATGGTTGGCCATTTCTCTGGTAACCCGTCTGACAAGGCATGACACGGCTGATGGCACCCACTAGCTGCAAGGGAAATCTAAAACCGATAAGCAAATTATGTAAAAATAATACTGTAGTACAAAGGTTGGAATTTGAGAAAAATAATTAATTATTCACATTCTTTGGAATTGTTTTTCTTGTATGGTTTTCTCACATGGATCTGTTCAAGAATAAGAGGTTTTGCTTTAAAATAGTTCGCGACATACAGCTATGCCTAGACGGGAGAGACGTTACAGGAGAGTGGAACTCATGCGCTCAGCGACTCGCGTGTTCGCACTCTCCTCTCGAAGACAGAAGCCTTTGTCGTAAGCGTCTAGTCAAGCAGTACCATGTCTTTATGATAAGACAACTGATAAGAAATATTCAATGATCCACAATTTTTATCTTTCACGAGGAAGACTTTAAATCGTTGAGCTCCTGACAACTTGAGGAAGCTAAGGGACGTAACATTAGGGGTCGAATACATGAGGCGGGCATGCCTGGTTAGCCGGGCTGGCTAGCTCTGCCGAGATGACTAATTAGCCCAGTATTACATGAGGTGAGCCAGCCCACGGCCTGATTTTAGAGGTTGTCGTGTGAAAAGATGGTTAACTCAAAGGGAATGAACCGAGTGATTTTACTTTTGCTGATCCATTATTTTGGTGTATTATTTCAGTTTTATGTAGCTTTATGGCTTTACGGTTTGAGAAATATTGACCTTCGTGGTGCTCCATTTTGCTCTGAAGCGAAATTTAGTGACGAAAAAGTGTTGGCCCGGTCCGGGAAATCGCGATTCTACATAGTAAATTTTCAGCCCGTCTAGCCGGGATCCCGGTATCGCGATATCGGGATTCCAGCTGGCCGGGCTGAGATTTTTCCAGGTAATCGCGAAGTTAAGTTTTATTGTGTTTAACAGACGTGCCGAGATCCCGGCAAACCATGCCAGCCCGGCACCTTAGAAAAGATTTTTTCTTTTGGAGGGGGGGGGGGGGGTACAGAAAAAAATCAAATTAGAATAAACTGAGTGAAAAAAATTCATGGAAAGTGAGTAGCCTCGAAAAAAAGGCTCTTGAATACCCAAAAATATGTATTCCTATAAGGGAAATGTTAACGACAAAAATTCGTGCAGCTCGAAATTCCCCCCCCCCCTCATCCTTGCATACGGAAACTGCGCCCGCGATACGAGCGGCAGTCAAAACCGTGGTGTCCTGTCAGTGTTCTCGGTTACGGTTCAGAATGCTACGACTGAAAACAGAGGAAACCCCAGTATTTTGTGTCTGTAAGCAAAAGCAAGAGTTTGTAGCGACTGAAGCTATCAAAGGCAGGGTATTTTCCAATAGTATTGTATTGTTGCGCTTGCAAGAAAGGTAAAAATTAGTACGAAGACCGAAGCTGCTAGCGTTTGCGTTTTGTGTGGCTTGTGTTGGATTAGAAGTGTGCATTGTTTAAAGTGTAAGAAGAGTGACAAGACGACGACTAAAACCGTCTAAAACCGTAATATTACACCAGAATTTATTCCTTATATCAGAAGAGTTGACTCGAGCTGCTCTACTTCCAGCGGGCCCCACTGGGATCAGATTCGGAGAAACAACAACGCCATCACGAGAGCTACAAAACAGATAATTCCAGTAAGACTTTTAGCGGTTTTGTATGATCTACAAAACAGAAGTTGAAGTGACATTAGCATCGTTACAAGTTGAATGGCGTTACGAGTGCTTGTTGAGAAAGAAAAAATTATCACACTCAAATTTTCTGATTTAAGCCACCCAAGTTTCTAAAGGCACGTTTACATAGTTTTAATAAAGCAACTACCACCCAAGAAATAAGCTTATACTAAACAGCCGGATCATAAATTTTTAAATTGGTTTCTGAAGAACGACTTCATCTCTTAAAGTCGCCTGTAGTTATCGGTTCTTCCTTTTTGCAACGAATCCGACGTAACGCAAAGTTTTATAATTCCAAATCTCTTTCGGTACTGCGGACTGATGCAGGACCGCTTGCCCTGCATTTTGCTCTTTTAAAATTACTTCCACTTCTCCTTTTTGAATAAACTCCTCCTGCCTGAATCCTAGAATAGTTCTCAAATTTGTTCCTTTTAATTATAACAATTTAAATCTTCTTGAAATTTCGTGAGAAATTACACATTTGCCTCTCTTTGCTCTCTGTCTGTAAAAGTCGATTGATTTCACGTTTTGAAGGATACCTTATCTGGAGTGGAAATTGAAGCGAGAAAAAATAAGCATATCAATATTTGACTAAATAAACTTTGTTCCTGCAATTACCGTTCCAATCCAGTTAGTCAAGTTAATCACCCACTTATAAAGACGGGCTAGGTAATAATTATTTTGACTTTTCTTGGTGAATAAAGCAAGCGAAAGTGTCGTTTCCTTGGCGGTCCGCATGTCTTCTTTGTTTTGCTTGGCCTGAATTTGAGGTGAGTTTTGACTTTTGAGAAGAAAAGTAAATTTTCTGCAGCTTTTTACCACGAGCCTTTTGCTGTTACGATGACACAAGGAAGCTCCAAATTTCAAAAAGGCCTTTTCGTTCGTCTCCGGGTATGTGGAAAATTATACAAACTTGCCTCTTTCCAAATTGAAGCATGAGCTGTGTAGTGCAACCATACAACGACTGTAGATCAAATTTGTCAAACATTCATGATGTATCTCTGATCTGATGAACGGGAACATTTTTCCCTAACCGATAAGACCAATCTCGTTGACAGCAGGCAATCACAGCTGGAAGTTGGAAGTTGGTGTGAATTAAAACCAGACATGAAGGACACGATGAAAACAAGTATGAAGCGACCGAAGATCTTTACAAGGACAGAAGACGGATTGTACCCGACGCTACTCAGAGCTGCTCAGTTAGCAGACAGCCATATGATAAACGATGCCAAGGAGAGTGAAAGGGATGTGAAGTTTCTTGTGAAAATTGATATTCAGTAGGACAAGAGGAAAACCTTTATAGCCTCCTTCGCATTCAAGTCCAGTTAGCGATGTCTCCCGCCGCAGAAAAAAGTCTTGAATCGATTCTGGTTGCTCATCCAGCCCATATAATTGCAAACAGTTGTGACTTCAATAAATTGAAGTAAGGCAAGCGGTTAATTTGAAGAAAACGCTGAAATAAAACCGCATCTCCACAGTATAAACTTCGCTGATCACGCAGAAATCGAAGCGAAGAGCACAAAATCTGCATGACGTCAGGACACCACAGTTTTTCCCGCCTACTGAATGCTGATTGGTTAATTCAAATTTCACCGTATGCAAGGATTACATTTCTAATGGTCCGTCTCTTAGCAGGCTGTGGAGAGGGCCTGACCTTTTGCGTTTCTCTGTCAAGTCCGCAGTCTTTTATCCGCGATTAACATGATTTTGCCGACAATAGTGTCAAATGTCCAATTGCCGCCACCTCCAAGTGTAAGAAAATACACGACCTTGTCCAGTCATAAAAATTAACTGTTCTACAATTGAATCATGTTTGCGAGCACATTCGATCAATTAGATGCAAGAAGACCAGGAATAATGTGAGATTATGTTTGACAAATTGTAATAGCGGAAATTGTGGGCGCGCGATGGTTTCGTCCCACAAAATGCCATGTCAATAACAAAGCGAGTCAGCCTGGCGAGTAAGTTTTCGTCGTCGCCAGCAATTGACAGACGAATAGTTCCTGCAAATTTCATTTTCCAAAACACGTTTGGCAGAAAAAAAGATGAACAAAACAATCAAATAATAAATTCAGGCAGGTTTCTGTGCTGACATTATCGGATTTCGGGACACATACATACACTACAAGAGCATGTTCAGAGAAAACAATTACAGGATTGAAATCAACTGTACGTCCACAGTAATTCTGTGAAAGTGACTGGTTTCTACTTCCTTTAACACATTTCCAACAGCGTGCGAAATAACGAGGACAAAAGGATTATAATCTCAAAAGCTAAAGACAACGCCTCGCGAGTGTCCAGTAATTTCCCGTCAAATTCACATCGGCGAGGGTAAATTCATAACGCGTAGAAAAAAATAGTTCAGTGTGAGCACAGAATGTATAGAGAGCGACTACACATAACCGTAATCTAGTTACATTAATATCATCGCTGTTACTTTTAAAATGACTAATTGGCGGCTTCGAAAGTACATTTGTACACAACTGACTCAAAAAGCCTGTGAAAATTTTAACCAAACGAAAATTAGCGCGTTGAACAACAAACAACAATTGAGAAATTCCACACCATTTTCCACTTAATGTTTGTCCCTTTGAGCGGAGCGTCAACAATGTTTTTGGAGTAAGTCAGCATTGCACGGCAATCAATAGACGAGATAGACAACGAACAGCAGTCTCTCTTTCCGTTCACTGGGGATGGTCGATGCGCGAACGAAAAGAACACATGAGCGGGCGCGAAAAATCGCCTTCTGCGTGTGAACGCAACGCGCGTGTCGGGTATTGTAGTGAGCCGATGGTTCTGATGGTTTCGTTTCGCCAGACTTTTCGCAAACACATAGGGAAATGTCGCTGCACCTTAAACATTACTTAGGTTTTCAATTGTTGTGTGACTAAATATCAGTCAAAGTAGGCGTTGCCTGTACGCAGCCGCCTACTATTATTACTGAAGATTCGGATCAACGGATCAACACTTTTTTAAAAAAGACAAAATCCATTTTTTTTTTCAACTTAGAGACTTTGAGCACTGAGCGCCGAGAACGGAGGTACCGCGTTCCCTCAAAACATGATGAAATCAGCCCAACAGAAAATTTGGGGGGTGACCCGAAAACACTGACCCCCGGTCCGTGGACCAGTCCAACGGACCGGGTCCACGGACCACCTAACGGACCGGTCCACGGACCACCTATACGGACCACCCCTACTGACCCCCTCAAAAATTCAATAGGAAAATAAAGAAATAAAAAATATATATAAATGAAAATATATATTCTTACCCATAGTCGATCCTTAATCGTGGTGTGCGCGGTGAGATCGCGAACTGCCACGAGTCCACTCTATATTGTACATTGTCAGTATTGCACCAATTTAGCAGGCTTAAGCAAATCCAAACTGTCAGTTCATCTGTAGTACGAAATGCGAACAGGAAGAAAATAAAGACAAATGGAGAAGCTTTGCTGTTTTGTCACTGTTTCTTGCCTCCGCCATTTTGTTCGGCCCATTCTCCCACGGGTCCAAGATCCACATAAGTCCCAGGCTCCAAAAAGGAAAATCCCATTGTGAAAATTGTCATTGCATTTTTTTTCTTTTGGAAAAATTACTGCCGGGTTGTATGGTTGGCCAACAGTTTTGTTTTCCACCATATTCCTTTACTGTCGCCCTTGGCTACAGGCCATTCATGGAGCCCATTACCCGGAGCGTTCAGCTGCCATAAATTCGTGCAACAGCATTTTTACAAGTAGGTTTATTTTAAGGTAAGCCTTTCCTGCGAAAATAACTGTTTTCGATGACGTCTGAATTAAATCTAAGCTGCTACGTCCCTAGTAAATACTGACATTATCACTTGAAATGGTGTCAGAACACTCCGATAAAGATTCCTCGCTGGTCACTGGTATCCGTTATGTTTATTTCCAGCGTGGACGCGTTGTCGTAGTTTCGTACTCAGTCTATTATTAATGACGCAATCGCTTTTTGATTGGCTGTTTCAACCAATTCGCGGGAAAAGCTTATCTAAAAATAAATTTACTTGTGAAAATGCCGTTTCACAGACTCAGTATGGAAGTTGGACGGTCCGGGTAATGGGCTCCTGGTACCAGTCAAATTGAAGCTTCAACATCCCCCCCGGGCAAACCCCGGGCATTTGACTGTGTATCGTGCCCGGGAAGGGGGGAATTTGAACGTTGCCTTGGAAGGGTTGGGAATTTGAACCAGATTTATCTCCAGTTCTAGCGTAATGTGCCCATGAGTTTTTCGGTTTTTGCAGGGTTTGACGGATTTCCAAGGTAGAATTTCGCCTTTGTTAGTGAATAACGCGCTCAAAACGGTCTTTAAATGAAGTTTGAAGGTGTTATTATGGCATATCTCTCTCTGACAATCGTGAACAGTGTTTGATTGAAGACGAAATTTGTCTTTGAGGAGAGGTATTTCAGTAACAATGGGTGGGGCATTTGAACGGCTTTTTTGCCCCGAGGAGAGGGAATTTGAACAAGCCAATCTTCAAAAGTTCAAATGCCCGGGGGGGATGTTGAAGCTTCAATTTGACTGGTACATCATATTTTAACAACAGACGTCCTGTCTGAGATGAGTAGGGCAAAGGTTGGTGGTAGAATTAGGCAAGGTAAATCCCAAGGTAAACAGTAATAAAAACCGAATCAACTCGACAAGCGTGTGAAGTTCATGGCCTGGGGCTAATGTGGATCTTGGACCGGTGGGAGAATGGGCCGAACAAAATGGCGGTGGCAAGACAGCAAAACTTCTCCATTTGTCTTTATTTTCCTCCTGTTCGCATTTCGTACAACAGATGAACGACAGTTTGGATTTGCTTAAGCCTGCTAAATTGGAGCAATACCGACAATGTGCAATTATATAGAGTGGACTTGTGGCAGTTCGCGATCTCACCGCGCGAAACGCGATTGAGGGTCGACTATGGGTAAGAATTTATATTTTCATTTTTATTTATTTTTTATTCATTTTTTTTTTCTATTGAATTTTTTGAGGGGGTCAGTAGGGGTGGTCCGTATAGGTGGTCCATGGACCGGTCCGTGAGGTGGTCCGTGGACCCGGTCCGTTGGACTGGTCCACGGACCGGGGGTCAGTGTTTTCGGGTCACCCAAATTTGGGTGACATGATCTGGTTTATTTTTTCTTTCGACACATTTCCAGTTGCGTAAAAAAAGCTGAAACGGGCATTTATTTACACAACGCCTGGCAAGTGCAGTTTTCTATAATTTCCAGTCACACCCATTTTAGCGAAGGTAAAATTAATAACGCCTGCAGCACATATGAGGAAACTTTCTCAACTGTTCTGAACTGTGCATTCTCTGCATTCTGCTGTACAAATAAGCTTATTACCACCCATCACAGATATTAGGTTCGGACTTACTGAATAATTGTAGTGTCGATTTAATACACTCTTACATTGTACACAGCCCGCAAAGCTGTCTCAACAACGGTGTCAACAAGAAAGTAAAATCTTGAACCAAACGAAAATCAGCGAGTGGGGCAAACAAATATTAAGCAACAGACAAGTTTTCTGCTGGTTTTTACGTGACGTCATCAAATTTTAAAATCATAAATCGCGAGGCCTTCTGATTTTATATCCCCACTTAGTTGAAGATGTTTTAAAATTATGTCTTTTCACCAGTTTCCAGTCGGGTAGCGTCCTTCGTTTTGAAAATTCAGCATCTTGAATTTCTGGCTTTTCACCCTACGTGACACCAACATAGCGTCCGTGACAAAGGGCTTTCTGTTATGCAAGAAAGGAATCTCCTGTGGTGTTTTGATTTTTTGTATTGAGCGGCTCAGTCCGGCCTTCCGGCCAGCATTGTGCGGAAATCAACGACGAGATTTCAATTTCGCCAAATTTTCGCAAACAGCGCAAACATCTAAATCATATTGTAGCACCTCTAAACATTACTTAGGTATTGAATTCAGCGAAAAGATGAGATTTGATTGACATTTCTTAAGATGCACGTGTGAAACTCCCTTTTGAATAACATCCCGCTGATCCCATCCAAAGCCACCCGCTCACTTCGGAAAAGTGAAAGGGAGAGAAGAGCGAACGGTGGTACTCAAGCTATTAAAAGGGCCATAAATAAACCGCTAGAATCAGTTCATTGTTTATTAACCAACAGAAAACTGAGACTCTTTCTTTTCTTGCTAGAGTGCAGACAATTTCTGATAGAATATCTGGTTGCTGTTTCCTTTGACACATTTCCAACAATGAAAACAAAAAGGGCATTCATGAACGAACACCGCACCTCGCGAGTATTTCATGAGTTCCGGCGAAGATAAAAGAGGGACAGTCCACAAAGAGATTAAGCAATAACGAGAAAAATAACCAATATTTGCCCATTGCTGAAAATAAAAAAGCAAGACTATATTCCCTGCACTGTTTGTCTCTGGCCAGTATTGCACGGAAATCAACGATGGTGGTTCCGATTCGGCGGCTTTCTATGATTTCTCGCAGACATCTAAAAGTTATTGGTTGTGTACTTGCATACACTGTATAAAGCTACACTGAAGAAAACAGCTATGTTTAATTTTTACTAGGTTTTGAAAAATTGAGCAGCGCCGAGATTACAAGTTTTGAACCAGAATACCATAGACACGTAACATATACCAGGTTCACTCAGACAATTTAGGAATCAAAAATCGACCAAACAGAATATTTTGTGACATTATCTGGTTTTCATTTCCTAGACTAACAGTGTGAAAAACAATTGCTGGTTTTCACGTGACGTCATGAAATTCTAAAATCATAAATCGCGAGGTCTTCTGATTTTATATCCCCACCAGGTTGAATATGACTTAAAATATATGTTTTCACATGTTTCCAGCCCGGTATCGTCTTTCGTTTTTAAATGCAGCATTTTAAATTTCTGGATTTTTACCCTTCCCCATGACACCAACTTGACACCAGCGACACCAGCGTCCGTAACCTGCGATCAGGCGTTATTTTTCTCGCGCCCTCCCTCCGCCGCGAAAAAAAAGAAAGCCTGATCGCAGGTTACAGCGTCCGTGACAAAGCTTTCTCTTGTGACAGAAAGGACTTTCTATGTGATTTTTAGCAGTTCGAACGGAAATGAATGTAAATGTATAGTAATTCACTTGAAGAACAGAAGTGAATTCAAGATGTTTTAAGCGATTTCCGGCCGCCATGCCCGGGCCGTCATGTGCCCCTCCGAAGGACACCAACATGGCGTTTCCATGCTGAGTTCACTAAATTTCAGTCGAACATTTTGGCAAAAAAATCTACAACGGAATACCTTACAGATCTGAGGCTCGGCGGAGTTGTTTATTTGTTAATCTTTTCAAATTCTTGGCTCCCTCCATCAACTGGTTTCGATTGTATTATTTTATGGTGTGGCGGTGAAAACCGGAAATTGAAAGAAAAAGGGCATCCATGAACAGCATGAATGCCAGTGAACACAACGCCTCGCGCGCGAGGACTCTATAATTTCCAGTCTTATAACATAGAGGGCAAAATTACTGAATGCTGATTGGTTGAGGCAGAGGGCATTTTTTCTTAATTTTCTTTCGGACGAGGGCAAAATTACTAATTCGTGATTGGCCAAGCGTCAAAATTACTCGCATTTGATTGGCTGAGCGCGAGAGCGCGCCATTTGCATTTTGTAGGCGTCTTGAAACGAAAAACGCATTTTGAGTTGTTCAACACAAGGATCGCTTCAAAGTTTGACTTTTAACCGAGATGGTTGTTAAAAATGGTATGGAAATCGGGTGTTTGCTTGAAGAGGAATTCCAAAAGGTGAACCTATATGTGTTACGGGAAACTACTGAAAACTTTGGAGCGACCCGGTCGATAACTTTTCCAGCGAGAGGAAGCTTTGGAGCTCAGGTGAATAAAATTTACATAGTTAATCGAGTTATAAGTGTGTTTTGTCAATGAACTAGAATTGTATTTATCTCTTAAGATGTACATAATGGTCAGTCTTTCTTGTTCTGTGCGCTGAGCAACAGTTAAAATGCTTGTTTGGTGAATTGTTTACGAGCGGGTACTTTTATAATTATTCTGAGGGCCGGCTGATTGTGTTTCAACGTGCATGGAAAGTTTTCCGAAAATTTTGCCCTCTGTGTTATAAACAAGTAATCGCATTGAGTCCTCGTAGAATTAAGGATAAATTTCACTTGTATTTTCAAAGTTTTCACAAATTGCCCTCGTCGCTGCGCGACTCGGGCAATTTTGTGAAAAATTTAAAAATACGCGTGGAAATTTATCCTTAATTCTACTCGGCCTCATGCGATTACATATACAAATTCACACCAGAGAGGATAAAATTCCAACTGATGAATGTTATAGAAAATAAAGCACGTTCAGCAAAACAAGTGTATGGAAGGCGAATACGCAGCGCGTTTACAGAAACTTGGCCATCAAAAGTTTAATCTAGCTGGTCATGAGAAAACACGTATTAACTATTTGGTTCAAATTGACTACGTGCCCTCATACACAGCAGGCCTTTGTAAAGAAGCTACTGAAGCTACCCTTTCAACAAAGCGAGTAGATTTTAAAAACATAAACATACGTTTTTCTGTTCCTCGAAGAAATACCAGACCAGTTTCCACATGTTCGCCTGTTTGAGGGGTGCATCAATAATGCTACTCAATGCCAGTAACTCGCTCAGTAGCTCGTTTTGAGTGGTTGATATTCAAAACGTTCGGCATCTGTTGCCAATTGACAATTTATCTTATGCACATTTTCACTTTCAAAGTGAAAAAACCACGAATCGTACTAGAGAAATATCTTAATTCAACAACACATAAACTCTGTGTGTATGAAGATAAGTTCGTACAGACCAAACCATATGAATTACCTTTATTTGAAAATGGAAGCATTTTGGATTGCGAACATTTGTTCTTGGTTTCGTTAAGCCCTAGCTGCAAACAAGACGCCAGTAAACAAGAACTAAGCGCGCATCAATCAGTAGGCATTTGCGTTTGATTTGAATAAACCATTGAAAAAAAAATCAACAAATCCGTTGATTTCATCAATTTGATTCTGCGAGCTATGAACGGAAATTCTGTAGTCTACGTGAAACAATTACTGGACATTAAATCACCAAGTAGAAGCTCCGTAAACACGGGGTGGATGATCCACAGTTGGTCATTTAAACTACCAGATTTGTTGGATTGAAATAAACACCAAAAGAAAACTTGAAAATGCTAGAATTCCTGGACACTATTTCTTTGAGGTAACTTATTCAAATTCAAATATGTAAAAATTGAGATAGATTACATTTTTTTAGCGGTACTTAAAATTGGTCTTGGAATATGGTTGACCTACTATCGCGAAATAAACTATATTCTGGGGTAAATATCAGAGACCTGGAAAGTCAGGCTTACCTCTGCGTCCACAGCTCGATCAACTAGAATTATAAACGACAAAAACACGTTTTCATCCTGCCAAACAAAATAAATAGAAAAAAGGACTAAATTAATGAGGTCTGATGAATGAAGCTATTGGAAGAAGAAAAAAGCAAGGAAGAATCTGAAGAATAAGTAAAATTACTTCTCACCAAAACAACTCCAAATGTTGCCGAAAGCGGCGTCGGCACTCTCTCGCGTCTCTCTTCTCCAAGACAAAGCAAATACCTGGAACGAAAATGATAGCCACAATTACAAATCAGCACGGCTTATTAAAAATGTTCGAAATCAAGAAATGTGGAGAAATAAGAAAGCAAAACAAGGTAAATAGATGGACATACCTCTCACACTTTAACGGTCAGAACACCACGCCAAACTTGCACTGCGCGCACTGAGCTGCGGTGATGTTGAAAACCGCGTACCGACAAACGGATGTGTCTGTTAATACTCAAATTTACAGAACACTGATAACAGCTGAAAACTAGATTGCGTGACAAGCTCAAACAGGGAGCAAAATTGACTTAATGAACTTCCTGAACTGACAACAAAACAACATCTCGCGCCTGCCTTAAAGCTCTTCGATCCCGGGGCTCTTTCACCCAGCCAGCACACTAAAAAAAAAAAAATCCCCAGCAAGGTTTTTTGAAAATTAAACTCCCAGCAAAGGATTTATTTCATTACGAATTTTGCCAGCCAGTTCAACTCCAGGTTTCCGGATTTCCCAGCCAGATTGATTAAAGACCGTGGAGCGGTTTTCTTGCGAAGCGGTTTCGTTGGGTACTCCTGAATTTATCGCAGAGGCTTTTCCTCCTTCCATGGCATGGTGTGATTTGACGTACTTAAGAAATTCAACCTCAATTCCTGTAACTGCACCCTCAAGGAAAGCCTCAGTTCCGAATTGGAACCGGCCTGCTGTTAAGATCCTCATCAGTTCAACGAACTTTCAAAGCACTGAGAAAATTTGAACAGATTACCAACACAAAAACAGTGCCAAGTTGCCAAATGCACGCAAAGAATTAAAATGAGGCTTTGGGGGTAGGGGGGGGGGTCCGAAAACGCGGGGTCGGGGTGCAGACTACGGGGTGGGGGGTGCGGACTGCGAGGTCAACAGAACCGAAAAAATAAAAATAATAACAACAGCAACAACAACAACAAATTTTAAAACATCCGAAATAAAAAAGGAAAAAAGAAAATAGTTCAATACTTAAAAAGACAATCAAGAAATGCAAGAAAAATACAAAAATAAGGCGAGAATTAAATATTTAACTGTCACGCGAACGAATGAATAAATAACGAGAAACTGTAAAAAATCATTTGTAATAATCGTGAGGTCTGTTTGGAACAATCTTTTTCACTCACTGTTTTTTTAAAATTTATTTTATTTCTGATGCATTTCACCGCTTACGGTGACCAAAATGAACCGCAGCTGAGCGATCCGAGCCAATCAGTTGCTTATGTTAGCGGTTTACACGATGTTGATTTCACGCGCGAAAATCAAATCGTGCCAGATTTTATTTTCGTGCGTGAAATCAACATCGTGGGAAGTGTAAGTCGCGGTTCCGATCGCCGCATCACGATATACCGTTCAGTTTCATTTTGGCTGCAATATAAATATCGCTACGTGCAGAAAACGTTTGTACATATATTTTTATGCCAAACAAACTGAAGTGAAAAATGCAAAAAAAAAAAAGGAAAAAATCAAATTACGGCAAGAAAGAGTGTTCCACACATCATTGTAAAATGATAAATATCTCGTCATTTATTTATTGGTTCACAAGAGAGTCAAGAGAATCAAATTCTAGCTTTATTTTTATATTTTTCTTGTATTTTAATTTTTTCAAAGTATTTAGTTATTTTCTTGTTTCCTTTTTATTTCGGTTGTTTTGTTGTTGTTATTATTATTATTATTTTTTATTTTTTCGTTTTTTTGACCCCGCACCCCGTACCCCGCACCCCGCACCCCGCAACCCGCACCCCGACCCCGCGTTTTCGGAACACCCGGCTTGGGGGTGAACTTAGCTGGCGATGTTCCATGCAAAACACATATTTTTGCCCAAACAATGTACATATATTCAAAAAATCCATCAGATGAAAGTGCCACCATGTATTATTAGTGGCATGTTCGGTTGAATACATGATATCAAGCATTTTTTTTAGTATTCAACCGTTTTGACGACGACTTTTCTGGAAATACCACAGTTGCTAAGATTACTGAGTACCCGCTGTTCCCTTACTAACAGTTTCTGTGGGGCACTTTTGTTAAAACTTCAGATATGCCGACCTTGCACATGTCGCTTTGTTTATTATTCTGTTTACCTCCAGCTGTTGAAGCTTTTGTCGAACTAAGGTCAGCTTGTTTCAGTTGATTGCTTTGTTGGACCATTGCCTTTTTAAAACGACCTTTTGATAAATAATAATTTAGAAGCCAAATTGAAAAAAACTTTCAATAAAATAGAGGAAAACGATGCTTTATCTTAAAACCTTTTCAGTGCTATTGACGTTTTTTTTACTTCTGGAAGAATAGTATCAGGCCCAAGGTATGGAAAGCATACACTTAACAGAAGGAACTGTGACAGGTGCTAGGGCAAAAAATTCAGTGTTTGTTTCCTAGCACATTTTCATTCAGTTCTTTTTCACTCTAAACGCCAAATTGAAAATTTTTATGCGTGGACGTTCAACTGAAAGCTGAAAATCAGAAGACCAGTCAAGGAATATAGCAAAACGGACTCAGCTAACCTGTATGGAAAACAGATCGGTTTTGAAACATCAATTTAACTGTTTAAGTCTCGCACCCTCCAGGACTTCATACATGATGTGAAGAGTTTTGATAAAGGCAGTTTTGATAAAGGCAATTTAATACCCATTCAATTGTTATGATTAATATAATTGCTTTCGATTGGAATCCAAACCGACTGTATTCGCGAATATGGCTTTACGTCCCGCTGTTTTTAAACAGCTTTAGAGACTCAGTTTCGGGCTATTTTCACCCGTCTCGATTTTCTCAAGATCTTATTGGTTGAAGAGTTGCTGGATGTTGTTCTTTATAAAGCACTGTTCTTATTGGAACACAATATAAGACGACGACAAAACAAGACAAGGGAGAAGCAGAGACGAAGAAGATATGAAGTACCTCTTGTTTAGTTTGTTCGTTGTCTTCGCTGTTCTCAGAACTGGTGAGTCCAATATTTGTTTGTCGAAAAGTATGTCGAGTTTACTCGTTTTTTGCTCAGGATCACCTGCGAAGTGCCCCTATAAATTAACCTCTGCAAAAACTCCGATTTCACTCTCTGCTTTTGAAAAGCATGCATAAAAAGTTGACAAAAATTCCATCTCTGCGACTAGCCGCAGTTTATGACAAGAAGAAGATCAAAAATTAATATTCAGAAGGCTTGACAAAGGAAAAGAGAATCAGTTCCATTCTAAAAATCAACACTAGAGGAACCTCAGTCGTGCTTTTTGGCAAAGCCAAGTCCTTTATCTTTTCTCCGACGGGTTCGGTTTCCAGTTGAGTACAATGGGAAGCTTTCTCTTAACTGAACAAGTCGAACGTAAAGACAAGGGAGGTCTACGGTCTACGGTTATCAATCTTACGTGTAAGCGGTTAGTCACGATTTCCGGCTGTTTGACATTTTCCTCTTTAATCAAAGTTGTTGAAAAAAGTTTTTCGAAAGAAATTCGTGCGTTGAATACAGTCCAACCTCCCTGTGTTACCACCTCTCGTAACTGACCACTTCACAAGATACCAAACTTTTTCCAGGAGTCAAATTACTCTAGCTACAAAGCCACAAAGCTGATATCGTTGTCAGTCTCGATCTTTCTCAAACGTCCCCAGTATCAGCGACCCGGCTTTTTATCATCTCAGTTTACCGGTTTCTCTTTAAATTGACAGTAAACTATTATCACAAGCTCATAACGACGTGTTTTTAATGTCGAATGGTAATATGGCCCGTTTGAGATGCAATTTACAAGGTGTCCATTTTAAAACCTTTCTTGTAATTATCACATAGAGCGCTTTTCAAATGAGTGTCGTAAAACCAAAACCAAAGTAATTACCCCAGCCAATCACAACAAACACAAATTACCCAATGAACCAATCAGAACTCGAAGCAAGTACATGTAACCGGCGTCAAGCGCGGGAAAACGCGTGCGAGCGCGAGCAAGTCACGACTGATTGGTTTGAGTTTTACTCCTGATTGGTCAAGAAAGTGGCGCGAAAGGTTTTAACCAATCACAGAGCGAAGTAAAGCAAAACCAAAGCAAAACATGAATTACTTTCGACACTCCATTGAAAACCGCTCTAGAAAACGTTCTTAAACTAAGCAAAACAAAAAGGTCTAGAAATGAAAACGCTATACACTTTTTTGATAAATGGGTACCTGTGGTCCGTCTCTCGAAAGGCCCGGTACATTTTCTGGCCCGGATCGACCTATAACTTAAAATCAAAATCCATAGAATTGGTGTGTAGCTTTCAGCCCGCAAACCAGCTTTACTTCTTTCATCAGCTTACAATTTTACTGCTTAGTTTTAAAAACCAACAAAATTTGAATCTTTAAGGTAAACCTTGCGCTCATAAAATAGCTTTCCGGGCTCTAAACGTTGTCGGAACTTTCGAGAAACGGGCCCCAGGTTATGTAGTTGAGTTGGCCTACTTCCTGCAGACGGACAATAAATTAATAATGTTTAGTTGTTTGCAACTTCCCGTAAACGAACTTTATGTTTTTTAATTAGGCAGCTGTATAAGTCAGTGGTCGAGTTTATCCACCTTACTGAGAGAAAGAAACTGCACTAGTTAAACCTCCCTATTGCCTCGCGTAAAAACTTAATCAAAATTCATATCTGTCGAATCGGTTTCAAGACTTCAAGTGGCAGTCATATTTCTAGAAGTTACAAACTAAAGTCGAATTCAAGAAGCTACACATGATTCAATAAAGAATAAGCCTCTTTAAAAATCAACCTCCGATAGAAAATCACCAGAAAAGAAAGATTACGAAGTGAAGTTTAAATGCATTTTAAATTCCCTTTTGTTGATCCCAAACGAACAAGCCATGCACCTGCTTTTTGTAATGAGCGGAAGCAAAGCCTTATCTCTATCAGCGTTCATGAAGTTATTTCCCCTTACAACATTAAAGCAAAGACAGGCCTGCAGGTAATAAGAGTCAATCGGTGGATCTGACCATCGTAGGAAAGTTTCTGATTTTTTCACAGCAGGCAATAAGTACTGTACTATGGGGAAAAAAATCTCCAAAATTAACTGATCAGTATGGGAAATTTGCAGTGACATCAAAGGTGATATCTCAAGACGATTTAAATCTACTAAAATAACTCTTTCAAGAGTTAAAACAACTCGATCGTCCATTTTCTAGGTCACGAGTTCGATCTGAAGGGAATCCACGAAACAATTGACCGGCGGGGTTGAAACAATCCTTGTTTCATTTCTAAGTTTCTTGCAAACTCTTCGAGTTGAAATTTCTTCAGTGTATTTTTTTGAGAATCATCCTGTCCTGTAAACGCTCTCAGTAAGATAAACTCCTTCACAACCTCATTTTTCTTGGTTCCGGCTGACGCTATAAGGCTAAGCTGACGCAGGCCTAAAAAATTCGTCGCCACTACCGCATGTGACCTGCAACACTATTCAGCTAAAATTCATTTCACTGGTCAGTTCAAAAGGGATTTCATCGAACTGATTGCTTAATATAGAAATGCTGTCTCTTCCTAGTACGAAGATGCACAATAATTTTCAAATACTTATTTACCTTTTGGCCCCCATGGTAGTAAGACGGTTATGATGAACTGAATGAAGTTCAATAATAAATTTCTGGCTCTTCTGCGGTTATCTCTTTTCATAATATGGCTGCCGGAAGGCTGGGTAAAAGCGAAAGAGGAATACACTCGACCGTTATTTAATAAATCACGAAATCAGCAACCTTCCAAATGGAACAATTCTCCGAAAGTAACGACCAAAATCGTAACTTTCTTCCTGTGAGAACGAGACTTAAACAGATGAGGAATATTAGATACCACCGGATACTGCGCACCAAAATTCCAAATGAGGGCTTCTTTGAGAGACACCAAAAGACTAAGAATGGGGAAGAATGAAAAAGATAGACTGATTGCTCCGAGAGATTAATAGTTACCTTTCAAATAAACGTTTCAAGTGTGCTCAATCATTTGTCACTCTTTTATCCTGAATGAAATGGCCCTTAAAACGCACGTAACGATCCCCTGAACTTAGTAGCGATAAAAAAAGGCCGCTAAATCTGAAAGTAGGGTGATCCGTTACTTTCAGGACCTTACGGAACTACCTTCCATCACTCAGTAACAAAGCTTCCCCCTCGCGCTTCTAGAGAGACCACTGAGCACTACTACACATCAGCTTTACTGTATCTTCTCCTAGTCAATTACTGGCATGTTTTTAATCGCAGGTTACTGTATTAAGTGCTACCTATGTAATGGTTTAGAGATGAAATGCACAAAGGCTGACCTGGAATTCGACAGAAACAAGAACTTAAAGTACTGCGTGGAAGGAATGGATCGCTGCATGAGGACGTGGACTAAAAAGGGGGACCATAAATACGTAGCGAACGAATGCGGCAATACGACGATCTGCGAGGAAAGAAAAAAGGCCTGTGATCACATGAATGAAAACACCGAAGACGATTGTAAGTTCGCCTGCTGTGATAAAGATGAATGCAACGCTGGCTCTACTCTCTTGGTCAGCGTGTCCTGGATGATAGCATGCTTGATGCTTGGCCTGTGGCACTGCTGAAGTCATGATGCGCGGGTCCACGAACTAGTGTTAACGTGCAAACTTTGTAGAATAAAAAAGTTTGTCTTTTTTGCCTCCAGTTTTGTGTAATTGATTTTGTGCACAGATTAAAGTCTGGCTCTTTTTGTTCAATGCATGGAACTAGTGAGAATGTGAATCATTCCCCCAATCCACCCTTAAGTTAACTTAATTCCAACAGACGTTCTTTGAGATCGACACGCAATCCACTCTTTTCCGATGAGTGCGTGATGTGCCCAAAGAATGTCTTCGTTGGAGGCCTAACCCGCGGTTATCATATAGCTGAACTGGTCCGCGCTGAAAAGGAGCTTTCTGATTGGTTCATTGAGCGGTCCAAATTTTCCTATACGGACCGCTCGTGAAAATTTTTGTGGAGAGGATAGTTTTGTGTGAAGCAGAAACCTTGTTCTTGCCTTCTTTTCTATAATTTTGTCAAAACCCTCTGTGACAATGACATTACGAAAATCGCTTGTTCCCTTCTTTTGTCTTTGTAGCACGTGCTTACTAGTAAGAAATAAGCTTTGCTGTTCGCAAATTTGTAAAGAGCCATAATAATAAATCCTTTGTTGAACTGCCTTGTTCGCTCCGCATTGGGAAGAAATTGGTCTCGTTCTTTTTTTTGGATGTTCCGGCTTTTGGCTCGGTCCAAAAAGGCACTCCACCAAAATCTTCCCAATCCGGACCTCACGCTAGTTCAATAACATACCGTAAAATTATGATTGTAAGGCCTGGGCTTATTTTTGGGTGGGCTTACAACGGGGTGGGAGTGGGGGGGGGGGGTTATATTTCTGTATTTGCAGGATACCCACCCCAGACGCTCCTTAAAACATCGTTTCAGAGTGTTTAGGAAAATATCTGGTAAAATGCCATCGGAGTTAACGTTCGAAAAGTAAGCTCTCATGAGATATTCTTTAATTTTAGGCACTCGGCTGCCTTGATAAAGTCAACAACAAAGTCATGATGAAAAAAGTGAAGATGATTTATGTAACCAAAAATAGAGAAGCAAACTGAACTTGTGATTTCAGTTGCATCTGTGGGTAAATATTTCACTGAGGGTTTAATTAACTATTTGAAAGTGAAAGGCATAATGAAAAAAAATTGCCCACATAAAAAAGTACTTAATAATTTGAATTCGTCTGTTCTCTGATAGCCTTTTGCTTGTTAAAGAAATTATTTTGTAACTATTATTTAAGTCCGTTTTTGCGAAGTGAAGTTTTTGTTTCAAAACGAATTGTTGGAACCCTTGAAAATAATGCGGTGTCATGCAAGCAATAAGATTTCAAGGCAACAAAATTCCATTTAATTACAAATAAGCAGTTCTTTTTGCTGTTACCTTGTCTACCATGATCTTATTCTTTAACATTTGCTGATTTCATTGATTTTCTTGCAAGAGAAGTTAACAATCTCAGTTAACGGGAAAGCAGAAGGGAAGCGTGCGGATTTCAGGTCTTTAGTGCTCTCCGTTATTGATGTGTCTTCAGCCTGAACGTCAGTTATGTTTTTCATGGTGTCTAAGTCTCTTTCCCCAAGCCCCAGATGTAAACAAAGGAAAAGTAAAATGATTAAGAAATCACGGTAAACATGGTGTTGGGCGGAACGGGAGGGGATAACCAGTTTTGTTATATAGGCAGCCCCTGGATATGAGTAGTCTGATTGGACTGCTCTGATTGGATCCCTGCCTCTGAGCTAATAAGCCCTCTACTGGAGCCAGAATTCCCAGCAAAAATGGTTTAAATATACTATTTTGTCAAAAGGAATGTTTCCCTGAGTTAGGTGATTCACAAGCCAAGGAGGCCCACTCGGCCGGAGCCTATCCCGGTTTCCTGGGTGGAGAAAGATAATGTGGGGTAGAGTTGAAACAACACGATGGCGGGGGCTGGAACTCGAACCACCGGCCTTCATTTCTGAAGTCCAGCGCGCTAACCACTACACCACCGGGCCCCAACAGATGATTAATACTATCATAATCTAGAGGTTGACTATTTTAAAATACAGCAATAACCGTTCAACCTCGTCGTACACTAGGTCATAGCCAGCTCTACGCTACCCCTTTCGCTGTCCCGGAATGAATTCATGGCTATATTCACATGAAAGCTATTGAGCAAGTACTTTCACGTGGTACAATTTATTATGTTTTACGGGGTGGTTAGATCTTTTTATCAAAGTAAAATAACGCTGTGATAGAGTGATCCCACGTTTTCCACCTTCACCACTCAACTCCGGTGAAATCAAACTTTTCTTACATATGCACCCCCGGATTGTAAGGGTGGTATATTCAATCATATTTTTACCCATTCAAAATTTCCATAAGAAACGTCCTATTTATTATTGCTTTCCGTGGAAAATGTTTACTTTTACCTTAAATTATAAATTTTATTACATCTGTATTGACCTAACCTGCAATGAAAGTAATTTAGCCAGTTATTAATTAAGTTGGGAAATGGCAATTTAAAGTACGGATTCAACGAACTTGTTGAGTACTTTTGCTGTGACAAAATTGGACGGATGATCAAGATGAAAACCTTTGTTTCTCTTGTGTTCTTGGGTAAGTAAATCAAGAATAAGTTGAACTGAATTTTTTCCTTTGTTCCATTTTCACGATGATTTTAAGACTGCAATCCTCAACGGTAAAGCTGCTATTAAGCCCTAATCTCAGTATTATAAGAGTTACTTATCTTCATCAGAACGTAAGCAAAGCTTATAAAATTGAACTAATTATAATTGTGAAACATTATTACAACAGCATTATCCTGCAAAGCCTTCGCTTTCCCCAGCGAAGACCTCAGGGCTCGGGTGAATGGCATTTTTACCATTGAAGATGAGAGCTTCAACATGCAGGCAGATGCTATAGATGCAGACGACGGCTTCGGCTTAGAAGCAGACGAAGGTTCCAGCATAGAGGCAGACGAAGGTTCCAGCATAGAAGCGGACGAAAGCTCCGGTATTGAAGCGGATGAAGGTTCCAGCATAGAAGCGGACGAAGGCTCCGGCATTGAAGCGGATGGAGGTTCAAGTATAGATGCAGACGAAGCATCTGCTGTAGATGCAGACGAAGATTCTATTGTCTTGAAGCTATCCAGCCTGTCGTTCTGATGGAAGGCCTATCTGTTACTGGTCACGGAAGAACCAAATAAATATTAACTTCCTCCTCAGCCTTCAGTAGTATTACATAGATGATTGTGTTTACTTGATTGATGAGGTTATAAGAAACAATAAACGGTGTAAAACGCAAGTTTAAGTTTGCTGAAACTCTCAACATTCAAACTGAAATTTAGGAACCAACGCAAGACCTATTCCTTTTTTCAATCCACCTTATCCTTTTCCATATTTTGCAATTTCGAACCTCAAACTGCTCAACAGCTCAATCCTAACACTTCCTAAGAATCAGAGGTTCACCTTTTTTCTTTCGTTTCGGAGCCACTCTCACAAGACGTTCAAAGTCCATATGATATACCCAGGGAACCTCTTGATACCAATACTAAAATGTGTTTCTCCAAGGACGTTTAACCCCTGCTGTAGAAGGACAAGACAGGCCAGTGATGTTCAATAAACTAGCAGAGGTGTACATAATCAAGCTTAAAACCAGGGCGAGGGGAGTGACTTTAAACCAAATACTGACATTTGCTGAGAGTATATTAAACGAAATAGCCTGTTCTTCCGGGATTCAAGCAATCGCGATTTTGCGTTAAAGAAGTTAACCAGTAGCATATGAAAAAAATAAGGACGTTAGCGTTCACTATAAAATTGGTATCTTGCAGCTTTCTCTGTTTGGCATTAACGGAGTGGCCATGGAGTCCTCCTCTTAAGTTTTTGGGAGCCGCAAAAAATCAGGAAGTAAAAAAAAAATCTGTTTGGAAGTAGGAGGAAACGCATACGCATCGCGTAAAAAAAAAAGGAATACGTATCGCCAGCAAAAGTACAGTCAACAGCATTAAAATGGGAACAGAGATTTGCAATCGACCGTCAAGTTTAAGGCAAGACTCATAGCCTTGTTCTTATTGACCTGTTTTCTTTAAAACCTGTTTGGCGTTTGTATTCGGCAGTAAATGCAATAGGTAAACTACCATCTCGATTAGGTTACACTGCAATACTATCTTCTACGCTTTACACACTATTCATGGCAGAAAACATTTCTTTTTCTCAAATCGACAAGTAAGAAACAACCTCCATGGCAAGAACTATCCCAAGACTGCCAAAACACACTTTGCAGGCGGCAGAAGGTATTGTAGAAGGTGGCCGGGTTGAAGGTGGCAGGGTTGGACGCTGGAAAGCTTTTGCAGTGGTGTAGTTGAAGTTACATAATAATAAACCTTTTATTTAACCACGATCTGTTTTAAAGCAAATACATGCTTGAGGGGTCGTGTGTACGTGTGACTAACTACCTACATTTGTCTGATTGGCAGCTGGCCATCTTGGAGCAAACTGTACTTTTACCAAACTGCTCGCACGGATTTTTCTCACAATCCTCATAAAGGCAGCAGCCTAAGTAATCAATTCAAAGAGAGGTATAATATTGTTGCTGATGGACAGAGATGTTCTCAATGATTTCTACAGTTTTAGTTTAGCCCTAAAGTAAAGCCAGGTGCTTCTGCTAAAAGGAGCATTTCTGTCCCGTAATTACCTGTAGGACAAAATGTAGGTTGACATTTGGGAGGGGGGATAAGGAGGAGTGGTTTTCATTAGTTTATGAATTGATTTACTATTCGATCCGTCGTCAAATGCAGGGAATGAAGGTTCTCCGCCGGCGAGACGAATGTTTCAACAGTAAAACTATAATAACTTTCAACCTATGCAAAATGAAATCATGTTCTCTGGTAGCCACTTCTTGGTGGGACTGATCGTTTTTTTGGTTAAAACCTAAAGAATGGTGAAGACCTAATGGAAAAAATAATCATAGCTATTTGTTTAGCATACCGAGATTTCTGGCGGAAATTCTAAATTTTCACGCATCTCCCGCTGACCTAAGAAAAACGAACGATCAATTTATTCAGTCACAAAATGTTTCGCAATTCTTTTCATTTCGGAAACCTCCTAAATCAGCGGTGGGCATTTATCCCTGTGCACTTTGCTATATGTGCCTGGGGCTAGAACATCTAAAGCAGGGCTGTAGCAGGGGAAGGGTCAGGTCGGATCTGGGAGAGGACTCGCCCCTTCCCCTGCCCACAAATTTTCAGGCTCCGGTCCACGAAGTAAATTTATAAAGCTTGTATTGATACCATTTCATTCAACTTTTAAACATAAGTTATCTCAGTTCTAACCTAACCAAACTATTACATTTTACACTGCCTCCTTCATAATTTCGGCAACAGGCAACGCAACCCAGAAAAAAAAAGAGACTCCAAAATTGATTGAAAGTTTGCTTAGAAAACTGAAGAATGGAGCCTTTTGAACCGATTATAAGGGTGTTTGTTTCCTGAGAGATCGTCTGCTAAGTACAGTGTGGGAAAAAATACAATCTTTTCTCAGTTTGCGAGTAATAACTGCTTCTTAGAGTGCAATATTGATTTCTCAAAAACCTGCGAAAACGAAACCTGCGAAAGTCCTGTTTAAGAAAAACACTATTTTATCTTCGCTAACTTTAAGTAGTCGTGAATCTGAAGGGAAACGCGTCCAAGAAACGATCGAAGAACGACAATAATTTCACAATAATCAACGATACTTCCATTAAAGTTATTCGTAGTTTCAAATTAAAGTCGACCGAAAAAATTGAGAAAGAAACGTCAATATATATATGAACAATTTTCAAGTTTTACTGTGGTAGCAGAAACTCTGACTTGGAAAGAGGGTGGCAGTTTTGCTTGGAAGCTTGCTTTTAAGTTACGTGAGGATTTATACAAGCTTACTTTAATTTTAGTCGCTAAGAGAGGGTTGGGGCGGGCCCTCGTTTTCCGGATGTCGCGGACTCATTTGTTTAATTTGTTTATTTGTTTAATAAAACAAATTGTTTGGTTAACCTGCTACTGTATAAGCTTGCCGGACGATTGATGAATTCCCAGAGTAATAACTCCCCCACCAGCACCTACATTCACTTTTTGAGCTATTTTGTCTACAAAATAGCCTCATAGTCGGCATGCAGCCTCAAGTTTCTGAGAAGGTTGGTTCTTTGGTTGGTTGGTTGGTTTTTGGGTGGACCATGTTCGGCATTCCCGATGACTGTCGAATTTAACCGAAAGGCTAGTTGTCGGGGCCGGAACGACAAAACGCACGGTAAATTCCGCAACTAAAGCGACACGACGAAAGTGTCCGGATTTCATTTCCTTGACGTTGGATATTTATATATCAAATAGGAATGGCTGGCTTCCTTGTGGTAGACTTCCTTAGAAAACGAATCGTCAGCATAAACCTGGTTTACACGTGAGCGGAAGCGAGTTCTAGTAAATAATTCGTGGGTTATCTGATATTTATGATGTTCGGTCTAGGAAATATTTGTCAGCTTCGTTTGTTCTGGTAGATGAGAATTGGAACAAATCACGCATACGCATAACTTACGTTTGGAGTTATATGGTTCAACTTTAGAGAGTGAGAAATAACGTGACTTCTGTGCAGGAATGTCCCATAGTAAATGATGGTAAAAAGATGGCAAATAGTTTGAAGGTATAAAAAGGGCAGAATCGTGAATTTCGAACTAAAACGAATTATTGTTCGCACCTTTTGGTAGGTTTTAAAATTAATGCCCATGCCACTCGATCACTAGGTCCGTCAAAGGCACAAGGTCGACAAAGAAAAAGATTGTATGGGTGGCATAAACGTTGCTCGTACGTGCGACTAGCTGAGCGCAAAGTTGGAGGCGACTTACCAGAGAAATGGGTTGCTGGTTAGGCTGCGTGGCGGTAGCGGGATTGTTTGTACAAAGTTTTAGGGGAAAGATCAGCACGACAATCAAATCAAATCAAAACAATTATCACCTCCAATACGAAGACAAAGACGCAATAGCTCCACGCAAGATTCGTTTCACAGTTTTATAGACACAAAAATCGGTTATCATTTTTCAGATTACAAAAAACCGCATAAATTTACTAATTCCCCGCTTTCTTTTAAGTTTCTCCCTTTGTTACACAGCTCTAGCTGCCACGAAAACCAATAAAAAGCGTCGAAAACGAACTTATGACAGTGTCATGAAAGTCTCGTGACTCGCCATTGAACTTTGTCTCATCACTTGTTTGTACGTGACAAAACATCACTTGTTTACACAAAACAGTAACCTGATCTCACGCTCAATCAACATAACACGTTCTTTACACGTGAAACGACCCACACTAAACATTATCACATGGCTGCCTGACCGTGCGATAACCCCCCCAGCCCCCCCGGAGCTATTAAAGCAAAATTTGGCCTTGACTTGATCACATGTACTCCATGTGATAAAATTCACGTTGTTTAGCACACAGACGAACCACTCCATTATTCTCGAATTCGCTCATTTGAAATTCTAAAGATTCCTTCGCCCATTACCACCTCTCTACATAACAAAACATCCCTTAATATTATTTTCACCCAATTTTGCATCTTACTTTCACATCAAAACGCTCATCAAAACAAAACTTATTCGCTGAACACAACCACTGATTTTTGTGTGGCTTCAGCGAAGCTGAAACCACTACCGTGTGGCACAAATATTTTTGCATGAGTTTAATTTTGCGAATGGCGGTTTTTTTTGTGTGTTTTGTGGAACTAATTTTTGCCATTGGAGAAACTGTTTATTCTTCCTTGGAATTAATTTCTGCGCTTTTCCGGAAGCCGTCTTCTATTTGGAATTATAACATTCTCGTTTTTTGAGTATAAACAGTCGAATGCAGGTGAACAACATGCAGATGTATAACACGTTAAATCAGTTAATCAATGGAGTTCCTTCAGACGATCCTTTTCTTTAAAGCTTTTAACAGCTGAATACTTGTAATGTACCGAGTGCAATTTCATCGTTTTATTTCTGAATGTTTTGCTTCTAAGGGACTGTGCAATAATTACCTGGAGCGGGGGTTGGGAAACCAGAGGGGGGGGCATAGGGGAAAATCACAACTAGGGAGAGGGGGGTTGGATGTAAAATTTAATACATGCAGGGGGGGCATTACTTTTTTCACTCTTTTTCGCAAACTGGAAAAGTGATAGAAGAGCTATTAGAGTTCAAACATTAATTTATACTTGCTTACACTGGAATTAAACTGGGAAAATATCAACTCCAGGTGCTTTGATCTCTGAACTGGCTAATTATTTAACATTTTCCTGTCTGCCATGCAGTAAGAGAGGAATGCCTCTGTTATAGTCAAACAGTTCTACTTTAGTGGCATCAGGAATGCTGTTAAAGTTAGTTTGGATTTTGTTTATGTTTGGGGGAAAGTACCACCAAGAAAACGCTTAAAATGGCATTTCCGAGCGTCTAGATTTGGAAATTTTCTGGGGGAGCATGCCCCCAGTCCTCCCTAAAAGCTCGCGCCTTAGGCGCTTTCGCAATTTTCTCGGTTATAAGAAAAGTCTGGCTACGGCCCTGACACTATGATGTTATTTAATGAAAAAGAAAGATGTCAATGTAGGAAAGCCTACATTGTAATAGCGAAGCTTCCAAGCGGAGCTCCATACCTATACTATAACAACCATGCTCGTAATTGTTCATGGTCATGGCAAGCGGAATGGCTCGCGGGTGCGTGCGCCGTACGTTCGTACGTCGCATTACATGACATTCTTATATGAAGCAATTTTCGCCCAGCTTCTAGCCAGTGGTGTGCGAGGAAACACTTAAGTCTTTTCACGGGGCAGACGTAAGGTTTGCATTTTTCATGTTAGGTCCATTTATATTATATTTATATAAAATGGAAAGAAACAGTTCAAAACAATGCTCAGTTGTCTTTGTGGTGGAAGACGAAAAGTTCAAGTTGTGAAAACATATGAAAGTCACGTTTAACATCAGGTCTAGAAATCTGATCCGCGTCACACCAGAGAATTCTGACCCCTTAAAAAATCATTCAGTTTGGAACATTTTCGTTTCGTTTGTAGAAACGACGCAAAAAATTGATAAATCCCAAACGGATAATTTAACTTTAACATATTTAGCACCCCTGAAAACCTGTTTTGGGTCAATAGGGAAAAATTTAGAGTCGGACTTTCGGCTTCGAAAATTGCCATTCGGGCTTGTTTACAAGAAAAATTCATGCGATTTTAGGAGTACATGGGAGACTAAGCTCGATATCTGGTCACGCAAGGACGTTATTCAAATTTCCCCGCCGTTTTCGAAATCTTCGTTAAATTGCGCGCATTTTGATACCAAATTCATTGGGGTTTGCAATAATTTGCTGTCGGACTCATGGCAGGGATGTTTGTGAAGTTTGCCTTAGTTCTCATTATTTCCTGCGCGTTACTAGTTCGCGTTGCTGAAGCAGTTCCCGGTGATGAGAATACGAATAACGAAGACTTCCACGGAAGTTCACGTGGAGACAAACCATTCTTCATCAAGGAAATCAACAAGTAAGCAACAAATAGTTAATATCCCATGATTTTCGCTTAATTTGGAGACATTTCAGTTTATAAAAATTACTATTTTTCATTCTTTTTGCCTCAGCTATTTGATATACTCTATATCGAAGAAGGAGCTGAAGTCGAAGACGAGATTTTCAGAGGTCGAAGACAAATCTGTCCTTACAAGAGTTGTAGAACGCATTTTGGAAAGTTTCCAACATCACTGAGATACTGATCACTGACCGTGTTCTGCACAGCTTCAATAAACAAATTCAGAGATTGATGGACGCTGCTAAAGCTGCTACCAAACAGGGAGGAAACGGCTTATTAAAGCTTGGACAAACGGGACGAAAAAATCATACCGATTTACTGTTTATTATGATGAAGTGTCTTCCATAGTCCTGGAAAACAAGAACATGCACCTAACTGCTAACAAGCGCAGACTTGAAGAAGATCTGGTGGAGGAAAAAGCAAAGAGGATGCGTTTGCAGGGAAAGTTAAACGAGGTACTCTCTACGGCAGAGAAAAAGGACAATATCTCTAAGAAAAAATTTCAGAGATTAGCCTCCAAAATTGTGAAACTCCAACGTCAAAAGGGTGTGAGAGGTCCTCAAAAGGCCAAATCATTCCAGGACTACTCCCCGCAACACCAGTGCAGGATCAGAAAAAACCTTGCCGAAGATTGCCAGGTAACTCTTTCTTTCGTGGGCCTCTACAATTTTATTGCCACCAAAGTTGAAGTTTTTAATGAGGATACTCAATCGTATGAGACTTTTAATCTCCTCGATGATGACAGTGAACTAGAGCTTACCGGAGAGCAGGAGAAATTGGACGATCAAGATATTGAAAACATAAACCTCATGCTATACATCAAGGAACGGTTCAATATTTCAGATATGGCCTGGCATGAACTTTCCATGAAGCATAAGGAAATGCCTCATGTTTATTCAATAAAGAAAAGAATACAATCCCTGAATGGAATGTGGAACATAACCGAGACACCCGGAGAAGCCGAAGGAGTACAAATAAAGTTCACAGACTCTCTTAAGACACAGATTCAACGCTTACAGGAAGAAGGATTCTACGACACAACGATCAAAGTAAAACTGAGTGGCGATGGTACGTGTATTGGAAAGCGACTTAATGTCGTGAACTTCACATATACCATCTTAAATGAGGGAAAAACTGCAATGACCGAATCTGGAAATTATGTTTTAGCTATCTTAAAAACAAAAGAAAACTACGATTCAATTAGAATCAGTCTGGAAGATTTAAGAAAGGAAATGGAGGATTTAAAAGAAATCACTGTCAATGAAAAGAAATACAACATTGAATATTTTCTGGGAGGGGATTGGAAATTTCTAGCAACAGTATGTGGCTTGGGTCCAGCGAACCAGGAACATGCCTGTATCTGGTGCAAGTGCCCAAGGTTGAAGAGGTCGGATACCACCAAAACGTGGTCTCTTGCAGACTCTGCATTGGGCGCAAGAACCCTTGATGAAATGTCATTGCATTCAAGGAGAAAGCAATTTAATTGTAAAAACACCCCCCTTTTTTCATTTGTTCCCTTGCACCATGTTATCATTGACACACTACATTTATTTTTACGAATTTCTGATAATTTAATCGATTGACAAAAAGGATACTTTTACCAAGGGTTTTTCCAGGGAAAAATTTGAACACATGGCAGCATATGAGAAACTGCTACAGGATCTGGGCATTTCTTTTGAGTGGCGGATAAGTCCAGATACAAAAAAAGGTTAGAATACAGGGATCTGAATGGGCCAGAAAAATTACTTTTGTTTCAAAACATTAGAATTCCAGCCCTCTTGCCATCACTTACACAGGCTGAACGCATTCAAAAACTGTGGGAAGATTTCATGGATATCATAGGTGACCTAACATTAGATTACAATAATGAGGATGAGGTGCAGGCTTTCAAAGTGAAGGTTAGTACTTGGCTTAAAAAATTCACCGAAAGAGGAATGTATCAAGCCAAGACTAGAATTATGTGAAGATCATCGCAGTAAAGGTGTTTCGACCTAAGCGGCTGAAAAGAAGAAACCTGAAAAAATTCAGGCTTGAACGGGAATCGAACCCATGACCTCTGCGATACCGGTGCAGCGCTCTAACCAACTGAGCTATCAAGCCAACTGGGAGCTGGTCACGTTCGTATTTTCAGGTTTCTTCTTTTCAACCGCTTAGGTCGAAACACCTTTACTGCGATGATCTTCACATAATTCTATCTTTATCAGCAGTTCAAATATATGAATTTCATATATTAATGTTCATTTATTCACCATCTACAGGATAAATACGAACTCTTAATTGACCAGCTCCCAGTTGGCTTGATAGCTCAGTTGGTTAGAGCGCTGCACCGGTATCGCAGAGGTCATGGGTTCGATTCCCGTTCAAGCCTGAATTTTTTCAGGTTTCTTCTTTTCAATCGCTTAGGTCGAAACACCTTTACTGCGATGATCTTCATATAACTCTATCTGTATCCGCAGTTCAAATATATGAATTTCATATATTAATGTTCAAGCCAAGAATGTTACCCCTTATATGCATGCCCTCTATTGTCATGTTCCTGAATTTCTTTCATTCTATCACAACTTGAATTTCTTTAATCAGCAGGGAATGGAAAAATATAATGATCTTGCATCAAAGGATTATTTTAGATCTACTAATCATAGAGGAGTGGAGTGCTTACGCCAAATGTTCTTAAAGAAAAACAGGCTGCCATTTCTACAAGGGGTAGGGTGTGAAAGAGTTAGGTTAAGTTACAAATGCAGCATCTGTAATAACAATGGGCATACAATCAAGACTTGCCCTGCAAAATGCTTAACGTGTGAGCATAATGTCTGTTGTGGGCACCTTAAAAAATCAGGGGGAAATGGGTCAAAATGTGTCAGAATGAATAACATCAGAGCTGTTAAATATAGTGAGAAATGTCAATGACAAAACCTTATTTCCGTTTCGTTGTATAACTCTATAACTGAAATACTTCCTATAAACACAGTATCCAATAAAAATATATTACGATGTGAATCAGTTATAAATTATAGGTCAAAAGATTCCATAATTATATAAACAATTATATAATCAATTTTTTAAAAGCCTGTAAGTTTGAAGCAGGCAAGCTAAAAGGAATAAAGTTCCATTCTCTACTTTTTACGTGCAAGGTAGTCAGCACTGCTCCCATCACCGCGAACAAATGTAAATATCAGGGATGGTCCCTGCTCAATGCCAGCCTTCAAGTATTTGTCTCCTATGCACTTAAACTCTTTTATGGGATCCCTTGCGTGCAGCCAAAATTTTATAGTTCCTTCTTCGACAAAAGCGAAGTCACCATTCTTGTTCAAAATGCGCTCGTCCCACTTTTCTCCTAATAAGTTGTTCAGTTCTTTGTTTCGCTTCACTTTAAAAACCGTCCTGTTTCTTTCGATTAATGACTTTCCAACAGACGCCAACCCATTATTGAAAACATCACAGTCAGTCGTCATTTCTATTCGGATGTCCGGATCGTCTCTCATTGTAGAATAAAGTTTCTTCTTTATCTCTCTCTGTACAGACTATCGTAAAAAAATCTCAACGCAAGACCTCCACTCATCGAATTCTGAGCCATATCCTTTGTAATGAATTTTAACTTTATCTTGCGCCTTGTCGATATCAATGATTTCTATTTCGTACAGAGTTTTGTCCGGCTTAGCCGCCTTCCTTTTGGCTCCAACTTGAGATCGATGCGAGCTAAAATCCGCCACGAATCTCTTGGGAGGCTTCACTTCTCGCTTTCTCAACGTGTCTGCCATGTTGCGTGATTTTGTTTTCAAGAGCTCAAATGAAGCTCAAATTAATCGAACAACGCATGCTCAAAGGGCTAATCTCGGAAGCACGGCACTGGTACTTAGCGTAAGCAGATGTTCGTCACAGTGGGGAATGACTTTGATATGTGCCCTCGAGGTTCATCTTTGTTTTCTTCGTGGCGGAAAGATTGTCCTGTTCCGAAAAACAGTCTAGTAAGTGAAGTTTTTAAAGGGTTTAACTTACATGATTTTGAGCATTACGGTCAACGAAATTGCGATTTGAAATGGGAATTTAGTTTATGTCATTAGATCTGTGTCGTTTATGACCCGTATAAAATAACTCCATGGAATTCCATGGAACTCCATGGAATTCCATAGAATTCCATGGAGTTTCATGGAATTCCATGGAATTCTATGGAAGCCCCATGGAGTTGCATGGAAGCTCCATGGAATTGCATGGAGTTCCATGGAAGCTCTATGGAATTCCATAGAGCCCCATGGAAGCTCCATGGCATTCCATGGAGTTTCATGGAAGCTCCATGGAGTTTCATGGGGTTCCATGGAAACCACAAGGACTTTCGTGGAGTTCCATGGAAGCTCCATGGAAACGCATAGAGCCCATTGAAGTCTTATGGAATATTGGTGGAGTTCCATGGAAGCTTACTGAATTTCATTGTGTGACACATAATAGTTTGAAAATAAAAGAGTGAGTTATCCCCACTAATAATTATTCAAAGTGACAACAGTGTATCTTTTTTATGTGAGAGAACATAATATGTTGATGGTACAGCTGCCTATCAGCGACTTCTGAGGACAGTCAAACTGGCAAGATCGGAGACCGATTGACCTTTTTGGCAGTCAGAGAATTTTTTAAATTACTGTATCAATTAATTATATTTTGCACAGAACTACAAGCTGTCCAATTTGGGAAATAACTGACTGCTTGAATGGGATTCTGTCAGCTAGCAATATAAATTAATAAATAGTAAAATACATACCTAGCCTTACCTCTACAGTCACTCCGAGTTGCAAAATAATTGTATATTATATTTTAATCATGAGCATAACCATTTCATTCAACAATTAAATGTGATATCCGAGCGCCCAAAACAAAGTGCCTGCATTCAGTGGTCAGCAGTTGTCACTTGAGTCATGTGACCTCCGTATCATCAACACAGGCGCCATTTTGAATTGACGGTTGCGACAGTTGCGTAGCAAGCATCTGTGTATGGTTTGAGGATGAAAATACGTCTTTCAGATTGAAACAGAATTGGATAATTGTAGCTTTAAGGTTAGTTTATGTGCCTAGAAATGTTTTGAGCCTTGCACGTGGACTTTGGATCAAAATGAACCGATGAAATCGAGGTTATGAGCAACTGCAGTGGGACCGTGGAGCAACAGCAGTTCGATTCAACAGCTCAAGTGGAAATGTGGACTTTTTAAGAGTTACAATTTACCCTCAGTAATAAACGAATGAGAGTTTCTCAACTAAACACAATCGAAATTTTAATCGCCTCGAAAGTAACAGAAAAGAGTCAATAGCCTACAATTAACTCCTAACCTTTGGATCTGCAAACCGTGTTTAAGCGGGGTAATGTTATTGAAAGAGTTGTCTGTCATGAGGTATGCCGGAATCATTTTTTGCTTTTTAAATAATTTTTTTCAATATACAGTTAGGGAGTATAATTGAAAACTTGTCTGTAGTATTAACATGCAATTTGAAAATTGATGCAACATTCGATAGTGAAAATATTTTTCTCTGTCCAATGTGTCTAGTGTCTCTAGTTCTACTGTGTAAATAAGCTTACGTGCAATTAGTGAGAATGTTTCAAAGGAATACCGTTTTAAGTAGCATTACGGAATTGTTCAGTTTGTCGCTTCACCAATGAACTGTGTTGTTTATGTTAGAAGCCAATTTTCATTTTACTTCTTTATATTACAATAATTATTGTAGCACAAAGTAATAACATATTTAAGAATCCTTCTCTTACTAGCACTGTGTTACTGTAAATATTGAAAAGTTAATGATTTCTTTAAGCAATTAAATCTGTATTTTATCTGTCCGTTTCTAAACATTTATCCTTAGACGGACTCTGGGTCACCTTCAATGAAACTCGTCCTGGTACTCTTTTTCCATGGAATTCCATGGAACTCCATGGAAAGCTAGTTCCCTGGAAAATACTCCATGGAATTCCATGAAAATCCATGTCCTAATACTCCATGGAATTCCATGGAAAATATTCCAACGAATTCCATGGAACTCCATGGAATTCCATGGAGGTATTTTACACGGGGATTTAAGCTTATTTATGTGGACGTTGAAAAAACTGTTGGAAAATGCGCTCAGATTTGAGACAGATGTAGTCTTGAATATTTTGTGCTTAGCCGATTTTACTTGCGTACACTGATGAAGAAAGTGCGACGCGAATTTCATTTTAATAATTATAAACTGATGGGTTTTCGAATAAACTTTTTCAAAACTGATTTCTCTGACAATTATTTTGTGTTTGTTTAATCAAAACGTTTCGTCAAAGCACAGTGAGCCGGGAGTGTCAACACAACAGCACTGATCTAATTTGCACAAGCATCACTTCGGTGATTTCGGCCAAAAGTTGTTTTGAATTTTGACTGTCGGGTCCATTTCTTTGGGCAATTGTCGATTTTATTGTCCTAGAAGTTTTCAATCAATTGAGCAACTTTACATGTTTACGGTAATTTTCTTGAAATGTTTGAAAAAGGAATTCGAAAGGAATTGCTTGCGAGTAACTTCACTCGATTTAGGGGAAAATTAATTGAATGCTTTTTACTTTCCTAGGCAAAAAAGTGCTTATCTGAATGAATTTTCATGTTTCTAAAGGTTTCTAGTCCCTTCTTCTGTCTTTGTTCATTCAAGGAATTCTCATTAATGATCATTCTGATAAAAAAAAGTTAATGTTTTGATATGTACGCCTTTTGAAGTTTAGCCGTGCAGGATTCTCAATTTTTTTCTTTGAGCAATTCTTTTTTCCTATCTGGTGTGTTTTATTTTAGATGTGGAATATTTTATCTTCCTTATATTGTTATATTTTTTAGTTTCTTTATTTGAAGTGAATGACATTTCTGTCCTAAATTACCGACTAAACTTAGACAATTCATTGACTGAGTTCGGTGTGGCAGGTTTTCGTGTTTTGTTTTTAACCTCTAAACCATTTCAGCTTGTCTTTAGTTACAGATCGGAATGAAAAAAAATCTTAAGTAACTATAAGCGAAGCAATTTTCGGTTTAAATCTATTTTGTTTAAAAATAGTCTCTAAAAGCTTCCTAAAATTAGTTCATGTGTGTTCTTGAAAGCGCCCGAATAATACCATTTTCTCTCTATCATTTTACGAGTGCTTGAAAGTTTCGGAAAAAATTTTGGGAAATTTTGGTCAGTAAAGTGGTTGATGCCGGGACAACATAATTTATTTTGGCAAAAATGTTTCATGGTTGACAGAACTAAACAGCCAGAGAGATGCATAGGAATAAGTGAGAAATGCGTGTTAACACTAAAAAGTCTGTCGAGTCGCTACTGTTAGCTACCTAAGCGGTTCACTAGAGTCATTGTAGTTTAACTAGTACTCTTATTGAACTTAAAAAACTTTCAAAAGATGCTACAAGTAGAGCTGTCGGTGAAAGCCGTGCTGAAGTCTTCTCCTTAAAGAAAAATAAGTCAACTTATTATTTACTCAGCAGTCCACATGTTTTCCCATGTTGTTTTTCACCTTTTAGGCGAATAACCTGCTCAACGAAATTGTTATGTAGTTTACGGGCCAATAAGTATGAAAGAGAGGTTTCAATTTCGTCTTTACAATCCAATAAATGCACTCCAATGTCTTCAAATTTAAGAGCGTTAGCAGGACCAGGATAAAAACGCAGAACAATTCATGAGTAGAAAAATAACTTCTATGATTGCTTTTAGAATGCTTTCAAAATGAAAGTCATTCGAGTGTTTTTAGATTTTTAATACATAGAAAGACACTGTATAGAGGAGAACGTTGATGCAAAGTACCTGTTTAGATTTAGATATAGCCAATGTTTATCCTAACGTGAAAACGGCAGTTTCAGTCAGACACTCGGGAGCAGTATTGCATTCTGATCTTTTGCAATAAAATTAAGTAATCACTGCTATTTGTAACTCCACGTTGCCCTTTTCACATGCGGTATTTTCTTTTAGGGGGAAGGGAGACTGATGAAAACCCATTCCCTTTCCTGGCTTTTGTAATTATTTTGTCCTTCAGTGATTAGAAATAAACAAATTGTGCAGCAACTTCGTGGAAGAAAAACAAAAACCGCACCTAATAACCCCGCCGATGGTATATAAAATCTTAAAAGAAAACCTACTTCCTCTCAGTCTGGAAAATTGTCATTAGCTGTTATAAACTGCAGCAACAGATGGATTGAAATCCGGGTCGACTAAACTGGCACTGAAGCAAACGAGTAGCCAATTTTGACATAAATGGCCAAGTGGCAATCTAGCCGAACGAAAAAAAAGAAAAAGGAAACCATAACGCGAAATTTCGACTTTCGGTAAGGTCAGACAAAAAGGAGACTACCTAGAAACAGCATTTTTATAAGTGGAGTTTACGATTTATTCCCCATGAAAACTTACGCCGAGTTCAGTGAGAGTAGTTTCAGAGATCAATAAGAACTAGCGAAAAAAATGTGGAGCTCCGCTTTTAGGCTTGGCTAAATCTATATATTATAATTAAAGAGAATGGAAAACCCAACTGTTGACTTTAATAACAATGAATTGATCTATGTAAATATAAACAGTTTGATTACTTTGCAAAGTAAGCTTATAAACTTTTCCCGAGTGTCCAGATAAAGAAATTGTTCAACGAGGGAAAATTTCCTCCTCTGAAGAAAGTTCTTTGTAAGAGTTCTGTTCCCAGTACAATGTGGACGAGACTGCGTGTAATAGTTATGTTGAGCACCTTGAGTTCTTGGATGCAAAGGCGAAAAAAAGAGTAAGAAAAAGGAACGCTCTTCCGCCTAATATTTCTTGGCAAATGAAACAGATATAGAAGCGCGTACGAACAACCAGCAGAAAATGTATTTGAAACAACATGGTCTCAAGATAAGCGGAAGTAAGGCTGGTTTAACTTGTGTAAAGACGACACAACTTCAGAATCAGAGTCAAGTGATTCCAGTGGAGAGAACTCATACGTTGAAAAGTCATTTGAAGTACTTTTTGTGCCTGAGGAAGTCCAACACGTAAATTAAGTATGAGGGCACCAATGCGGGGAGGAAGCAGGGAATGGGGGGGGGGGGGTTGACCTTAATATTATCAGTAGGTGAGGGGAGGTTAAAGTTAATTTTCGCTTAGTGAGAGGGGGGCGGGTGCGACTTAATTAATTTTGAGCCTTACTTTACCCATTTCCCAACTTCCCCCTCCAGGTAATTATTGCACAGTCCCTAATTTCGTTTCATTTTTGAACGAAAGAGACGGCTTAAGTAAATGGGCACCAACATAATATTACATCACATGTAAAAGGCGATTTTTGTATAGAAATTTCGACATTGGAGTAAATTTTTGCGGGAATTATTTTTTTCGCGGGAACCTTTCTTGCGGATCGTGAAAAAACCGCGAAAATCCCAAAAATTTGAATCCGGAAAAAATTAGTGCCACACGGTATGTCAGCACGTGCGACGTTTCTGTTTTTTTTTTCTGACAGTTTGCTACGTGACTAGTCACGCAAGACTTGCAAAGTCACAATGGCATGATCTTTTCTAACAAGGCACGCTTATTACTCGATTATAGCCGTGTGTTCCAAAATGTACGTCCTGTGAAATAATGTGGAAAAAAAAACAAAGCTTATTTATATATTTTTCTGGATACGGGAGTTGCCACGTTCGTCAAGCATGATGTCACGTAAGAAGAAGACGTACGTGACTTTCAAGATCGGCTATTCTCTTCTGGTTCAAACATTACAGAATTAATTTTTGTGACAAGTTACGCTTCCTACTAGATCCAAAATATTTGTCCATGGAAAAATAATCTTTATAACTGAAAGCCACAAAATTAAATTTCAATCCATTGAGCTTCCGAGAAACATCTGAGAATGAGCTTCAGAAAGGACTGTTTTGTGTTATTTTGTTTGTCCCATATTCACAGTGTTGTCAGATATTATCTCACTTTCTTCTTGTTTTGTCGTAAGTTGAAGCCACACTTGTACGCATTAGCGTACCATATATTGATCAATGACGTATACGAATTCGAAACCACTAACGTAAACTCAAACATTGATCTTTGATCACCCTCAAATCTGTAAAAAGCCCTGAGAACGAGGTTGCACAATATCGGACACAGCTCCACTTATAAGGAAAACTCTGTCTAAAAACCTTTTCGAATGCTCAACGCTACTCAAATAAACAACATCACAATAGTGTACCTTGGTACACGCACGTTCATTCAACAACCATTTCCGTACCTCTCATTGACAGCTACGAAATAGCTCACGCACGCTATGCGTGCCTATGTTTGCTCAGTGCGCGCATGGTTATACCGAACGCAGCATCTCAAGTTTCAGGTCTTGGACACTATGTAACTCTCTCTTAAATTTAAGAATTTTTATTACCTACAACTTGTTGTTCTTTATGGTATTCTTACTTTTAAACTCGAGGACTTTATTTATTGCAGTGTAGTTGACAGTGCGCACTTGGCAGCCGAACACAGCATTTGGCATCGAAAGGCTTTCACATTGCATTGTTGCTGAGCCTGCTGTGCTGCAGTCGGGCGCAACTCCGCCGCAACGGTAACACGTGAGTGACAGCCCTGAGAACGAAGCATGGAGGTATCAATTAAAGTGCATAAGCATTCTTTACATTAAAACAAAATAGGAGTTTGGAATATATATTTGCCTGATATGGCCGGGTTAAAGGGTCTTGTCAGCTAGTTTTAACATTACCTCGAAAACATAAAAGAGAAATTTTTATCAATGGAAATCTTGCAATAATGATTTAATATTAAAGTCAGGATTCTGACTCTTGGACGTAAATAAGCGCGAATTTTGAAATTTGTGTTTATTTCGTGGAGCTGTTGTATTGTTTGTGTGACGTAGAACTTTGTCTAGCGCATCATTATTTAAAATACATTTCGTTACGCACAACTGATTGCAAGTCTACGTTTGCCCCAAACCGTTTTTCAACAGAATAATCCAGCAACAGAGTGAAAAAAGTTTACTTTCAAGTTTGATAGACCCACCGCATCGTGGCCTTAGAGTGGTTTTACTTAATACGTGAAAGAACACCTAAAAATTAGTCTCCAATAGTCATAAGTGAAAAAAAGAAAACAATGGAATTAGTATGTAATAGTGCCCAATAGTTTAGCATCTATTTCAACGAGTTATGAATACATTAACCACGAATTTACTAAGTTATGCACGGATATTTGACTGCGGTATAATTTCTGTTCTTTGAAGCCGACCTGTTTTGCTCTTCGTTTCTCCGAACCAATATTGTCTACAAATAATAACTCTCGCTCCAAGCAAAGTTGACACATGCTAATTAATGCGTTACTAAACGCTAGATGCCTCGACCCATGCTATACAGTACAAGCATCCTGTGATATTCAATGTTGGCGTGATATAGATTTCACGAATGGCTAAAAATAGACAAATTCATTGGGTCACGTCTTCATCAATTCTAACTTTCAATTTGTTTTAAAATTAGATGTAATTCTTTCCATCGACCGTTTGAGAAAGCGGAACGGTTAGGTATTGGCTAGCTCTTTTCAGTTGGCTGTTTATTAGGCCCAACTCAGTAACCGTCCATATTTTCTTGATTTTTGGCAAAGCAACTGGTTTTGCCAAGAGGAATATTCGCTTTTCAAGCATGAACATCAAGAAAACACACTTGTATCCATCGAACCTTGCGCTAGCTGAATAACTGACCTGGCTTTAATTTTAAAATGTCTACGATGCTGAACAAAAACGTACCTTCTACAATGATTGAAATACCGGCTATCGTTGCCAACAAATGCTTCATTTTGACCTGATCAGCTCTGTTTGCGTCCTCCTGGATTAAATCGCGGGACAATTTGCGTGTAAAGGCAAGCAAGCATATCCCATAAGCCCGGCTCTATGAGTTCAAACTGTTGCACCAAATGACACGACCTCTTCTCGATCCGTGGCTTTGGAAAACCAGGATGTTCCGATTAGCCCTGATTTGTGAATAAATTTAAAATGAAGGCCAATCCAAGAGCAAAATTGTTGTTATAAATCTTCCCATGTTGTTAAAATTTACCAAAAGAAAAATTCCTAGACTTTGTAGTCAAGGATTGGCTTCAACTTCAGATCTCGTGCATTACATGTGTAAACCGGCCTGGTCTGCTGAAGCCTAGGATTCGCGCCTGGCAACCATGCCGTGTTTTTGAAAAGAAAAGGCTCGTTCGACTGAAGAAATGAGACAAACACGGTGTTTAGGGAATCGCCATGCTTACGGCCGTTAGCTGTTGCTCTAGAGATTGGACCTAGGAGTTCGTGGCTCACCGAAGGTTCCAGCATAGAGGCAGACGAAGGTTCCAGCATAGAACTGGACGAAGGCTCCGGCATTGAAGCGGACGAAGGCTCCGGCATTGAAGCGGATGGAGGTTCAAGTATAGATGCAGACGAAGGATCTGCTGTGGATGCAGACGAAAATTCTATTGTCCTGAAGCTTTCCAGCCTGTCGTTCTGATGGAAGGTCTATCTGTTACTGATCACGGAAGAACCAAATAAATGCTACGTTCCTCCTCAGTCTTCAGTAATATTGAATAGGTGATTGTGTTTACTTGATTGATGGGTCTATAAGATACAATAAACGGTGTAAAACGCAAGTTTAAGTTTGTTGAAACTCTCAACATTCCAACTGACCTATTCTTTTTTTCAATCCAACTTTTTCCATTTTTTTCCATTTCGAACTTCAAACAGCTCAATCGGTAACACTTCCCATGAAACAGAGGTTCAACGTTTTGCTTTCGTTTCGGAGCCACTCTCCCAAGACTTTCAAAGTCTAAACAATATACTAGGGGAATTTCTCGACACCAATACTAAAAAGTGTTTTTCCAAGGACGTTTAACCCCTGCTGTAGAAGGACAAGACAGGCCAGTGAAGTTCACTAAACTAGCAGAGGTGTACAAAATCAAGCTTAAAACCAGGGCGAAGGGAGTGACTTTAAACCAGATACTGACACTAGTTGCTGAGAGTATATTAAACGAAATAGCCTGTTCTTCCGGGATTCAAGCAATCGCGATTTTGTTAAAGGAGGGAACCGGTCACATACGAGAAAAAATAAGGACGTTAGCGTACACTATAAAATTGGTTTCTTGCAGCGTCCTCAGTGTTTGACATTCGGTGGAGTGGCCCTTGAGTCCTCCTCTTAAGTTTTTGGCAGCCGCCAAAATTTAGGAAGCAAAAGCGCAGTCACCAGCATTAAAATGGGAACAGAGATTTGCATCGACCTGCAAGTTACCGGCGTTTTAAGGCAAGACTCGTGGCCTTGTTCTTTTGCCTGTTTTGTTTTACGCCTGTGTGGCATGTGTATTCGGCAGTAAAGAAAATCTCAGAGGCTAGAAAGAGTATTCAGTGGTGTATATACACCATGGGTAAAAACGAAACAACCGAAAGTACAGTTTAATCATGTTTAATATTAAAATACACATCTTTGAAGCTACAATAGGTAAACTGCCATCCCGATTGGTTACACTGCAGCACTATCTTCTACGCTCTACACACTACTCATGACAGAAAACATTTCTTTTTCTCAAATCGATAAGTAGAAAACAACCACCGTGGCAAGAACTATCCCAAGACTGCCAAAAAACACTTTGCAGCCGGTAGAAGGTGGCAGGGTTGGACGCGGGGAAGCTTTTGCAGTGGTGTAGTTGAAGTTACATTTGTCTGATTGGCAGCTGGCCATCTTGGAGCAAACTGTATTTTTGCCAATTTGCTCGCAGGGATTTTTCTCGCAATCTTTATAAAGGCAGCAGCCTAAGTAGTCAAATCAAAGAGAGGTATTATTATTGCGGATGGACTGAGATCTCTGCAATGATTTCTACAATTTTAGTTTAGCCTAAAGTAAAGCCAGGAGCTTCTGCATGCTAAAAGGCGCATTTCTGTTCTGTAATTACCTGAAAGACAAAATGTAAGTTGACATTGGGGGGGGGGGGGGGGGATATAAGGAGGAATGGTTTTGATTAGTTTATGGATTGATTTACTATTCGATCCGGTGTCAAATGCAGGGAGCGATTCTCGAGACGAACGTTTTAAACTATTCTAATACTACAATAACTTTCAACCTATGCAAAATGAAATGATGTTCTCTGGTAGCCGCTTCTTGGTAGGACTGATCAGTTTTTTTGGATTGTCTGTGTAACACGATGACCCTATGGTACTGTACAACACAAAGACCCTAAAACCTAAAGCATCCTGAAGACCTAACGGAAAAAATAACCACGGCTTTTTGTTTAGCATGCCAAGATTTCTGCCGGAAATTCTAAATTTGCACGCATCTCCCGCTGACCTTGGCTATATGTGCCTGGGGATAAAACAGCTAAAGCAGGGCTTTAGCAGGGGAAGGGTCAGGTCGGAAGTGGGACAAGAATCCCCCCTCCCGCCCAATTATTTTCAGGCTCCAGTCCACGAAGTAATTTTTGTAAAGTAAAGCTTGTATTGATACCACTTTATACAATTTTAAAACACACGTTCTCTCAGTTCAAACTTAACCAAACTATATTTTACACTGCCTCATTCATGATTTCGGTAACATGCAACGCAACCCAGAAAAACAGAGACTCCAAAATGAATTGAAATTTACCTAAGAAAACTCAAGAATGGAATCTTTTGAGCCCATTGCAGTAAGCGTGTTTGTTTTCTGAGACGTCGTCTCCTGAGTACAGTGAGGGAAAAATACAATCTTTTCTCAGTTTGCGGGTGATAACTGCTGCCTTAATAGAGTGCAATGTTGATTTCTCAAAAACCTGCGAAAGTCGTGTTTAAGAAAAACACTATTTTACTTTCGGTAACTTTAAATAGTCGTGAATCTGAACGGAAACGCGTCCAAGAAACGACCGAAGAACGAGAATAATTGCACAATAATGGCGACGATATTTCATATAAGTTATTCTTAGTTTCAAAGTCAACCGAAAAACTTGAGAAAGAAACTTAACAATACATATACGAACAATTTTTATATATACGAACAATGTCCAATTTTCATTGTGGAAGCAGATACCCTGATTTGGACAGAGGGTAGCAGTTTTGCTTGGAAGCTCGCTTTTAAGTTTCGTGAGGAATTATTCAAGCTTACTTTAATTTTTGCTCAGTGCGCGTATGACTGTACTGACCGCAGCATCTCAATTTTCAAGCCAAGCTCTTGGATGCTTTGTAACCCCTCTTAAATTTTAGAATTTTTATTACCTATAATTAATTGTTCTTTATGGTATTCTTACTTTTAAACTCGAGGACTCTATTTAATGTAGTATAGTTGACACTGTACACTTGGCAGCCGTACACCTCATTTGGCAACGAAGGGCTTTCACATTGCACTGTTCCTGAGCCTGCAGTGCTGCAGTCGGGAGCAACTCCGCCGCAACGATAACACGTGAGTGACAGCCCTGAGAACAAAGCATGGAGGTGCCAATTAAATGTATAAGCATTCTTTATTTTAAAACATATAGGAGTTGGCAATATATAATTGCCTGATATTGCTGGCTTAAAGGGTCTTGTCAGGTAGTTTCAGCATCACTTCGAAAACATAACAGAGAAATTTTCGTCAATGGAAATTTGAAAATAATGATTTAATATTAAAAGTCAGGATTCTGCCTCTTGGAAGTAAATAAACGCAAATTTTGAAGTTTGTGTTTATTTGATGAAGCTGTTGTATTGCAGTTTGTGTGAATTACAATTTTGTCTAGTGCATCATTATTTAAAATACATTTTGTTACGCACAACTCATCGTAAGTCTACATTTTGTCCCAAAACCTTTTTCGACAGAATAATCCAGCAACAAAGTGAACTAAGTTTACTTTCAAGTTTGACAGACCCGACGCATCGTGGCCTTAGAGTGGTTTTACTTAATCCTTGAAAGAGGAGAGCAACTAAAAATCAGTCTCCAATAGTCAAAAGTAAACAGAAGAAAACAACGGAATTAGTGTGTAATGGTGCCCAATACTTTGGAATCTATTTCACGTGTTGAGAACAATTGATCACTGTAGAAGAACTGAGTTATGAATACATTAACCACGAATTTACTTTACAAGTTGTGCACGGATATTAGACTGCAGGCATAATTTCTGTTCTTTGAAGCTGACATTTTTTGCTCTTCGTTTCTCCGAACCAATATTGTCTACAAATAATAACTCTCGCTCCAAGCAAAGATGACACATGCTAATTAATGTGTTCATCGCCCACAATGCTATTGTCTTTTGCGACATGTACTAACAGCGCCCGATTTCAGAGCGCACGGCATAATAATTTGCATGTTTAGAACTAATCGGCTGTGACTGGTCTGCAGAGTTAGGCTTCAGGAATACCTTGGGTCTCTATTCAAACCTATTGAATAGTAACATTCGTCAAAGAGTTCGCGAGCAATTTAGTAACATTCGTTGCTCGCGCATCGCGGTTATTCTATTTTACGCTCGCTCATTTAGCATCGCTTAACTGCAGTCTTAAGTATTTCAGTTTACCAAAATAATGTTCAAGGTTTAGACCACTGCAAAACCGTGTACGATCAAAGCTTGCTCTACGTTGGATCAGTAGATCGTGACCAGTCAAAAGAAGATAAAATATGGAAATAATGCATATCTCTATTATACTGTATTTCCGCTTTTATTATACTGTATTTCGCTTTTATTTCATTATTATTATTTTTTCTGTATTTTTAACACATCACGTAGCCTTGTCCTGTTATTTCCGGTTCGTTATATAAAGACCATGTAAATTCGCGTTTCGTTCAATAAACCTGAAGAAGGCTGGTGTTGGCCAGCCGAAATATTGTATTTATGCCTCGTGCACGTTGTCTGACCAGTCTTTGCATTATTTCCAAAATAATGTTATCAATGAAGGACGACAAAGAGAAAAGTTAAATAAACTTGGTTTACTTTCTTTGTCGTATGAAATGAACAAGCGCCCCCCTCAAGCCGGCCCACGCCAATAATTACTCCTGCGGGAATTAACTTCGTTTGCGAAAATATTTATTCAAACTTGGATTTTCGCGGGAGATTCACAGCGTGTTCGTTCTATTGTTATGCGAGTCTCTTCGAAGAGGGAAACCGAAAATATCAGTGGAAACTGAAAGTTGGATTTCGCTTACACTTTTAATCATTATGTTTCGATGAAATTTGGCAGGAAGCTTCTTTGAACACCAAACAACCAAGCCCTATGCTAAGTCGTTTTTGGGTCATTTTCTCTATTTTATGTCCGTCTGCTATTTATTGAAATTGAATTTTCGCGCTGGGTACACATTTAAGTCCCGGACGTGTCGCGGCATTGTGGGCGATGTAATAAACGCAAGATGCCTCGACCCATGCTATACAGTATACAAGCATCCTGTGATATTCAATGTTGACGTGATATGGTGGATTTCACAAATGGCTAAAAATAGACAAAATCATTGGGCCATACTGAACGTGTACATCAATTTTAACTGGTAATTCTTTCGACCGACCGTTTGAGAAAAGCGGAACGGTTAGATAGTAGCTAGCTCTTTTCAGTTAGCTGTTCATTAGGCCCAACTCAGCAACCGTATATATTTTTCTTGATTTTTGGTAAAGTAACTGGCTTTGCTAAGAGGAATATTCGCTTTTCGAGCATGAACATTAAGAAAACACACTTGTATCCATCGAAGCTTGCGCTAGCTGAATAACTGACCAGGCTTTAAAATGTCTACGATGCTGAACAAAAACGTACCTTCTACAATGATTGAAATACCAACTATTGTTGCTAATAGAAGCTTCATTTTGACTTGATCAGCTCTGTTTGCGTCCTCCTGGATTAAATCGCGTGACAATTTGTGTGTAAAGGCAATTAAGCGAGTATATCCCGTGAGCCCTTATGGGTTCATACTGTTGTGCCCGTGACATGACCTCTTCTCTGGCTTTGGAAAATCCGGATGTTGTGATTAGCCCTGACTTTTGAATTAATTTAAAATGAAGCCAAATCCAGGAGCAAAACTGATGTCAACCATTTGTTGTTATAAATCTTCCTCATGTTGTCAAAATTTAACCCCCCAAAAAATCGTTTAACTGAACTGTTCATTGTTCATTGGCAATTTGAAATCATCCAGCTCTTCCTCGGTCTCCAAGTAGTATTGCATAGATATAACACTTAAGTTGTCTCAGAGTGTGTTAAGGAATAAACAGCGTAAAACTCAAGTTTGGGTTTGCAGACGCTCTTAACATCCCATCTAAAAACTGGGAATCAACGCAAGACCTATATATATTTTTGTTTCAATCCATCTCCTTGCAATATCCAATTTCCAACCTCAACTCTTCCCAAGACACAGAGGGTTCTTCGGGTTCTTCGGGTTGTAGGTTCTTCGAGTTATACAACTTTGCATTACAGTATGTTGCCCGGTTTTCGTACGGGCCCAGTTTTCGTACAAAAAGAACTTTATTTGATTATTTTCGTCGGCCGTTTAATTCTTCGTCAACCAAAGAATTTCAAAAATAAAAGGAACATTTCAGCTATAAATTGCCGGTTTTGCCGGGCTTTTTGACAAAAAGCAGGTCAGTGCCGACAATTTCTTTCGAGGTGAGTAAAAGTTTAGCCGCTAATATTTGCACTTTTCACTGCACAGTAAAGGTATTGTAGATTAACAATTGGCCCGTTTTGTTGGTAATTTTGCAAAAAACTTCATAATTTTTGGACAGATGATAGATAAAAGATGAAAGTGAATGGGAGAACTTTCAACGCCAGCTTAAATTTTACTGCTCCTGAATTTTAGCGGTGAGAATCTTCGCTTAAATTTCGACCTACTGTGCCAGTTTTCGTACACTTAGCTGTGCCTTTCTCAAAACCTATTTTTAAATCGGTTAAACAACTGAATTTTAAACTTTACTGTTCGAAAACTGATAAGTCGCAAGTGCAGCAAAGATTACACAACAATCCTTGCAAAGTGCGATACACTACATGTATTTGTTGTGGTATAACAGTGATGCTTGACTTCCAGGTCATGCAAAGGTCACGAATGTTTAATAAACTTCATCCCACGCAAACAATCTAAATCGTCAAATAATTAACTAAGGTAGATGTGTATGCATAGAATGTTGACATACACCTTGAAATATCGTTAGTTTACCGGTTTTACCGATTATTTTCACTCCGTTGCGATTCTAATAAACATTTACAAAAGTAGCTAAGAAAAGCAAGCGTAAGCGGAAACGGAAGTGAAGCGTTTGCTATTCTAAAGGCGTAAGCGGAAACGGAAGGAAAACGTCGAATCTTATTCAGGCCTTCTCTTAACAGTTGTAACATGTAGAATAGTAACCTGTCAACTACCTCTACCAAGGCAGTAAATGACGTACGGCAGTAAATGACGTAAATGACGTTCCTAAATAAAGTTTTACTTACTTACTTACTTACGGGACGGTGGATTAAAAATAAGAAAAGCCGCCCAAAATTGAGGGACTGAAAAATCAACACTGCAGGATCGATTAAACATCCAACACCGAATAACCATTTGCTTTGTACACCAAACATTGGTCACTAAGCCGATATTTATTCACAAATCGAAGAGAAAACACGATAAGCACGAAGCAGGGTGGCTGACACATCAGTTTGCGTCGAGCGTTTTCGTGGAGAAATCGGTTGTTTTGTCGATGTACGAAAACTGGGCCAGGTGTACGAAGACTGGGCAACTTAGGAGTTTTGGGAAAAATGGCATAATTTTGAACATACGTCGATCAAGCAGCCAATCGTTTTATATATTGAAGATAAGTAAATGTGCTATCTTTAAGAGAAATTTCAGAAATTTTCATCTCACAGACGAAAAGATACAGCGATTACAAACTAAATTGTACGAAAACTAGGCAACACACTGTATGCATCATAAGATTTTGAGTACAATACATACATTCTTTCTTGCAGTGTCCCCAGTTGGTGAATTACCTGTAATTTGCTAGTAGATCGACTCTTAAACAAAGTTTATGATGATGATGATGATGATGGTGAAGTCATATGCTTCGATAAACCGTTATTGTTATCCTAAAACGAATTATCGATCATAATGTTTGTTTCCCTGATGACACCAGAACAGATTAATTTCTACAACGCGCTTTAATCCCGGGGGGGGGGGAGGTCCTCAACAAAGTTTTATACGGGGAGGCTCCGCCCCGAGGTCCAACCCCTTACCCTTTTATATACCATTTTTGACCGAAAAGGTACCCCTTTCGTACACCTTCCATTGAACAATGGTACCCCTTTCACATACCTACTTAAGAACACTGCACCCCTTTTCTAAACCTTTGGAATGCAGTTAATGCAGAGATGTTAACCAAAACTCAATATTATTATCTCCTCGAAATATTTTAACTAAGGGCCCTTTAAAATTCCTAAATGACAGATTTCCCTACCCTTTCATATACCTCAGCTCGTGAAATCCCTACCCTTTTACATACCTGAAGCCTGAAAAAGGTACCCCTTTAGGGCGCAGCCTCCCTGTACAGGCCATTATAGGGAGTGCCCCCCCCCCCCAGGGGCTTTAATGCAGTGGTAAAGCAGAAGCCTGGGTAAAGAGAACAGTCAGGGAAGGACGTAGCAAATTTACTGCTAAACGGCAAATCCAAGTTATTTTATTACACTCTGATTAGATTTACCTCTTATTAACCGAGCAGGAGGTCTGTATGGGAGAATCTTGACCGAGGTCGTGAGTACAGACCGAACGCAGTGAGGTCTGTACACACGACCGAGGTCAAGCTTGTTTATTATATGGCCAAACAAGAAAACTTTAATTCGCTTAATGTAAATGGTTCGTACTAGCTGACATTTTGCTTGCAAAAGTCGATGAGCTGAACTTAAATCTGCCAAAGTTTGCTCGTCCTCTACCTTTTTTCTCCTCAGGCTTGTTGGCGCTTCATTTTAGTATTTTTAGAAGGAAATAGTCAATATTTTTGTAGTTTAGTTTACACCTTTGTCACCGCAAAGTGTAACCGGTCTAGATGCCGGTCTAGATGGGAAAATCTAGACCGCGGTCAATATCGATTTCAGCCAATCAAATTCGTGAATTCGGTAGTTCCCAGTCCTTGTGAGACACCGCCATATAATAAAAGAAAAGTTAAAATCTAGAAAAGTGACTTCCTTTCTTGTTCAGTTTCTCTCGTCAAAAAAATCGGGCAACAGATTTCAAATCGGACGGCGGGCATCGCCTGATCTTTGTACAACGTGATGTGTTTCGTCCAATGTGCACTCACGAAAATTAATCGGTGGGTTATAATTGCGGACGTTAGACATTACTTTCGATTGAGATTGAGATGTCGAGCTATAACCAATAGAAACTAATTATGTTTTGTTCCCCCTTCAAGAATTCACTTCACCTCTTTCTTTTGGAGTTCTAAGACCATTTTGTTTGTAAGAAAATGCTCTTAATTTTGATTTAGGGACTGAGCAATAATTATCAGGAGGGGGGATTCTGAAATGGGTACAACACTGTATAAAGTTAACTACCCCCTCGTACAAAGGCTGAAATAATATTAAAGTTGATAGCTAAGGTACAACCTAGCCCCCTCCATCCCGGCCCCCATTTCCAGCCAACTTTACAACACAATGGGTCATATAAAAACTCTAGCAGAAACAGCAGACTGAACTTTACCTCTACATATTTACTTAGCCGATATCTTCGTCTGGGAGGAACAGGACCTGGAAGCTCTGCTCGATGCATCCTTCAGAATCACTTGTGTCTTCCTCACTGGAGAATTAATTCATCATGGTCGATTGATGTCACAATGATGTCGGTAAACCGACATTTGAGGCCGCCAACTTGAATCCCAAACCTGCAGTCCTACAGCTGACAATGGCGTCACCAAAAAAATATATGATTTTCTTCTAAGGAACATACTTAGTCAAAACAAGCACACAAAAGTAAAAAATTTTCTTCTTCTTACTAGAACGAAGGGGGGAAACCCGAAAAAAGACTAAAAAAAGACAGAAAATAGTCAAAATACACTTCTGAGTAGATGGTTGCTATGGAAACGTCAATCATTATAGACACGGCATTGACACAGGAAAATTTTCTCTCGTAAGTTTTTGGAAAGGTCACGAGATTGATGATTATTCGTCTAGCCGTTTAAAAGTTATAATTCGTTTAAGTCTGCGCGGGCACAATGTGCCCCCCCCCAAGGCAGAATAGGGTTAAGGACCCAAATTTTTCCACCCTGATTCGGATTATATAAGTGTAACCGATTATAAGTGTAACCTATGACATATGTATTCTTTCTAACTAGGATGGCAGGTAAAAAATATGAACGTTTGAAAATGAGCTACTCAGTTGGTAGATTTTGTGGTGTCAAAATTTGCGTAAAACTGTTGCCAGGCCTTTCTCTTTCTATAACGTCAATAAAGAGAACAGTCAGGGAAGGACGTAGCAAATTTGCCTTCAGATCTGAAGTCCAGCGGGCTAACCACTACACCACCGCGCGCGCCCCCATTGATAATTAACGCTATCATAATCTAGAGGTTGACTATATTAAAATACAGCAATAACCGTTCAACCTCGTCGTACACTAGGTCATAGCCAGCTCTGCGCTACCCCTTTCGCAGGCCCGGAATGAATTCATGGCTATATTCACATGAAAGCGCTTGGCAAGTGCTTTCATGTAGTCCAGTTTATTATGCTTTCCGGGGTGGTTAGATCTTTTTATCAGAGTAAAATAACGCGGTGATAGAGTGATCCCACGACTTTTCATCTACCTCCCAACTCAGTGAATTCAAATTTTTCTTACATATGCACCCCCGGATTGTATGTATTTAATCATATTTTTACCCATTTAAAATTTCCATTAAAACGTCTTATTAATTATTGTTTTCCGTGAAAAATGTTTACTTTTACCTTAAATTATAAATTTCATTACTTTCGTATTGACCTTACGTGCAATAAAAAGTAATTTAGCGAGTTATTAAGTTGGAAAGTGGCAATTTTAAGTACAGATTCAACGAACTTGTTGAATTCTTTTGTTGTGAAAAAATTGGACAAATTATGAAGATGAAAACCTTTGTTTCTCTTGTATTCTTGGGTAGGTACATCAAGAATAAGCTTAACTGATTTTTTTTCTTTTGTTCCATTTCACTATAACTAGGCTTTAAAGGCGAAAACTAACACCAAGCTGAACATCAAAGAAAGTTAATTTTTGATAAAGTTGTAGATAAAGTTGTAGAATTATCATTCTTCTACCAAAATCAGCTCTTTGATATTTGAAAATTCGCGTCTAACTACCGCCAAAACGCAATTTTTGTCAGCCTACTTCAAGATTGTGGAGCGTGTTTAGAGTGTTTAATGTCCGGCCATTCTCAGCTCCACGATGTTAAAAATCACTGATTCGTAAATGGTTGCTGGCTGATAGCTTTTAACTGTTGTGAGATACCTTCACCGAAAATATTAGCTGTAGTGGCCTATACATGTGAGGGACCTTTTTTTTCTCTTGCAAAGACGACTCGGGCGTTTTTAACTTGCAAAATATGCCGTCATCATTAAGCACACGGAAAAATCACACCCGAACAGAGGCGACGCGATGATGGCTTCTTTTACATTACTTGTTTTTCTTCTTGTTTTATTTTTTTTAACAAAGAGGCGTTAACTGCGATTTGAGTTCGCAGCACACAGGCGCCTGGAACAGTGTGTTTTGAAAAGTCATGACATCTGTGGCTAGCCCTGAACTTTGAAAGTTGAAGAACGCTAATCCCAAAGTAAAAATTGTTGTTTTAAAGCATTTTCTATCTGTAAACTTAAATTTAACAATATTTTTTTCACTTTACACTTTGCTTCTTTAAAAATTTGAATTTTGGACATAAAGTTGATGTCAATCCTAGATTAAATAAGATCGTGATCGTGCTGTGAACAACATGGCCAGCCAAGATGCGCGCCTGGCTACCCATGCCATGTTCTTTTTTTGCAAGAAATCTTAAAAAAGGGTCGCTTCACTGAAGAAACGTAGACTGCAACACAGTCGTTTTTTCTCTTGAGACTCTCAAGAGAAGCGGATGTTACTAAAAGGAGGAATGGGGAATGGGGAATGGGGAACGGGGAATGGGGAATGGAGAATGAGAAATAGTGGTCAGCGGTAATACCTAAAAAGTAAGTTTGAGTCTGTGCAGTACGGCAAAGAGACAAGGACTGCACGTGGTAAGCGAAAGATGGAAGGTAAGCGAAAGATGTTTATCTGTCAGTTTTTCCTGAGTTTTTGGAATTACTGAGTTTCTGTTCATGAAAATTAACCAAAAATATTGATTTGCAGGTAATGAGAGTGACAATAGTGTTAAGGATCACGAGGGTATCGTTATCGACGGGTTGGTGTAAAAAGATTCGTATCACTTTGAGTAACAGTCGCTTCGAGTGTAACTTTTAAAATGTTCTCTGTATTTTGATGTTTTAGCGACGAACCAGTGACAGAGGATGATTCTATGTTTGCAACTGGCGAAAATGAATCTTTGTTTTAACTGTTAGCAATTGCCATCGAATTTTGAATTGACTTGAATGGTGTTCATATTTGAGTTACAATCTAGATTCATTTATGATTTACAGAAAGAACTGAGTGAAGTGACTGCAATATTAAGCTGTTCTTCAATTAAAAAGAAAATACCCCAGAGAAGAAGCATGGAGAATAGCGCAATATTCTAGTCACTTCACTCAGTTCTTTCTGCAAACCACCGATAAATGAATCTAGATTGTAACGACTCTGTAACTCAAATATGAACGCCATAAAATTAAAATCAATTCAAAATTCGATGGCAAGTGCTGAAAATAATTCAGCGCGGTCAGTTTAAATTTTCAAGGCGTATTCTACGTTTTCATACCTTAGACAACGATTCATTCTCGCCATTTCCAAACATAGAATCATTTTCTGTCGCTGCTTCGTCGCTAAAACGTCAAAATACACAGAACATTTACTCTTAGTTTTGATAATAACACTCGAAGCGACTGTACTCAAAGCGATACGAATCTTTTATTTACACCAACCTGTCGATAAACGATATAAACCTCGTGATCCATAACATTATCGTCACTCACATTACCTGCAGATCAACAGTTTGGTTAATTTTGATAAACAGAAACTCAATAATTCCAAAAACTCGGGAAAAACTGACAGATAAATATTCTTACCTTCCATCTTTTGCTTACCACATCCAGTCCTCGTCCCTTTGCCGTACGGCGCAAACTCCAACTCATTTTTTTAGACATTACCGCTGACCACTATTTCCCATTCCCCATTCCGTCTTTTCCGTTTTAGTAACATCCAAGAGAAGCGCATGAGAGAAGAAAAACGCTAACTCGCGAGGCCCGGAGCGCACGCGAACACTCTAGAAGAAAAGAGACAAGCAAGGTACTTGAGGAATCGCCATGCCTACGGTCGTAAGCTGTGCTATAGAAACCGGATATAGGCGCACATAGGTCAGTGAGTCACTTTTATAGGTTAGTGAGAACAAATTTTCTCCAACGGTTCAATCTCACAGTTTTAGCTTAATTTTCTTGTTCATGTTCTGAAAATTGATCTTTAAAATTGTCTGATTTTAGGACTGCAATCCTTAACGGTAAAGTTGGTAAGCCGTAATCTCAGTATCGCCACATTATGAGTTATTTATCTTTAATCATCGGAACGTAAACAAAGCTTATAAAATGGAACTAATTGTAATTATGAAACATTATTACAGCGTTATCCTGCATATCCTTAGCCTTCTCCACCGAAGATCTCAGGGCTCAGGTGAATGACATTTTTGCCATTGAAGATGAGAGCTTCAACAAGCAGGCAGATGCTATAGATGCAGACGACGGCTCCGGCTTAGAAGTAGACGAAGGTTCCAGCATAGAAGCGGACGAAGGCTCCGGTATTGAAGCGGATGGAGGTTCAAGTATAGATGCAGACGAAGGATCTGCTGTGGATGCAGACGAAGATTCTATTGTCCTGAAGCTATCCAGCCTGTCGTTCTGATGGAAGGCCTATCTGTTACTGATCACGGAGAACCAAATAAATGTGAAGTTCCTCCTCAGTCTTCAGTAGTATTACATAGATGATTGTGTTTACTTGATTGATGAGGGTATAAGAAACAATAAACGGTGTAAAACGCAAGTTTAAGTTTGCTGAAACTCTCAACATTCCAACCTTAAAATTAGGAACCAACTCAAGACCTATTCAGCCTTTTTTCAATCCAACTTATCCTTTTCCATATTTTGCAATTTCGAACCTCACACAGCTCATTCGGTAACACCCAAGAAACAGAGGTTCAACTATTTTCTTTCGTTTCAGAGCCACTCTCACAAGACGTTCAAAGTCCATACGATATACCCAGGGAACCTCTTGCAGGAACCGCTTACAGGCCCTGCTGTAGAAGGACAAGACAGGCCAGTGATGTTCAATAAACTAGCAGAGGTGTACATAATCAAGCTTAAAACCAGTGCGAGGGGAGCTAGTGACTTTAAACCAAATACTGACAGTTGCTGAGAGTATATTAAACGAAATAGCCTGTTCTTCCGGAATTCAAGCAATCGCGATTTTGCGTTAAAGAAGGTAACCAGTAGCATACGAGAAAAATAAGGACGTAAGCGTACACGATAAAATTGGTATCTTGCAGCTTTCTCTGTTTGGCATTGACGGAGTGGCCATGGAGTCCTCCTCTTAGTTTTTGGCAGCAGAAAAAAAAATTAGGAAGTAAAAAAATCTGTGTGGAAGTACGACATCAAAGAGGAAACGCATACGTATCGCATAAAAAAGGAATACGTATCCGCAGCAAAAGTGTAGTCACAGCATTAAAATGGGAACAGAGATTTGCAATCAACCGTCAAGTTTTAAGGCAAGACTCATAGCCTTGTTCTTATTGGCCCGTTTTCTTTTAAGCCTGTGTGGTGTTTGTATTTGGCTGTAAAGGAAATCACAGAGACTAGAAAGAGTATTCAATGGTGTTTTTGTTGTAGTTCAATTTTATCCTTGGTTCAATTTTTATTTTCCTTTGTTCTTTTTTATGGTAACATATGATAATGAATATGAAATAAAAGCAAATGCAAAATGAACCAAGGCTAAAATTGAACTACGTCATATATACACCCTGGGCGAAAACAAAACAACCGAGAGTGCCGTTTAATAAAGTTTAATATTAAAATATACGTCCTTGGCCTTAAACTGTCAAGCTGGAAGCTACAATAGGTAAACTGCCATCCCGATTAGGTTACACTGCAATACTATCTTCTACGCTTTACACACTACTCATGACAGAAAACATTTCTTTTTCTCAAATAGACAAGTAGAAAACAACCACCGTGGCAAGAACTATCCCAAGACTGCCAAAAAACACTTTGCAGCCGGCAGAAGGTTCTGTAGAAGGTGGCAGGGTTGAAGGTGGCAGGATTGAAGGTGGCAGGGTTGAAGGTGGCAGGGTTGGACGCTGGAAAGCTTTTGCAGTGGTGTAGTTGAAGTTACATTTGTCTGATTGGCAGCTGGCCATCTTGGAGCAAACTGTGTTTTTACCAAACTGCTTGCAGGGATTTTTCTCACAATCCTCATAAAGGCAGCAGCCTAAGTAATCAAATCAAAAAGAGGGATAATATTGTTGCTGATGGACTGAGATGTCTGCAATGATTTCTACAGTTTTAGTTTAGCCCTAAAGTAAAGCCAGGCGCTTCTGCTAAAAGGAGCATTTCTGTTCCGTAATTACCTGTAGGACAAAATGTAGGTTGACATTTGGGAGGGGGGGAGGCGGGGGATAAGGAGGAGTGGCTTTCATTAGTTTAAGTATTGATTTACTATTCGATCCGTCGTCAAATGCAGGGAATGAAGATTCTCCGCCGGCGAGACAAATGTTTCAACACTAATACCATAATAACTTTCAACCTATGCAAAATGAAATCATGTTCTCTGGTAGCCACTTCTTGGTGGGACTGATCGTTTTTTTGGTTAAAACCTAAAGAATGCTGAAGACCTAATGGAAAAAATAACCATGGCTATTTGTTTAGCATACCGAGACTTCTGGCGAAATTCTAAATTTGCACGCATCTCCCGCTGACCTAAGAAAAACGAGAGGCTACAAACGATCAATTTCTTCAGTCACAAAATGTTTCGCAATTCTTCATTTCGGAAACTTCCTAAATCAGCGGTGGGCATTTATGCCCGAGCGTTTGGCTATATGTGCATGGGGATAAAACATCTAAAGCAGGGCTGTAGCAGGGGAAGGGTCAGGTTGGAAGAGGGAGTGCCCCCCCCCGCCCAGAAATTTTCAGGCTCCAATCCACGAAGTAAATTTATAAAGTAAAGCTTGTATTGATACCATTTCATACAAGTTTTAAACACACGTTCTCGCAGATCAAACCTAACCAAACGACTGCATTTTACACTGCCTCATTCATGATTTCGGCAACAGGCAACGCAAGCCAGAAGAACAGAAACTCCAAATTGGATTGAAATTTAACTAAGCAAACTCAAGAATAGAACCTTTTGTGCCCATTGCAGTAAGCGTGTTTATTTTCCTGGTTGTCGTCTGCTAAGTACAGTAACGGAAAAAATACAATCTTTTCTCAGTTTCCGCGTAATAACTGCTGCTTAGAGTGCGATATTGATTTCTCAAAAACCTGTGAAAGTCGTGTTTAAGAAAAACACTACTTTAACTTCGGTAACTTTAAGTAGTCGTGAATCTGAAGGGAAACGCGTCCAAGAAACGATCGAAGAAAGACAATAATTACACAATAATCAACGATCTTCCATTAAAGTTATTCGTAGTTTCAAATTAAAGTCGACCGAAAAACTTGAGAAAGAAACGTCAATATATATATGAACAATTTTCAATTTTTATTGTGGTAGCAGAAACTCTGACTTGGAAAGAGGGTGGCAGTTTTGCTTGGGAGCTGGCTTTTAAGTTACTTCAGGAATTATACCAGTTAACTTGAATTTTAGTCGCGAAGAGAGGTTTGGCGAGGGGTAGTATAGCAGCCCTCGTTTCTCGGATGTCGTGGGCTCATTCGTTTAATTTGTTTAATTAAACAAATTGTTTAATTTCCCGGCTATTGCATAAGCTCGTAGGATGATTGATGAATTCCCAGAGTAATAACTCCCCTATCAGAACCTACATTTAATTTTTGCTCAGTGCCCGTATGGCTGTACTGACCGCAGCATCTGAATTTTCAAACCAAGCTCTTGTATGCCATGCAACCCTCTCTTAAATTTAGATTTTTTTAATTTTAGAATTTTTATTACCTATAATTAATTGTTCTTTATGGTATTCTTACTTTTAAACTCTTGGACACTATTTAATGTAGTGTAGTTGACAGTGTACACTTGGCAGCCGTACACCTCATTTGGCAATGAACGGCTCTCACATTGCACTGTTGCTGAGCCTGCAGTGCTGCAATCGCCAGCGGGCGCTGCTCCACCGCAACGATAACACGTGAGTGACAGCCCTGAGAACAAAGCATGGAGGTATCAATTAAATGTATAAGCATTCTTTATTTTAAAACAAATAGGAAGAGGCCATTTCCGAGTTGCCTTGTACCTCTTTTTCAAAGCGAGTCTTGCTGCATAGCCTTTCATATGAAAATGAGTTTCCATTCACATGCAGATAAAACTCATTTTCATATGAAAGGTTTTGCACGAGGCCTCGCTTTGAAAAAGAGGCAGAAGACAATTCGGAAATGGCCTATTGGCAACATATGTTATCCTGATATGGCCGGCTTACTGTCACTAGTTTTAACATCACTTCGAACACATAAACAGAGAAATTACCTTCAATGGAAATTTTAAAATAATGGTTAAATATTAAAGTCAGGATTCTGACTCTTGGACGTAAATAAACGCGAATTTTGAAATTTGTGTTTTTTTCATGAAGCTGTTGTATTGCAGTTTGTGTGACTTAGAATTTTGTCTAGTGCATCATTATTTAAAATGCATTTCGTTACGCACAACTCATCGTGTCTACATTTTGCCCAAAACATTTTTCGACAAAATAGTCCAACAACAAAGTGAACAAAATTTACTTCCAAGTTTGACAGATCCCAACGCATCGTGGCCTTTGTGTGGTCTCACTTAAAGGAGCTACGTCACGGATAACGCATTTTGCAAAAAATTGTCGTGTTTTTTCAAGTTTGTCATTCGTAATCCGTCTTTATCTCCCGCAGCTGTAACCATCCTTGTATAGTTTTGGTTTATTATGACTTCTTTGGTGTTTTTCTACATTAGGAAACTATTGTTTTGAGGTGTCCTTCAATGAGAAAATAATTTTGTCAGATCAGAAAAATGAATGAAAATACCGTGACATAATTCCTTTAATCCGTGAAAGATGAGAACATTTAAAAATCAGTCTCCAATAGTCAAACGTAAACAAAAGTAAACAATGGAATTAGTGTGTAAAAGTGCCAATAGTTTAGCATCTACTTCACGGGTTAAGTAAAACTGCTCACTGTAAAAGAACTGAGTTATGAATACATTTACCACGAATTTACTTTACAAGTTATGTACGGATACTGGGGATAATTTCTGTTCTTTGCTCCAAGCAAAGATGAAGCTGCTGATACCATAATGTGTTAGTAAACGCTAGATGCCTCGACCGATGCTATACAGTACAAGCATCCTATGATATTCGATGCTGACGTGGTATGGATTTCCCGAATGGCTAAAAATAAACAAAATCATTGGGCCAAGTGTACAGCAATTCTACCTCTCAATTTAGGAATGAAACTTACAGGTAAATCTTTCGATCGACCGTTTGAGAAAAGCGGAACGGTTAGATAGTAGCGAGCTCTTTTCAATTGGCCTTTTCATTAGGCCCAACTCAGTAACCGTCCATATTTTTCATGATTTTTGGCAAAGCAACTGGTTTTGCCAAGAGGAGTTAGTTCGCTTTTTGAGCATGAACATTAAGAAAACACACTTGTATCCATCGAACCTTGCACTAGCTGAATAACTAACCTGGCTTTAAAATGTTTACGATGCTGAACATAAACGTACCTTCTACAATGACTGAAATAACAACTATTGTTGCTAATAGAAGCTTCATTTTGACCTGATCAGCTCTGTTTGCGTCCTCCTGGATTAAATCGCGTGACAATTTTTGTGTATATCCCGTGAGCCCTTATGGGTTCAAACTGTTGTGCCCATGACATGACCTCTTCTCTGGCTTTGGAAAATCCGGATGTTGTTATTAGCCCTAACTTTTGAATTAATTTAAAATGAAGGCCAATCCAGGAGCAAAATTGATGTCAAAATTTAACCCCCAAAAAAAAACCAAAAAAAAAAAACCAAAAAAAAAACCAAAAAAAAAAAAAACACGTTTAACGGAATTGTTCATCGGGAATTTGAAATCATCCTGCTCTTCCTCAGTCTTCAAGTAGTATTACATAGATATTAAGAGCAAATGTCGCTAAGGTTTGAGCAAAATTGGAAATGGTCAAAATAAACTTCACTTCATTTTTTGTGTGAAGTTAGTCCTTGGGGTGGAAGTGATCATGGTGGTATTTTTTTCATTTCTCGTGATAAACCGAACTTGGTATCAGTGGGGGGGGGAGGTTCATGCCCAAAAATGCATTTTTTTGGATGTTTTAATCCCTGAAAATTGACTTTTTTGTTAGCTAATTTTATCAAAGCACAAGAGCCTGGTTGAAATTCTATTCACATCCTAGCAACCTATGATCCTTCCACTTTACAAAAATGTTATTAGATTTTTTCTTTGTTCCCGGGGGGACCCCCGGCCCTCCATTCTTTGTAAGGGGGGGAACTCTACTTTTGAAAAACTGAAAATGAGACATCTTTGACTCAATCAAAATCTAACTGGTATTCAAATTTTGATTAAATTCGAAGTTGTAAATCAATATTTGACCCTTTCTTAATCTTTTGATGCTTAAAAGTCCGCGGGCACTCAAGTGGTTTTTTTTAAGTGGCTACTTGTTAGAACTTAAGGACTGCTACAGCAGTTATATACCGTCACGCTGTTTCCTCATCATCTATAGATTGCTATTATTCCCCTTTTGTAGGATAATATTACGCGAATTGAAAAATATTACTTTTTCAACATCACACTTTCGTTGGGGACTGTTAATTTATGCAAAAACAGTCCTCAGTTAACCGGTTGAGAAAACTATAAAAATAAACTGGACAGTCGACTAAACTAAAAAAATAAGCTTCAATAGAAACAATTGTTGTCTCACATACCATTTTGTAAAGTAATCAGTTTAATAGCGGCCTTAGAACCAACCCCAAGTCTCGCCAAATTCAGAGATCCTTCAAGGTTCCATTTCGGTCACGACGATTATTATCGCCAGATCAAGAGTTCAGTTCTCATCCTTGCAGCAGCCGCAAATGGTTTCATTTACAAGGATCTTCTATCCAGTTTGCTGCAACCGCCAACAGATCAACCAAAACACTGCAAACAGCTCCCAGAGAAGCAAACATCACCCGATACTCCACCAATCCTGCTCTCGCCGCCATGTTGGATTTCGTGACATGAGTACTTCGGGTCTTTCCGGTATCCATTTTTGTCACGCTGCTCAGAAATGCTGTTGAAAGGCAACTGGCTTGTTAACCGGCCGTCGCTATGGCGACCGCCGGTTTATAAAATGGGCATGGTTTTGTCGTGATGGTCAGTTGGCTTAACATACGAACAAAGTGCTGTAAAGCTTGTGGTACGGGTACTCATGAGCGGTACTGTCTTATATCAGACGCATGCGCATATTAGTCTGCTGAATGTTACCTGCGTGTGTTCTTGTCTTTTAATTTACAGTATTTAAGATATCAACGACGAAGGGTTGTTAAGTTTGGGGTTTTTGTATTTGTCTTGTATAACGCATGCGCAATTGAGTAAAGCAGCTAATAGGATTGAATGCGACATTGGCTGTGTTGTCTGATCTAGTTAGTAGTTTAGTAGTTATGAAAATTTTTCTAGCGCCGGAGTTTTGTTATGGGGATTGACATGTTGAGGGATGTAAAAATGTGGGAGTGGAAGGATTTGTGAATGTGAGGAGCATATCTCCACGCTTCTGTGAATGTGATTTGCTTTGAAAGTTGCGTTTTGTATAGCAGCGGTGTAATGTTGTGCTTCGTGAGAGGCAGTTTCCCTTAGCGTTTTATGGGGGGGGGGGGGTGGTTTCCGAAGTGGATTGTAAGTTTTCTCATTGGGTAACCTGTATTTCGCAGAGAAGAGAAACGACAGCTGTGTTTGCAGCTTATTAGCGTGGTAAAGAACGGTGGCTTAGGAAGAGAAGGGATTGGCACTGGTATGATGATGCAATTGATTGCACCATCGATATATCATAATTCTTGAGAAGGGAGAGAGATGAGTGTTTAATTGACGTGAGAAGTTGATTTTAATTGCATAAAGACGAAGGAATCGGTCATTAATAAGGAGATCAATTAATAAGGTAGCTGTTACCAGTCTTTAAGTTAGAAAATAACCAATATTATTAAAAACTGAACTAGGTATATTGGATTTCTTCCATTTTGATTGGCTCAACGGAGCTAGGCTATCAGCTCATATACCTGCTGCGACCAAATATGGTCAATGAACACTCAACAACAAAGTGAGCTGAAAATTTTTTCCTCGCGAGCAACCCGGCGAGAAAAATGGACGAGAAAAATCACTTGCCAGCAAATTTAAATTAAGCAGAAATTCCAACAACGTCACCAACAAGCATCACCAACAGCGTCGTCTAACACAAGTCAAAATTGTTTGAAGAAACTGTGCAGAAATAGAAATTTACCCGACATAAATAAAACACAATGAAATGGGGCTGGAGCATTTAATAAAAACTATCACACATTCATGGCGAGTCGGTGCGAAAATCATGAAGCAGTCTAAACAAGTGCTAAAAAAAATACAGCTGCAAACTACCAAGAAGAAAGGAAGGGCGAGGTTGTTTTTCGGCTTTAACACGCAAAATCAGGACACTGGTTTACCTGCACTTGTTGTAGCTCTGTGTTCCAACAGGTCCAAATGCTCAGATAGAAATTGGATGCCATGTAAACGGAGTTGAATCGCTTTTCCAGTTGTTTGAATGTTGTTTTTACCATTCCGTCCGCAACCTCTAAACCGAGAACAACTGCATTTTGCGCTTTGTGTTTAACAAACTATGATGGTGAATTCTAATGTTCCTCGCTACAGTAATCTTGCTTCTGAGCTGCATAGAAAATACCTCTTCAAGTTCAACTGTTCAAATTTGTTCTGTCTTCAGTTCGATCAAACACGCACATGATGGCTCCGTTGTGCGAACAGATTACAAACTTGTTCAGTTTCAACTCCAGCAGCTATATGGTGAAATTGTACAGCTTCAATCCGCTTTGAACGATGATTACAACAATGTTCAGGAAAAATCAAACATGTACCATATTTCAGAGCCAATAATTAGAAGATTTTTTTTCCAAAACGTGTGCTACTTTGTTCACTTTCGAGCAGTTTTCATTGATTCATTCAGCTTTGCAATGAAACGCTGCAACACTTCGCAAGGTTTTGGCGCCTTTTTCGTTCAGTCATGTGATCGATTCTTGTTCCGCTTAAATTTCTTTTCTCCTTTTTCCCGTTCTTTCTGATTTTTTTTTTAAATAGTGGTTAAGTTTTAAATAAAACAATTATTCTACTCGGGCTTGCTGGATATCAAATGATTATAACCAACTCGGCGCTACGCGCCTCGTTGGTTATCTATCATTCGATATCCAGCGCGCCCTCGTAGAATAATTGTTAATTATCAAGCAATGCGTGTGGTGTTGGTTGGGTTTGAGGTAATTTTGTACTTTGCATGGGGATTCCCGGGTTAGCAAACCGGATTTAAACATCACGTCACGAGATATGCCTTAACGTGCCCCAGACTCTGACGATCTGCTCGAGCTCGTGTTTATCAAGCGTTATATTTTGATTCTACTGCTATGTTCACTGTTCCAGGCCAACAGTAAATATTTCGTCATCCCTTTGTAAGCATCCTCAGTTGTGGGCAAATTTATACCGACATTCAATGTTTGAGTGAATTTGCCTTTTCAGCAGAAATAAAAGCGATAAGAAAGATAAGATGAGTCATCAGAGTTTAAACATTACGTCATCCAGTAACGCTATAGTCAAAACATTGTGTCACACAATCACACTTTTCGTCATGCCGGTTCGTATAAATACAGGATCGCGCTAACATTTGTGAAACCTAGGGGTGGGGAGGGTCAGAATGGCCGGTTAAAATGCCGATTGGGCTGTCTTGTTCTTTCGAATTTTAAGGAAATTCAAAGTATTACACTATCACATTATTTCATAACATTCTTCTTACTCGTACACGAGAATTGAAAGATTGAATGTTTACGATTGTTTGGTGTACCGCTGACCGGAATCTCATTGCTTATTGCAGCAGCTGGAGGCGTGCTCTACGAAGTCATTTTCACCCAAGTCTTAAGTCCGATGCAATCTCTTCCAACTCTCTTCATTTGTCATTAAATGGAGACAAGTTGGAAATTCTGCTAAAATAGGAGGCCACTTGATGTGGAATTTAAAAAAATCGGAGAGTTGAAACGCGCTCATTGTCTTCATTTTGTAGCGTTCCGGTCATTCCCTTTGCAACATTTTCTGGGTTTGCTCTCATCTCTGTCTTCTCCTCCTCTTCATAAATTCTATTTAGAAAATCTTTCTGCTTTTCGTTAGAGGATGATCTTGACTTACATTAGACTTAAAAGCCCATCCCTGTGCCAACGTATGTTGGTCTGGTTGGGTTTCATTGGGTTTTTTTAACGATGGGTTTGCTTTTAGACCAGTTACTGCAGCCTGCGTGCGTAGCCCTGTTTCGCTATATCATACAGTGATTTCCCATCCTGTCGGATCTTGTGATCTCGGGTTTCAATATGTTCATTGCCATGGCCTCAGTGAGGAAGATCGGAAGTACGTTTTCACACATCCATCCATTGGGCACGAGAACAATGAGGCGACTTCAGTGGGAGTTGTTCCTATTATGGTGGTCACTGTCCTCTCCATGTTATTATTCATTCTCATCTTCAGGATCGGCTTCTTCGTGATTTTTGTTTTGTCTTGAGAAGAGCACAAAATCCGCACTCGCCGGAGAGCTTCCTCGATGATGGCTGAGTTCTCTGCGGTCTTCTTACTTTATTCTTACCTGATCAAAGCACAATTTTAAATCATAAGCGAGAGTAAGCATGCTTCCCCAGTAGTCCGCTAACCAGGATTGCTTGTATACCTGGGGGGGGGGGGTACTCCCTTATAGAAGCTACATAGGTATGAGTGGCTCCAAAGGGTATGGTTTTTGAGCCTTTTTGGTCTGAAATAGGGTATAGATTTTGCCCATTTTGGTCTGAAATAGGGTGAGGTTTGCGCACTATAATATGGGATCTGGTATGGTTCTTACAACAAGCTATCTTTTTATTAATTTTCTTCTCCAAAGAATCGAGGTTTGATTTACTTTGGGAATTTGAAGCCCTTCTCAAATGTTTACGCAAACGAAATAGGTTTAGCTTCTGGTCTGAAATAGGGTATCAAATTTTGGGTCAGGTCTGAAATAGGGTATGGACAATCACATATTTTGGTCTGAAATAGGGTAAGGGTTTTCAGAGGCGCGTCGCACACCTCTACCCAATTCTTCCGGAAGTACCCCCCGGGTTGTATACGTACGATAGCCAACATAAATAGTTAACTCCACTTAAAAAGGAGATTAGGATAGGAGTTTTGTAGGGCCTGGTAAAGCAGTACTGCACATGTAGTATCCCTTGTTATAAGTTATATTTTCAAAGTGGCAGAAGAACTTTGTGTTGCATACAAGCAGTGTTATTACAAACTGATCACTATCTTAACATTTTGGGGGAAGTCGCAGACATGCATGCAAATTTACATTCCTTGACACAATCCCTACGGGTTCCTAGCCCTGGTTTTACACGGGGAGGCTCCGCACGGAGGTTCAAACACTCACCTTTAATATACTCATTCTACCAAAATGGTACCCCTTTCATAGACCTAAAGCAAAATTGTGCCCCTTTCTTATACCTCAAAGATAAGCCAAAACTATATAATTTCCTACAATTACCACGTTTTTCTCGAACTCTCAGTCGTTCTGATCAGTTCCTCAAAGGGTGCAAGCTTTTATGTGTCAATTCTGCCAAAATTTGGCACCCTTTCATGAGCCACCATTTCTTCCACTTTGCAGCCGATTCTGTGAATTCTATTAAAATGACAATTTTCCCTACCCTTTAGTATACTGCGAACTTAAAAAGGCACCACTTTCTGGCCGGGACTTCCCGTGTAGCCCAGTATAGGGAGTACCCTCTGCCCCCCCCGCCCCGGCCCGAGTTCAAAGTTAAAGAGCCGAAGGTAAAGTAGTAGTAAACTGCGCCCGTTTGGACAAAATGGAGGCTTCTGATTGGTCGAGAGCAATCACGTGACAAGAGGATGACGTCATATCATTTCCGGTAAGGGAAACCACTGACCAGTGGGCAAAAGGGGATCGCGGGCTCATCCAACCGGAAGTCACGTGATTTGAGATGGGAAACCGCTGACAAGTATGAAAAAAGGATCGTGGGCTCAAGGTAGATAAAAAACCGCGGAGAAAACAGTAAAGTCCAAAGTCCAATTGGGGGAAGAGGGGTGGTCCATGAAAAACAACACCAAATAAAAAAAGAAAGGATATTTTATTAAATTTGTTTTACAATAAGTTTTCCTTTGAGTTCGTTCTGTTCCTTTTATGATACAGTTACTGGTAGCCATAGGGGTAGGTCTTGAAGGTTAGGGAATCCAGGACTCGTTTGTCATACACCAATTTGTATGACTTGTACTGGGGGAAAGTGAAGAGTTCATAGGTGTTAGCATTCCGGACGATTTGATTGGTGTTCATAATCTGGACTTCCCGGGGCTTCAGGAGGGGTCTTTCTATTTCGTCGAGAACATTTTGACGCATGACGTCATAGTTGAGTTGGGTCTTGCCCTCGCTGTTGAGTCGAAAGCCTCTCACCTTACACTCGACCTTTCCTTTATTCGTAGCGTACCCATAGTTTTTGGGTCCTCCGCTGACGAATTCTTGGATGTATTCCTCCTCATCTAATTCGGAGGTGAAGTCCCCTAGATAGGAACCCAAGGTAGGTTGGAATTGAGTGGGTGTTTCCTCCAGGTAGATAATGGAATCCGTGTCGAAGTAGAGAACGGTTTCCCCTAAGGCTTCCAGGGCGGCATAGAGTTTGAGCCGGGCATGGCAGGTGGTGAAGCAGGCCACAAATATGTTGAGGTTGGGTGAAACGCGGATGTCCTCTTTTTGATTTTGGTAGTGCACCTCCACCATGTCGTTATTGATGACCGAGACGTGACGGATGTCCAAGACATCGGTATCCAGGAAACGATGAAAGTGCACAGGATCTTTAAAGGCCTGTATTTGGGTCTTGTTGAGGCGTTGGCCAAACTTGCCCCACATGGAGTTGAGCATGAGTTTTGCTAGGGTACGCAGCCCCGGGTTGTAATCGATGTTGTCGTACTCTAACTGGATGCCTTCATGCTCCAAGTAGTTGTGGATGTAACGTTGCTTTTCTTCTTCTGTCATGTCATCCTTAGGCCACCCACTGGCTTCTTGTTTGATTTTGAGCCAGGTGTTGACATAATCAGCGAAGAGACCCTCACAGGTTTCTTGAAAATGCCAAACTTCATAGATGTATTGAACTTGGTACCCCAATTCCACGGCTTTCACTAATTCGGGGGTGCACCAGGTACTGGTGAGGGCGCGTCGTTCGTCGGGGTGAGGGCAATGATAGGATCTGTCCAAAAGAGGTTTGTCCATTTCTTCTTTCACACAACGGGCACAGAGGGGAAAGAGTAGTTTGTCACCATGGCGGTAAGGTAGCACGGGATGGTACAATTCACGGGGAGGCAGGATTTTGCATTGGATGAGGCCAAAGTACTGGTGGATGTCCGTGTGACCCGGTTGAGAATAGATGGTGGGATGTCCTTTGGGGTACACAGAGTTCTTGTTGACCCACGGGTACAAGGAGGTGACATCGATGTAGTGAATTTTTTGGCCGGGGGTGATATGATGGTAGAGTTTGATGGCATTGGTACGACCTCCACAGAAAGCCTCTCGCGGTTCAAGTGGTTGGATAAAGTTGAGTTCCCGGACGAAGGCGTCGATCTCTGGCTGGGTTTTTAGGAGGTGGTCCCATTCACATCCCCACATTTGAATCACATTGTACCCTCGTTCGGTAAGCTTTTGGACTTTGTCTTGGGTGGCGTCATAGAGGTCCTGCATCGTCAGATTATAGTTGCGGGGATGTTTTTCGTAGCGATGGGGAAAACAGGTCGGGCATCCGTGGGTGAAACAGCCTTGAAATTCGTAGACGGTGTGGGTGTGGGGGCAATAACCATCGACATGGATGTTGGTCCCGGGGATCTTATATTCGCCTTGATTTCGTGCATGTTGCATGTAGTGTGGGCTTGCATTGGCCAGTAGATCGTTGGGGTTGAGATCTTGGAGGGCGCGTTGACGTAGTTGGTGATCGCACCAGGTTAACCATTGAAGGGCTGGGAGGGAGTGGTTGATGTAGTTGTCTCTCCACCCGTTAGGACCGGCGGGTTCACTGGCAATACTGTTGGGGATCATCCGGTTCATACGTAAATCTCGATTACAAGCCGAGGCAATGGTGACGTGATCGAAGGGATTGAAGCCGGTCAAGTCTTCAAACAGGCGTTTGAAAGTTAGACATCCTTCTTTCAAGAGACGTACATCCGATTGACAATAAAGAACTAATTCTTTCTGAAAGTCAAACACGACGTTCTTGGCCCGCTGCTCTTGATGCCAGGTTTCAAAGGCTTGTCTTCCTTTGAGTGTCATGGTCTCAGGCATGTAGTAATCTCGTGAGGGGAGGATGCCCACGTACTGTTGATGCTGAGGTATGTTGAACTTGTGGGGGAAATACCCTTTGCAGAGTTCGGTCAAGCCAAAGGTTTTGGGAAACGCAGAGAGGGGCATCTGGAAGAAACTCAGGGAATCGATGAACCGGATGCGGTCATGTTGGATCTCTAAGAGTTTACATCCGTTGCGGAGTTGTTGGACGATCCGGTTGTCCCCATAGTATTCTTGGATGATAAAGTACCCGTCGTACCCCTGAAAATTATGGGCGATGACATTGACTTGTCTTGTGTCATAGTTGGTCAAGGTATCCAACCATTCCAGAAAGTCACGGATACAGGTTGGACCTGGAAAAGGCTTGGGTTCCTCGTTGTCTTCGGTTTCGGCCACGACGAGATTGGCAAGGTGTTTTTCCTGGGGTTGCATGGCTTCGATATCAAAGAAGACGTGTAAGGGTGGCAGGTCTTCTTCGTCCTCGGAGGAGGAGGCAGGGGGTTCCGCGGCGGCGGCGGCGGCGACACCTCGTTTGGCGCGAGGACCTTTTTGACGGGTTCTCTTTCTCTTCTTCTTCTTTTGGTCTTGAGGTTTAGGGGCTTTTTGTATGAAACATCGGTGGTGGTCGGCGTGGACGTACTGATGACAAGACGGGCAGTCTATGTGGAAACAATGGTGACGTTGAATGCGGGACAAGCCCACATTTTGTTGATAACAGTCAGGGCATCGGTATCGTTGAGAGCACACAGAGGTCTGAAGGCCCGTGGCGGGTTTGCCCGCATGGGTCTTGCTGGCATGGGCTTCCAAACACGCGGGTCCAAAAAAGTCCCGATGACACGACTCGCAACGTTGAGTGGCTTTGAGGTGCCGGGGGTACGCATATTGAAAGTCGGGGCAATCTTTCTGTCGACAGGCTCCACACAACTTGGTCTTGGTGCATCGATGCTCCCCCTCATGGTCATAGGGTTTCCAACAATCCGCACAGACATAACTGGACCCGAAAAATCCTGGCAATTTGGTGATGACATCATAATGGTTTTGGCTGTGCAACAGGATCAGTTGTTTGTCTTGAAGGGGACCAAACGTCGTGATGTGGAACGATCGCTGTGCATCCACCAGGATGATTTGGTAACCGGTGAGGGAGGGAGCTTGACTGAATTGGGTCAAAGCATCATACCCACAGGGACCGAAGGGCACCTTGGCTTCATTCTGGAGGTCCAGAGCTAGGGTTCGCTGGATTTGACTTGCTTGTCGAATCGAATTCCATTTCGGGTGCTGGTCCACGCGAGCTTTGGCGACCACGAGGGCTCTGGCACAACAGAGTTTGTCATCATTTTGGATGCGGATGACCGATTTTTTCTTCATTGTCAATATGTTCATGGTGGGATGACCGGGTTTGCCACGACGCGGTTTGCCGGTACCTTGAGGAGCATGATGAACTTGCGTGATGGACACTTGAAAGGAATCGTCCATTTCAAATTGTTCGTTGCTGTTGAGGGCTTGGGCTAAACGTTGGAACAGAGCTTCCACCCGTTCTGTGTCTCGACGCCATTCCCCTGCTCGTAATCCCCATCCCTGAAAATTATTGTGCAGGCGATCGGAGGCGATGGTAAAGTACAGACGATCTTGATCGTGGAGGTCAGGCGTGGTGGTCAACACTTGATCGACGGCTCGACGTAATCCATCTTGGAGAGCTTGGGTTATATTTTGGCCTGGAAGCAAGTTCCCCCTTTGACGTAACTGGGTCTTGAAATGACGTTCTTGTACCCCCATGCGATCACTCTTCCGATTCACAAAAGGTTCTAAGTCAAATTGGAAGGTAACGTGTTCAGAGGGATCCAATCCACCCCCGCTTTGTTCCCATTGGTCCAAGGCCTCTTGACAAATCTCATCACTGTCTCCTAGCTCTTCGGTGCAAATCAAATGTCCCACACAGGAATGGGTGTCGTCTTCGGAGTCACTTAAGTCCAATCCGAGCATGGACAGGATCTCATGTCTGGCGAGGCCACTTGGCCCCGCCACATCGTTATCTTGAGAGGACATGATCAGATAAAACTGACTGGCGATCGGGATTCGTTTTTTATAGAGAACCAAAATGTCACGTGGGAGGGGAAGGAGCCAATGACTAAACAGGGTGCCCCCCTGGAGAGGGGGTGCCCTAGGGAGGGGTGGGATGAGGTGGGGGGACCCCCCTCCCCCCTCTCTAATTAGGGTCCATGGGGCATCACGGGAAGGAATAAGCCCCTATAAAAGAAATCGAATCGCCGGCGGAGTCATCTCAAAATGGAGGTTGTTCATAAAGAGTTGGTAGAAGCCTTTGAAGAATTTGAAGTGAATACTATCTTAGATGAAGTGAAGAAGTGGAGTATCGACGATGAAGACATCCGGGAATTTGGGGAAGCGTTGCTTGAGGAAAGGAGGAAGAGGGAGCAGCTCAAAGAGGCAGCTCAGGCAACCCGGGCAGCACGAGCCAGTTACTTCCACCAGCTGTGCTACCCTCAATACACCTGCGACTGGTACATCCGGGGCCTCGACTTCTGTTGTGACTACTGGCGGTATGAGTTTAAGCGCCCTCACACACCTCCGCCAGCACCGCCCCCCTCGCCCGAGGTCTCCCGTAAGCGAGGGCCTCCGTCGCAGCAACCGACAACGAACGACCTACCGACCAAACAACGACGACGTTGACTCTGACCCAGACGACGTTGACGACAAGAAGGACGAGGACTATGTCCCTGACGACAACGACCTTAACGACTCTGACCCAGACGAGGACTTGAACGACTATGTTTCCGACCCTGACGACAACGACCTTAACGACTCTGATCCAGACGAGGACTTGAACGACTATGTTCCCGACCCTGACGACGACGACGACGAAACGACAGAGTTACTGACAAAAGACGAACAACGACGGAGTCGGAACGCCATCAAAAAAGCTAGGTACAATGCCCGCTACCCAGAGAAAGCCCGAGCGAGGAATATTCGCAAAAAAGCCAAGTACCGACGCAAGTACCCTGAGAAAGTGCGTGCTGCCAAAAAACGATACCGAGAACAATATCCGGATCGAGTGCAGGAGTCCAGAAGGCGTTATGAGGAGACGCATAAGGAGGAACGGCGTGCCGCTAAAAAACAATGGGCCCGAATCAACCGAGCACGTTGCACCGAAAGCGATCGGAAGTATAAGGAGAAAAACAAGGAACGTATCAGACTCCGAGATCGTGAGTATCGTAAAAAGAATCGTGTTCGAATAGCCGAGTATCAAAGGAAGTACTACGGAACTGAAAAAGCATGGGCGGCTCGTTTGGCCTATCGTACTGCGAACCGACAGAAGCTGCTGGCGCAAGCAAGAGAGTACTACTGGGCGAACCGCGAGAAGATGCTAGAGAAATCAAAAAGGTACTACAACAAAAGGAAGGACGTGCCTCGTCCCAAACCACGGCGGGTGGTATTGACTAATTGTAGGACGCAACCTTCTCTGGAAACGTATTTGAATGACTTTTGTGCCTCCTTACCTTCTGTAGAGAGACAGAAAACGGAAGAGAAAATCAAAGCATTGGGGCCCTTGAAATTGACCATTCTCTTGGAGGACTTTATAAAATCCATACCGAAAACGTTTGAGACATTCCAAGAATCATTTCTTGAGGATTATACTCTCACGGATATGGATTCGGGGGATGCGCAAGTCATGGACCCCTCTGACTTGGATGACCTTTCGTTTTTGGAGGATTTATTGTCACCCTCGGAGACCATACAAGGCAGTGAACCCTCTGACTTGGAGGACGTTTCGTCTTTGTTGCAGGACCTATCGCCTGACGAGTGGACCGAGTTACTGAGGGATGTGGAGGACTCTTCTTCCTTTGATCTGGAGGCATTGGTGGTCCCCGAAGACTTCGTTCATGACATGTCACCCGACGAGGGGGTGGATTTAATGTATGATTTAGTAACATAAAACATTTTCGTTTCCGTATTTGGCAGAACATTCGTTTCCTTATTTTTGGCAGAACATGCCATCGTGACATTGTGGTAGAACGATCAAAGAGACAGTGACATTTTTTTAAAGGTGGATCATATTTGTCTACATCACAAGGGCTTCTCCAGAATCCTGTTTGAGAATCCTGTTTTGAGACAGTACAATGAACTTGGTCACAAGGAGTTCCCCAGAATCCTATTTGAGACTCAACACGAACTACAGAAGACTACCGAACTGCAGAATAACAATATCAATCAGACATTGTCATTTATTTATTTGTCAACAAGGTATATAGGGGGTCTATACCTCAATGGGTTCTCCAGAATCCTGTTTGAGAATCCTGTTTTTTGACACTACATCTTTGTTTTTGAGACAGTACTAAGGAACCAATCAGACAATTTTCATTTTTTATTGACACAACAATGGTATGGGGGTGTCATTAAAGTGTTTTTTACAATTTTAAACGTTTCTTTGCTTGCATGATTTTCTTAACCACCCGTTCCGTCTTGGTTTTCTTGCCGGGTAATTTATCAATGGCTTGGATCATCTTGGTATCGGCTTTCCATTTATCTTGCAAATTCTTGGCACGGCTGTAATCAATGTCGTGTTGTTTCGCAATCCGGTCCAAGCGATTTTTACCGGGATCCCCACGTTTCAGACGTTTGGCTAAATGCGTCCCAGGACCCATATACTGATAGCCAGGCCAATGAAATTCTTTGCCGGTTTTAGCAATCCATTTTTGGACATCCAAGGCCCCTCCTCGTTGGGTGCGTTTCCTTTTGATACCCCTTCTCCTCTTGGGGGTCATATTTATTCACTGTCGTACTGCAAACGTCGTCGTCGGGGTGGTTTGCCTTTGGCCCAATCTTCCCAACCGGGTAAGGGTTTTAATGCTTGCACTTCACGGGAGATGCCTTTGCCTTTGCCTTTGCCCTTGCCTTTGCCCTTGCCTTTAGCAGCACCACTTTCGGTTAAATGCTTTTCCCAGGCCTTGCGTCGTTCTCGCACGGCTTGTAAACGCGTCCGGGTATCCCCTCGACTGGTAGAAGGTCTCTCTTCTCCTCGACTGGTAGAAGGTCTCGGTTCTCTCGTGCCTTCCCTGGTAGCAGGGGTAATGGTGGGTTTGGGAGCCGACGGTCCTCCTTTTATCATGCGCTTCAACCATTGTTCCACGGGTCCGGTCACCAAATCCCCGGCCTCTTCCTCTTCGTCTTCGCCAGGAGGTGCACCCGGGGCACCCACTCCCACGCCTCCGGGAAATTGACGAATGCGTTTGGTTAACTTGATTAATTCTTGACTCAACGGTTTGGTTTGAGCATTGACCACGGCCGGGGGTAATTGGGGATTGGCTAACAAGACATGTTTTTGAGCGGCGAGCTTGGCGGCTTTGTTCAACAAGGCATTTTCGGTGAGTTCTCCTTTGTAATATTGAACGAGTTGTTCCAAGTCCTTGTGGGGAATCATGTAGACTGCATCCATGGGGGTTGACTACACTCGGAGCAAAGTTCCCCGTCTTCTATTTGACGACAGCTCTCACAAAGACGGGCCTTTAAGATGTGCCTGTACTCTCGATACAACAGGTGATATTTATGCTTCCAATAATGACACTCGTCTTTCCACTGGTCGGTAGCCCGATTGGCCTCTTGTAACAGGGTGATCCATGTGACCAGGGTTAACGGGTCGGTCGAGCACATTGACATAACACCTCGTGAAGTCCTTGAAACAAGCCGCGTCCTTTTTGTTGAACCAACCACGCCCGACGTTTTTTGACGGAATGTCGACGACGTCCCAAATCGCGTAGCACCCTTTTATAGGGTTGAAGTTTAGCCAGCATGGGGGGTGTGACGGGAATCTTGTTTTTTAAAAAGTTCAAGACCAGTTCACTCACGGCATTGATTTGATCGGCATTGGCATGTTGTAACAACTCTTGACGTTTGGAACCGTTGGCTTCTTGTAACATGGAGCGTAAAAACGGTAATTGACGTCGAAGACGTTGCATCGTTTATCGGTGACGGCGACGATAGCGTTGATTGGCTTTTTGGATCGTGCGTTTTATACGTTTATCCGTTTCCAAGGCCACGGCTTTCCCTAATCCTACCATGGCGGGGACCAATAGATTTAAAAAACCACCTCGTTGACGACGTCGTCGTCGTCGTAATCTTCTTCTCCTCACCATGGACGGTTCGTCAATAGACGTTGAAGGACTTTGTTTTGTTTGATGAGGTCTTGCGTCTCTTTATAGCCTTGACGGGTATTGCGTTTCAAATCGGACCACCAACCCCCACCTCGTTGTCGTCGTCGGTAATGTTGTACATTATCGGTAATGCCTTTTAAGGCTTGCCCGCCTAATTTGCCTAAAGCCAGTCCAAACCCAGGCGCGGGGCCTGAGAGAAACATACTCATGCCATGGGCAATTTTATCCACCAAACGGGGTTTGCGACGCATTAAAGCTCCTCCTCGTTGTTTCCTTTTTCTGCGTCGTCGTCGTCGTTGGACGGCCATGGTTCTAAGAGTGTAGGACTGGGAGGGAGCGGCTTTTTATGGATCCAGTAGTCTTTGGGTTTCAAGGGACGAGGACACCCGTCTACATAGCATAGGGCTTCCACGGGCTGGTACACAAAATGACGATGGTACTCTTGCACACATCGTTTGGGTAACGGAGGGGTGAAATCCACAATGGTGTCATCCAACGTTTGCATCTTGATTAAAAATCCTTCCAGGTCCTCCAAGGGGACACCCCTCACATAGGTTTTCAATTCGGTCAAGGCTTTGGCATAGGTGGTAAACGCAAACCGGCTCATGGTCACTTTAAATCGATATTGTTTAAAATCATTCCATCCTTTGACCACGGTGCCCACCGCTGCTAAACAGGCTACCAACGTACTGTTGTCCAAAAGGGGGCCGGCAATCATACCCGCGGCCATCAGGAGTAACGCCAGGCCATTGAACAAGGCATTGATACACTTGTAATGATTCAACATTTTTCGATAACACCACCATTGTTGATGGTAAAAGGCATACAAGGAATCCATCCGTTGTAACAATTCCGGTGGGAAGGGGATGCCAGGACGTCGAGATCCATTCAATAACGACACGACGGTTTTCATCCTCACGGCGAGACCCGGGACGACGAGGTTTGTACACTCGGGGCTCCTCCTTGTTTATAACTGGTCACAATGCTATTGGTCATGGTGACATTAGCAATTTCCCGTCCTTGGGCCAATTGTTCTTGATCTTGTAATAGCATCCGTAAACGTCGTTGTAAAGCGGCTTGACGCAAGGTACGAGGTTGTCTGCCAGACCCCCCAGACGATCCAGGAGTACTGGAGGCAGGTGAAGTGGGGAAAAGGCGTCGGCGTCGGCTCCCCCGTCGTCCACCACCACCACCACCTCCACCGCCTCCTCCACCACCACCACCACCACCTCCACCGCCTCCTCCACCACCACCAGCACCACCAGCACCACCAGCACCACCACCACCAGCACCACCAGCACCACCACGTCCACCGCCACGTCCACCTCTAGTCCTGGGTCCCCGGCGTCCCCTACCATCACCTCCACCACGTCCACCACCACCACCACCACGTCCACCCCCATTACCCCCAGCCCCCGCGGCTGTTCGAGCACCCGCCGCCCGGGGTACGCCAGGAGGCGTCGCCCGGGGTACGCTAGGAGGCGTCGCAGGCGTTCGAGCCCCGGACGACACGGAAGACGGCGGGGTGGTCTGGGGACTTTGGAATGAGGGTGAATGGGATGCTTGACTTCCTACCCCCGCGGGGGAAGAGGCCTGTGCAGGGGGTGCCCCAGTCACATCGGGCCAGCCCGCGACGGTGTTGGGAGAGGGGAGACTTCTCAAAAACTCACTGAGGGCATCGGGGTGAATTTCCTCCATGGCCGCGTCGAGAAGGCCTTCGTCTCCCGTCATATACAAATCTTGGAAGGCACTTATGGACATTTGATTGCCGCTGGCCGCCCCAACCCCAGCGGGGGACACGGTATCGTACGATTGCGGAGGTTGACGGTCTTCATCGGCCATGGTCACTCTCTTTTCCGGTTCCAAAGGGGGTGTCGTGCCTTTATACTCGCTTTTGATAGGTGCGCGTCCATCCTTCGTCTTTTAACAGGTTACTCAACACCCGTTGTTGATCGGAGGAGGCCGGGTGTAAATCTAACATCAAATAGCCATACGGGCGCGTGGTGGCTTGATGAAACGTCTCTAAGGTGTCTTTCCAAGTGGTCGGAAACGATTGCAGCATGACATTGCGTACCCCTAATTGATCTCGGGGATTCTTGAACGCCACAATGTAATGCGCATTGCGGGATATACTTTTGGCATAGCGCCCCACGGGAAACATGTCTTGGCACAAGTAGAGCACCGTCACTCCTTGATGATGTGAATGTTTGGTGAATAAATCCAACACGCGTTTATCGTGACTCCCTTCATCCATTAAATCATCCAAGACCAGGACCCCCTGTCCTTGAGGAAACCAATGGACCAACGCGTCATGATCGGGAATCCCTTCGTGAAACACCACCCCATGATCTTGCATGCCTCGAAATCGATCTTGCCACGCGCCATAACAATAATGCACTTGCGTCGGGGGACTTTCAAACAACTCGGGGTTGTCTACCAAGAGTTTTTCCGTAAACACCGTTTTGCCACATCCCGACGGTCCTACCACCAAGATAGAGGAGGGAGTATGAAAACGAAATGGTTTCCCCGTTTCCATGATGACGATACTACCCCTTTAGAAAAAAAAAGGCACCTTTTTATTGGAATCGGTGGGACTCGAACCCACGCACGACCCTCCTCATGTATTCGAGGGGATCCAAAGGCTCTACCGACTGAGCTACGACTCCGACACATTTGTTTTTCCAACGAATTTTATTTAATCATTCCGTTGATGATACGGATGACAACAAAGTTGATACCATCTGGCTTCTTGGCCTACAATCAATTGTTGAACGCGTTGACCAGCTTGATGGTCGTTGCTTACATAATCGTGATCGGAAAACTCATTTAAAAAGTCTTGCAAGGTCCGTCCACGGGCTTTGGCTTTCAAGTACAACAAGGCGTAATCCCCACAACTCTTGCTTGAAATGGTTTGGAGGGACTTGCCATTGGTCACCACATACTTCCAATGTTTCACCATCCAGTCTTGGAACGGGGCGGCTTGCACGTACGTGTCCATGGGCAAAGCATAACTGTCGAGGATTTCACACACATTTCCCTCGGTCCACACCCCTAACCAATGTTGTCCGGGTTGATCGTGCGGGTCGGTGTTCACAATGTACCCTTGGGGTAGGGTCTTGACAGGTTTCTTGGGTAAACGATCACAGGCCACCGTCCCGTAAAACATTGGTTTCAAGTGGGGGTCGTCGCGGGCTAAATAATCCAACTGCACATTATTCAAGGCCACGTGTTCCATCTTCAGTGCTGGTAAATGTTATACAACACGGCTCCGTTGCGGTCAATCTCCAGCAAGTTCTCAAATTCTCCATAGACGAGCACGGTTATATTGACACCGGGGGCGGCTCCAAATTCCAAGACCAATTGTAAATCGCCCGTTTGCTTGGGGTTAAGGTTTTGACTGTCGGCACAACCATTGGCCACATTGTCAAACATGTACAAGGTACAATTTTTACCTTGGCCCCAATCTCCTAGTTCTACCATATTGCCTTTCTTTTTACACCAAGCCCCACTGGCTTGCAGAAAACGGAAGTAGCCTAGATTATCTCGACTGCCATTGTTGTGCACTAACTGCAGGGTTTCATAAGGGTATTCTTCGCCTTTGACAATCTGTTTAATGGACGTCAGTCCAAATTTCTGGAAACAGAACGGATCTCGGGTCACATCTCCATTGAAGGCTCGGCTGTCCAACAACCCCACAATCAATCGGTCCGGTATTCTGTTTTGAAACAGGTTGGGGATATCAAAGCGGACCAGGTTGTCTTGCATGGTGAAGGTTCGGATTTCACTGCGGACGGTCGGGTAAGATGCCACTTGGCCTTCATTGTGTCTTTTTTCAGACAAACTCTGGTAGATGGCGTCATTCAAACGCAGTTGGCAGAGATGAAACCGTAGTTTCACATCGCCTTCCATCAATCGGCCCGCTAGAGCCACTCCATTGAAAAACAGGGCCGGGCTATTGAAATGAAATTTCATCTTGATTTCAATGCCTGGCACTAACAGTTTGCCGGTATGAAACACTTCCAGGTGGGGGGTAAACACCAGACTGTGAGTAACACCTCCAGCATACTTGGCGGTTTCGGCTATCATGGCGGCCAAGGCTCCTTTGTGATTAGCGCTGAGATTGGTCCAGGCTGCATTAGGGGTACCAAAGTCTACGTTGGCAGCAGTCCATTGGGGTGGGAAATCCGCTTGATTGAACCAACCTTGGGGTCCTAACACGGTCTTGCCATCTTCTCGGTCATAATTCAATAAGGTTTCCAGGTACGCTTTGTAATGATAGGTGTCGGATTGTGGACTGATCAACGTGCCATTCAATTGCAAGTCAATTTGTTTGATGATGGAATGGGCCAAATTATTGACGGGCCACAAGTTTTCATCGGCCACCAAGTTACCATTGGTACTTTTCTTCAATCTCAATTCCATGGTAAAGTAACTGCGTCCCAAATCCACAAAATCGTCTAATCCCGGAATGATGAATTCCATGGGATTGATACCCGTGGTCGTGGGTTGAACGGTAACCATACGATAGGCATTGATGCTAATGTCGGTCGGTGGCACCTTGAAAATCCGTAACGCCGGGTTGACGGTCCCTTCGGAACGCTCGTGAGCCGGGGCGGTTTGTGTACTCACGTCAGGCATGTTTAACGTCGTCGTCGTCGAGTGGTGGTACGTCGTCGTCGTGAGGGGTTTTTATACCGTCGTCGTGCTAAATGTTGTCTCAAATCAAACCCGGGCAGTCTCATCACCTCGGGACTTAACCAGCCACCACGTTGTCGCCGCATCAGTTTCCAAAACGGATACAGTCCACCCCATTGAGTCAACCCTCGATTACTACGAATCCGTCGAGGTCGTGAATGCACGGGATCCATGTTCACACGCCCAAAATATCCCGCGCCCGTTTGGTTTGTTTGGGAAACAAGGCACTGGCGACCCGTACGGCGTCTTTCACGCTCTTATGACTCAATGCTTTCTTGGCTTGTTTGGTAATTTCTTTTTTAAGGGCGTCTTCGGCTTTGCGTTTGATCCCGCGTGTCAAACCCGTTGTCAAGCCTCTCTTGATATTACTAGGCAGTTTTAAAGGATTTCGCGTCCTTATAAGACCTTGCAACCCCCCACGCATCAGATCCGTCACCAACCCTTTGCCTTGTTGATCATACCACTCGTCGGTTCGAAATCGTGTCAAACTTCCCCCACGCATGGTGTCTTCTTCTTCACCAGGGATGCCTTTTGTTGTTTTTTCACAGGGGGCTCGTCTCTTTTTATACTCACATGAGACTGCACGTAAACGATTCCCCCGCATAGCGTTTTCGTTTTCCTTGTCGGATTTCCTCCATGCGTTTCAAATGCGATTTTCTGGCATTCTTTTTCGCCAACTTTTCTAGCCCTTTGGTGATGGACCAGGCAGTTTTAGGAATTCCCGCAATCACTGCGTTGATCCCTTCCCCCTCTTGGGGACGTCGTCGGCGTCGTCGTCGTCGTCGTTTCGGAGGCATGATGATTGACTGGGGGTTCCTTCTCATCTCTCTTTTTTATGTCTTTTTGAAGTGTAACGTGACCAGGGTATGACCTTCACCAAACTTGACCAAGTCTCCTCCTCTACCAATCGTTTCGGCCACTTGAACGTGAATCATTTCCACCACCTCGTTACGAAGAGACATGTATTGAATGTGCAACGGTTCAAAGTACAGGGTACCCCGTCCTTGTCGCTTGTACTGGATTTCACGCAATAAATCGGTCACGCGATTGCCTACCATAGTGCTGCCTGCCACGTCGGAGTACACGTGCAATGATCGTGTGGGTTCCCCCACCACCGCTCGAAACGCCACATTCAAGTTGATGAAACGCCAATGACAACTCATACTCAATTGTAAATAATCCGGTAAAAACGAACGCACCGTCCAAAAGACCGCCTTGCTCTGATCGTCGTTGACATCGTTCCAATCGTTGTCAACGGCCGGTTTTGTCATGTTGGGGATTTGATCCCCAATGAATTCTTGTTGTAAGTTTGGCCCCAACGTCAATACAGTGTCAATTTGACGTAACCATCCCATCTTGAGTGCTAACTTGGTGTAGATAGTCAGGGCAGGTGTTTTGTTACCACAATGACAGACATTCGTGTTGTCGATGAGCAGATCCTCGCCTTCCCAACGAAACTTCACGTAGGTGTGTTTGCCTTGATCATTGGTAAACCGACCACCTTGAACGGCCAATTCCATACGTTGTTGTTCCAAGTGAGCAATGATGGCTTTCATGAAACTCACCCCATCCACCACCCAATCAAAATCTTTCACGTCATCGATGATGGTTCGCGCGGTGTCTACTCGCGAGGCCATTTCCCCGTCTTTTCCATCCGGTTTGGGATAGGTTTGATCCCAGGACGTCCCCATGACGTACCCATTTTTCTTCACCAACTCATACAAATTGACGCGCGCATCCGGTAAGGAAATGGCACTCAACCCCACTTGCCATCCCCCTCCGGATAACTGCAACGGTTTCGGTAGACGAATCTTGAAGTTATTGGCTTGGTTGTTGGGAAATTCCCGTCGGTTGGAATGACTGGGTAACGTCACGTAGAACGACATCTTTGTCTGCTTCACACCACCACCTCCCTTTTAAAGTGGAGGGTCAGGAGGGTATGCCCTTCGCCAAATTGAGCGAGATCCCCATTGATTTCGGCCATTTGCGTTTCCACGATTTCCACCACTTCATTGCGTACCGGGACATATTGAATATGACGCGGTTCAAAGTGCGTGGTTTCTTTGGGCTGGTACTTGATTTCTCGTAAGAGATCCGTGATGCGACCCCCCACCATACTACTGGTCCCTACATCACAATACACGTGCAAAGGACGAACCGAGGGAAATTCCAACGAGGGCCGAAACGTCGCGTTCAAATTCACAAACCGCCAATTACAGGTCATACTCAAGTTCATATAATCCCCATCCACTTTCCAAAAGGCGGGTTTATTGCTGCCATCCACGACATCCGACGGGGTAGGAATCGAGTCCGAATGAAATTCTTGTAGGATATTGGGCCCCAATCGATATACTCCCGTCGACACTTGTTCAATCCATCCCATTCTCAAGGCCAAGGTTCTACCCCATTCCACGCGGGCCACTTGTCGTTTGTAATCCACATTGACGGTATTCAACACCAAATCCCCGTCGGAGGTCCATTCAAAGGTCGGGTACAATTTGACGCCATTGTTCTCTGCCCATTTGTTGAGGGGTTGGGTTTGTTTGGCACGGCTTTGCTCGTAACGGTAGATCAATTGATGAAACAAGCGCGATCCCGTCGACGAGGCCAATTCCTTTTTCATATCCCGGCCGTAGGTAAAGAGTTCGCGACGTTGATGCCACCAGATATCGTTCCCCAAATCGTCTTTGTCATGCACGCGTTCGTGCCATCGTACATACAACAGAGGGTGGGATTCGCCCACGCCTCCTTCTTCCGCCACCACCGGAATGGTGGGTAAGGATAAACTCGCCATGCCCACCATCCATCCGCGCCCCATAAATCGAATGGGTTTCGGCAACCGGTTTCGGAACAGATGGGCTTTGTTGCCCGGAAACTCTTTGGTACTCGCATGACTCATCAACGTCACGTAAAACGACGAATTGGGGACGAACGTCATCGTCGTCGACGTCGTTTGCGCGGTCGGAGGGATGTCACGTCACCACGAGCAATCCAACTATTGTACTTGTCGGGCCACCCTTTCCACTTGACCAACCAACGATCTTTTTGACGCTTAAGTACCTTTTCGATGCGAAACACGTCGGACACCTGGACTTTTTGTAAATCCTCCTCGTAAAACGTGCCTTGGATGGGGGTGTTATCCCATTCGTGAATCTTATAGGTGGGCACGGGGCCCGGGATCACCCGATGCACCACAAACACTTCTTCGGTCCAACCGGGGAGATAGCCTTTTTCAAAGGTCCGATGAATCGTGTTGAGACGGACCCGATCGCCCACTTTGAATTGGGGTTTTTTGTAGCCTTTCAATCGCTTGCTGTACAATCGTTTCCACACGGCTTCTTCGTTGTCCCACGTCACGTCTTCGGGGGGCATACCAATACTTCGATGACGGGTGGCATTGTACCCTTGCACCAACTGGGGTAAGACATTGTCAAAGCGTAAGGTGTTGGCCGTGGTCAAATAACGGTACAACCGTTCTTTCAAGGTTCGGTTAAATCGTTCCACCACACTGGCTTTGGCATCCCCTTCGGTGGAAAAATGGTGAATGTCTTGCTCCTCCACCCATCGTTGAAAGGTCCGATTGTAAAATTCTTTCCCTCGATCCGTTTGCAATCGGTTGGGGTGTCGTCCTCCTTGTCTCACAATCTTCTCAAAGGCTTTCACGAGGGCCACCCCGGTTTTGGTTTTCAACGGTTGGACCCACGCGTACTTGGACAAGACATCCACGACCGTCAATAAGTAGCGTATACCCCGATTATGTTTGGCCAACCGTTGCACTTCCACTAAATCCGCCGCCCATTGATCGTCCAACCCCCCTACGACCACGGGTAAGGTAGCAAAACGACGACGTCGGGGTTTATGCAAGGTGTAACCCACATCCTGTTCCAAGACCTGTTGGGCTTTTTTCAACGGGAGGCCCTGGGCTTTCGCAAACCGTTGCACCCCACCTAAACTCCCCGGGGCGCTAGGATCATGGTAACGGCTTAACCATTGTTGTGAGACCTTGCTTTTCTTCGTTGACGACGACGACGAGACAGGGCGTTTGCTTCTCTTCAACTTTGTTGTTGACCAGCGTTGAGTTTTCTTTCGAGGGGCCATACGTTCTGGCATTCATCCCATAACGTCGATATGGTGGGGATGGTGTGGGGATGCGCCTTTTGAATGATTCGATACCATCGCCAGGCGTCCGGATGCCCTTTTAACCATACGACAAACACCACCCATCGATACAGGTTACGATCCACGTGGGTTTCTTCAAAGACGTGGAGAGGGTGTGCGTCCTCGGGACAGGGAGGAATCGGTATGGGGGGCCCGGGTTGGTGATCATATAACACTTGGCACAGGGATTGATGGCATTGCCATTGCCCCAAGGACCAGAGAGACTCCCACGCATCACACACAACAGACTCCATGGACGAAATAAAAAATTTTATTCCTACTCCTTTTTTAAAACCATTTAAAAGAGACCTAGACGATGACGACCACAGGCGACGGTCTCCAGATCTTTCTGCCAGTTCTCCACACTGTCACTGTACTTGGGGGGTGGTGGCGCTGGGGCCACCATCATTTCTTGACGGTTCTTGAGCTCTTGAATTTCTCGCAACAATTGTTTCTCATAATCTGTCAGGGGGCGATCCTCTTTCCAGGGGGCTCGAGGAGGTGGCCCTGGGATGTCATAGCCCCGCTTGGGATATCCTTGCGCATCCCGGGTAGACAAAGGAGATTCCGCTTGTTGATCGGCTTTCTTGGGCGGGTTGTCATGAAACCAACTCCAGTACTTGGGACCCAAGGGTTGATCGGCCCATCGGAAGAAGCCACACTGTTTCTTGGAACAATTCAGAAACAAACGATCGGGGTTCTGGGTCGAATGGCTCTGTTGCAGCGTGGCGGGTTCACGGCAAAAACACTGCAAACAAGTCCACATGTCCAACACTTCTGCATGAGGCTGACTATACACGGCTTTCATATACTCCAGGGCTTGATCTTGGCCACAAAACAGCAAACAGGGTTGCATGGGACATTTCACATACTTCCATCCCTTTTGAGATTCTCGGGCCTCCAAACGCACGTCATGGCAAGGGCATACCATATAGTCCACCTTTTCACTGTTGGCTTTGATTTGATGATGGCCCACCTCATTGTCAAACACGGTCATCAGAGTGAATTGTGGGGTAGATTGCTCCGCCATGTCATTCAATTCTTTCATCATATCTTCCACCGCCGCTCGGGTATCTTCCACCACCTCCCCTACCACCGGATCACAGTCCACGGGCGTCATCGTTTGAATAGTCTTCTTCTTCTTCTTCCCCGAAGGAAGGTCGCTTGGCTTTCTCTTCCGATCAACTGACATCGTGCTCACGATTTTTTCACCCACCCCTGCCTTTTTATACCCATACCCCTACGCTGTCATTGGTCAGCTTTTCATGACCTTATAAGGACGTCTCCTCTTCCCATTGGTCAGCTTGTTATGACCTTATAAGGACCTCTTGTCTTCCCATTGGTCAGCTTGTTATGACCTTATAAGGACCTCTTGTCTTCCCATTGGTCAGGTGTTCCTATTTAAGAGGGTCCCTTGGTCTCTCGATCGTCATTCTCCAAAACAATGCCCCCAGACATGATGATCGGAGAACAAGATCTCGGTGCCTTGGAACTGCAAGTGGGTCATGGACATGTGGTCTACACCGGGGGAGCCAAAGGTACGGATGCCCTCGTCGAAGAACAGGCCAAACACTTTGGGATGCAGCTCGAAGTCCTGGTCCCCCCGAACCATCCTCGAGCCACGTTTATCACCCCTTCTACGGTGGAAGTGCTGATGTTGGCCAACCCTCATCTTCACCAGGCAGCGGAGAAACTAGGCAAAAAAATGCCCAGTCATTTTTACACCCTGCAATTGCTGCAACGCAATTATCAAATTGCCAGGAAAGCCCATACCCTCTATGCCTTTGGCATCTTGGAACCGGATCATAAACGCGTGAAAGGAGGCACCGGTTGGACTGTGCAATTGGCTATGGATCAAGGCAAACCCGTCTACCTGTTTGACATCCCCAGTCAAACGTGGTACCGCTCGGACCATTACTACCAAGTCAACGAGAATGCTGCCACCCTAGTCACTGGCAGTCAATTTGTCCCTTGGGGGCCCAAAAAGCCCACCCTTCATCAAAGCAGTGCTATCGTGGGATCCCGGGATGTGGACGAGAAAACCCGAGCCGAAATTCAAGCCTTGTTCAACCGCACCTTCTGTCTCCCCGAGAACATTGATCAATTACGTACGGAACTGGAAGACTTTCATTTGTAAAATAGACATTTCTTAATTTTTTATTTTTTCAAACTGTACATAGCTTTCTTTTCAATTCTTTTACTTTTTTTATTTTTTCAATTTTTATTTTTTCAAATTGTAGATAGCTTTTTTCAATTGTAAATAGACTCGCCCCACCCGCGTGGCAAAGAACACAGACCACCATTTGTAACATCAACTCTTTTTTTTTTTAATTACAAAATAAAAAACTTCACTTACAAAATGTTCTTGACTCACAAACATGTTCAAAGTCTAATCATCGTCATCATTGGAATAATTTAAATTGTTCTCAGCTGAGTTTTTCCACTGCAAATAGTTTCTCTCACCCGCCTCCTCTTCCGTCAACTCCTGTTCCTCCGGCCGCTGCTCCATTTCGTCAAAATAAATTCTAATCATTTGCCAATGATGGGTCGCCCTTACATGGGGAAGGTGGTCAGTCAAGTACGCATCCAATTCCTTGAATTGGCCCAAGGACATGGGCCATCGGCGTGCGTCCTTGGTCCACGCTCTATTGTGGTACACCCATGGGATCACGCGGTGGACCAGGCTTCGATGTAACGAGGCGTCCGCGGTTCCTCTCTCTTCCCGGTGGCGGTAGGCATTCTCCTCATAAACCAGTGCCAACAAATACAAACGAATGAAGGCCCCCACGCGTTGTTGATTGAGGGGGCGCCACGTTTCCTCTCGTCTCTCCCACATCCCAGCAGCTAATCTCTGTACATGGGTCCTCTCCGGACCAACTCGTCTCCTCAACGCCTCTTCTCCTCCTACATTCACCTCACTGGCAAGGGAACCCAATCGCCTTCTCATTTCGGACATTTTTCTCCTCACACCACAAACATAAGTCACTCAGCACCAACTCAAAGCTAGGAGTGACGTCCTGTGGCCTCCCTTGACTTATATACCCCGATACGCGCAATGCCTCATGGTCTATCTAAGGAGGGGGGAGGGGGGTCCCCCCACCCCGTCCCCTCCCAAAGCATGATGGGGTCTTTCTCTCATTGGTCCCTTCCCTCCCATGGGACCCTTTGATTTCTCTATAAAAACCACCGTCCCATTTCATGTTTTCACACTCATCGATGATCTGATTATTCCTTTGCTCTAATGGGCCTAGTTGATTTTGTTCTACTCTAATTGGTGGGCATCATCCTCATCTTCTGGCGGTGACAACGACTCAGCTGGAGTTCGGTTTGATAAGGGTTTCATTTCATGTTTTCACACTCATCGATGATCTGATTATTCCTTTGGTCTAATGGGTCTGGTTGATCTAACATGCTTGCTTGTTTGCTTGGATACTTCCTGGTTTGCTTGGATGTCCACATGACTCAGCTGGAGTCCGGTCTCTTTCTTCTTGTGACAACAGTCACATGTTGCATGTTGAATGTACTGAGGCTCTGGATGGGCATCGGTCAGTAGATCAGCGGGGGAAAGTGGTTGCTTGCTCGCCTCGCTGCTTCCTGCTTTGCTTGGATGTCCACATGACTCAGCTGGAGTTCATATTATCAAAAAGGAACTCATCAAAAAGGAACACTCGTATTATCAAAAGGAACACTCGTATTATTAAATAGGAACTCATATTATCAAAAGGAACTCATCAAAAAGGAACACTCGTATTATCAAAAGGAACACTCGTATTATTAAATAGGAACTCATATTATCAAAAGGAACTCATCAAAAAGGAACACTCGTATTATCAAAAGGAACACTCGTATTATTAAATAGGAACTCATATTATCAAAAGGAACTCATCAAAAAGGAACACTCGTGTAGAGAGTTGACCTCGTTTGTCATACACCAATTTGTATGACTTGTACTGATTTGACGGACGATTTGATTGGTGTTAGTCACGCGTACTTCTCGGGGTTTCAGGAGGGGTCCACCACATCGTCGCCCTTCATGATCCCCAGTTCTTCCACTATTTTCTTGGTGGCTACCCCATCTTGTTGGTGTTTTCACTGGTAGCCATAGGGGTACGTTTTGAAGGTGCGGGGATCCAGAACTCAGTAACTGTATCATAAAAGGAACAGAACGAACTCAAAGGAAAACTTATTGTAAAACAAATTTAATAAAATATCCTTTCTTTTTTTATTTGGTGTTGTTTTTCATGGACCACCCCTCTTCCCCCAATTGGACTTTGGACTTTACTGTTTTCTCCGCGGTTTTTTATCTACCTTGAGCCCACGATCCTTTTTTCATACTTGTCAGCGGTTTCCCATCTCAAATCACGTGACTTCCGGTTGGATGAGCCCGCGATCCCCTTTTGCCCACTGGTCAGTGGTTTCCCTTACCGGAAATGATATGACGTCATCCTCTTGTCACGTGATTGCTCTCGACCAATCAGAAGCCTCCATTTTGTCCAAACGGGCGCAGTTTACTACTTAAAGTTCTGGTCAGCGGTACACCAAACAATCATAAACATTCAATCCTTCAATTCTCGTGTACGAGTAAGAAGAATGTTATGAATAATGCGATAGTTAAATACTTTGAACTTGCTTAAAAATTTGAAGGAACAAGCCAGTTGACTTTAAACAGCATTTCTGAGCAGCGTGACAAAAATGGATACCGGAAAGACCAGAAGTACTCATGTCACGAAATCCAACATGGCGGCGAGAGCAGGATTGGTGGAGTATCGAGTGATGTTTGCTTCTCTGGGAGCTGTTTGCAGTGTTTTGGTTGATCTGTTGGCGGTTGCAGCAAACTGGATAAAAGATCCTTGTAAATGAAACCATTTGCGGCTGCTGCAAGGATGAAGACTGAACTCTTGATCTGGCGATAGTAATCGTCGTGACCGAAATGGAACCTTCCCGGGAACCTTGAAGGATCTCTGAATTTGGCGAGAATTGGGGTTGGCTCTAGGGCCGCTCTTGAACTGATTACTTTACAAAATGGTATGTGAGACAACAACTGTTTCTTATGAAGCTTATTTTTTTAGTTTAGTCGACTGTCCAGTTTATTTTTATAGTTTTCTCAACCGGTTAACTGAGTACTATTTTGCATAAATTAACAGTCCCCAACGAAAAGCGATGTTGAAAAAGTAATATTTCTCAATTCGCGTAATATTATCCTACGAAAGGGAAATAATAGTAATCTATAGATGACAAAGAAACAGCGTGACGGTATATAACTGCCGTAGCAGTCCTTAAGTTCTAACAAGTAGCCACTTAAAATGGTAGAAAATTGTGATTTTGCCTAAGGTGCCTGTTTTAAATCAAGTGCCCTGCAAAAACCACTTGAGTGTCCGCGGACTTTTAAGCATCAAAAGATTATGAAAGGGTCAAATATTGATTTACAACTTCGAATTTAATCAAAATTTGAATACCAGTTAGATTTTATTTTAGTCAAAGATGTCTCATTTTCAGTTTTGCAAAAGTAGAGTTCCCGCCCTTACAAAGAATGGAGGGCCAGGGGTCCCCCCGGGAACAAAGAAAAAATCTAATAACATTTTTGTAAAGTGGAAGGATTATAGGTTGCTAGGATGTGAATAGAATTTCAACCAGTGTCTTGTACTTTGATAAAATTAGGTAACAAAACGTCAATTTTCAGGAATTAAAACATCCAAAAAATGCATATTTCAGCTCTACTACGCAGTACACAACATGAGCAAAAACCATTAGGTTTATTTTGGCGGTTTCGGCCGAGCACCGGGAACTATAACAATAAGTTATACTACAACCTCTTATTACATCCAAACGTACGGCACATAACATAAAAACAGAGCTGAGCGACAGTTTACAAAGACGTTACTGTCAGAACGGAGGCCAGAAAAAACCTGCCTGAAAAAAAAAACCCGATGGGGAAAAAACTCGGCAGGAAATCTGGGTAGGAACCATGGCTCAAGCTCTAAATAGCCCTTCCTACAAGGCTACACGTTGCAAACATCCCCACCCGCGTTAACTAAAATAAAAGTCGGGCGTATGACAACGAAGAACAACTTACTAAAAATTAAAAATAACGTAAGCTGAACGAGGTGTCGGCCTAGAATGATCTCCCACGTGACTTACGTCACTTATATAGCCCTCCTTTCTACCCATGCTGCACTTCAACTAAACCAGCCCCAGTCCCCCTGCTCTTGTGCCGCAGAAATATTTCATTTCTGGCTAATTCGTATCCACTCAAACGCCAGAAATTCCATTTTTGGGCATGAACTCCCCCCCTGATACCAAGTTCGGTTTATCACGACAAATGAAAAAAATACCACCGCGATTACATCCACCCAAAGGACTAACTTCACACAAAAAATGAAGGGAAGTTTATTTTGACCATTTCCAATTTTGCTCAAACCTTAGCGACAGTTGCTCTTAAACTGAAGTTGTCTCAGATTGTGTTAAAAAATAAACAGCATAAAACGCAAGTTTGGGCTTGCAGACGTTGTTAAAATCTCAGCTAAAAATTGGGAATCAACGCAAGATCTATATTTTCTTTTTTCGGTTTCAATCCATCTCCTTCCAATTTCCAATTTCCAACCTCAACTCTTCCCAAGACACAGAGGATTTTTCGGGGTTCTTCAGGTTGTGGTTTCTTCGTGTTATACAGATTTGCATTATGCATCATGGTGAAGTCATATGCTTTGATTAACCGTTATTATTATCGTAAAACGAATTATCGCTCATAATATTTGTTTCCCTGATGACACCAGTAAAGAGTTTTGTCCTCCAGTGCAGTGCGCTTAAGCCCTAACCCACCGATTAATTTCTACAACGCGCTTTAATGCAGTGGTAACGAGAAAACCCAATGGGCATTTTAACCGGCCGTTCTGGCCCTCCCCACCCCAGGTATCACAAATGTTAGCGCGATCCTGTATTTATACGAACCAGCGTGACAAAAAGTGTGGTTGTGTGACACAATATTTTGACCATAGCGTTACTGGATGACGTATTGTTTAAAGTCTGATGACTCAGCTTAACTTTCTTATCAAACGCATCGCTTTATAATATTCAGTTATTTTCTACCTTAAAGACTCGTAACAGCTACCTTATTAATTGATCTCCTTATTAATGACCGATTCCTTCGTCTTTATGCATTTAAAATCAACTTCTCGCGTCAAATAAACACTCATCTCTCTCCCTTCTCAAGAAGTATGATGTATCGATGGTGCAATCCACTAATTGCATCATCATACTAGTGCCAATCCCTTCTCCTCCTAAGCCACCGTTCCTTTCTGTGCTAATAAGCTGCAAACACAGCTGTCGTTTCTCTCCTCTGCGAAATACAAGTTACCCAATGAGAAAACTTACAATCCACTTCGGAAACCGTCCCCCCATAAAACGCCAAGGAAAACTGCCTCTCATGCAGCACAATATCACACCGCTGCTTTACGAAACGCAACTCTCAAAGCAAATCACATTCACAGAAGCTGATATGCTCCTCACATTCACAAATCCTTCCACTCCCACATTTTTACATCCCTCAAAATGTCAATTCCCATAACAAAACTCCTGCGCTAAAAAAATTTTCACCATAACCACTAACTAGATCAGACAACATAGCCAATTTCGCATTCAATCCTATTAGCTGCTTTAATCAGTTGCGCATGCGTTATACAAGACAAATACTGAGACCCCATACTTAACAACCCTTTGCTTTTCATATCTTAAATACTGTATATTAAAAGACAAGAATACGCGAAGGTAACATTCAGCAGACTAATATGCGCATACGTCTTACATAAGACAGTACCGCTCTTGAGTACTCGTACCACAAGCTTTACAGCACTTTGTTCGTAACGCAAACAAAAGAAAAAAAAAACGGGTCCATTTTGTAAACCGGCGGTCGCCATATGTCAAAAAACCTGGGTAAAGAGAACAGTCAGGGGAGGACGTAGCAAATTTGCCGCTAAACAAATTCAAGTTGGTTTGTTTACTCGATTTTATTACACTGTGATTAGATATGAAAAGTTAATATCTGGAAAAGTGACTTCCTTTCTTGTTCAGTTTCTCTCGTCAAAAAAATCCGGCAACAGATTTCAAATCGGACAGCGGGCATCGCCTGATCTTTGTATTACATGATGTGTTTCGTCCAATGTGCGCTCAGGAAAATTAAACGGTGGGTTAGAATTGCGGACATTGGACATTACTTTCGATTAAGATTGAGATATCGAGCCATAACCAATAGAAACTCATTATATTTTGTTCTCCCTTCAAGAATTCACGACACATCTTCCTTTTGGAGTTCTAAGACCATTTTGTTTATAAGAAAGTGCTCTTAATTTTGATTTAGGGACTGCGCAATAATTATCAGGAGGGGGATTCGGAAATGAGTACAGCACGGCATAAAGTTAACTTAACCCCCCCCCCCCACCCGTACAAAGGCTGAAATAACTTCTTACCCTCATTAAAAGTTGATAGCTAAGGAACAACCCAACCCCCCTGAATTAATTCATCCTCGTCGATTGATGTCACAATGACGTCAAAAACACGTTGTGTCACGTGACATGAAAGTAGGATTTTAGTAGAAACGCACAGGTTATATCGTTAGATATTTTGGGAGTATTCTGTGATTATTTTAATGCGACCTGATAGTTGACTCTCAGACAGGTTGTTTTTTTTTGGTGATTTCGGGCCCCTAATGGCACCCCGGAAAATTGTAAACAATCGTCGACAAAGCCAGTCAAAGTGTGCTTTTGTAATAACTTATTAAGGACAATGTCCTTACCAAGCTTCCAGCATAGAGGCGGACGAAGTGCTTTGGTATAGACGCTCGGATGAGGGTTTAAGTAGAGATGCAAACGAAGGATCTGCGGTTTTAAGTCTGAAGGCGTTTGTATTTGGTGGAAAGGAAATCCCGGGGACTTAAAGGGGTATTCATTGGTATATATACACCGTGGGTAAAACAACTTAACAAAAAGTACCGTTTAATAGTGATTTGTTTTCAAACATACGTCATAGGCCTTAATAGGTTACATTGCTATGCTTCCTGTCTCACAAAAAAGCTCAAAATCTTGCAATTCCACTACAGCCTCAAAACTAAAGGTAAGTAAGTGAAGCGGAATTTAAAAGGTGCTTACTCCCTTATCCATGATGAGTATGTAGTTTCTTCTTCTTCTTACTTATGACAGGAAGCATAAGGGTTGCATTTCTGACAAATAAAAAATAACCACTATCAAAATACCTATCCCAAGACTGCTACGAAACACTTTGCAGCCGGCAGAAGGACGCTGGGAAGCGTTTGCAGTGGTGTAGTTGAAGTTGCATTTGTCTGGTTGGCAGCTGGCCATCTTGGAGCAAAGTGTATCTTTACCAAACTTCTCGCAAGGATTTTTTTCGCAGTCTTCATACAAGCAGCAGCCTGAGTAATCAAATCAAAGGAGATGTGTATTACTGTAACTGTGAACTGAGATTTCTGCAATGATTTCTACATCAGTTCTAAATATCAGCCTCCTTTCTGGCATACAGGTCATCAGGGAAACAAAAATTCTGGTTGATAATCAGTAATAATAATAATAATAATAATAATAATAATGATGATGATGATGATGATGATGATATTGGTTTATTGAACCATATGACTTCATAATGACGATAATGCTGAAATAATTGTTCTATGGCCTTAATTCATTTGCTGCAGTTGGAAGGGCTGATAGATTTTTAAGCCTTGTCTGTGTAACACGAAGAACCTACAACCCAAAGACCCGAAGAACCAACGGGAAAAAATTCCCACGACTATTTTGTTTGCATGTGGAACCAAATTTACAGATTCCAATTCGGTGCAAAATGAAATTTTTGAAGTTCGTATTCAGATTCCATCTAACATCATTATATGTGGTCTTTAAGTTTAAGCTTAACCAAATGCTAAAATGGATCGAAATGAACCTTCAAGAATGTAACCGTTTGAGGTCATTGCAGTAAGGGTGTTTGTGAAGAAAATAAAATTAAATGCAATCTCTTCTGAGTTCGCGCGTTATAAGTGCGGTTTAGGGTGTAATATTGTTTCTGAAGAGCCTGAAGACTAAAGTGAAACTGAAGACTAAAGTGTCAAAGAAACGATCGAAGAACGACATTGATAACCGAAAACAGCTGTTTGGCGACAACCGTATTTCAAAATATTGAATGTTATTTTTAGTTTCAAAGTCGAACCAGAAACTTGAGAAAGACACTGCAACGTGAGAAAGCTTCGTATTTTATTGTGGAAACAGTAACCCTGACTGAAGGGGGAGGGGCGGGTCTGGTTGGGAGCTTGTTTTTAAGTTATGGATGAGGATCATGTAAGAGTACCTTAATGTTAGTTTCCCAAGAAAGGCTTGGGGCGGGTTGGGAACTATCCCTCCGGTTTTCTGACGTCGCGGGCTCAAGTCTCTCGTGTTGCTTAATTTCCCTGTTATTGTAAAAGCTCGCAGCATTACTATGAATTCACTATGAATTAACAAGGTAACAACTCGCTTATCAGCACCTAATTCTGTTAGCGTTTTGCCCAAAGCCATAATGACTGCAACATCTCACTTTTCAAGCCGAGTTTTTGAACGCAAGTATACTACTCTTAAATTTTAGAATTGTTGTTACACTAACTTGTTCCTAAAGGTATTCTTACCTTTAAACTCGAGGCCCTTATAATTTAATAAAGTGTAATTGACAGTGTACACGTGGCAGCCAAACACAGCATTTGGCATCGAAGAGCTTTCACATTGCACTGTTACTGACCCTGCATTCCTACAGTCGGCAGCGGGCGCTGCTCCACCGCAACGATAGCACATGAGAGACAGCCCTGAGAACAAAGCATTGAGATATTTTAGAAGCAGTCTTTAGTTTAACCTATTCAGACCAGGCTTTTTTGGTCTTCTGGAACCTGGGGGCGGGGGGGTGGGGGAAATCGGTCCCTACTTCTCCTTCTTAACTCTGAGAATATTAAAGCTACGACAGGCAAAATAAAGTTAAGAATTAAGTTAGGTTCTCAAACGATGGCCATCTTGGATCCGCGATCTTGGATTTCTTGATATTTCCAGAATCTTTAAAAATTACCAAACTTTACTTTTCTTACTGTAAAATTTACTGTAAGAAAATTATAATTTTTTCCATTGAAATAGTGAAACAAGCGCAGCTACGCCAAATTGTTTAGAGATACATTCTAGAAAAAGTCACCAATTGCAAGTTTGGTGGCTTGAGCTCTTTTATTAAAAAAGTAAAAATAAATAGGAGTTCAAAATATATATTTACCTGATGTGGTTAAAGGGACTTGTCAGCTACTTTTAGTATCAAAACTTCAAAGAGATGACCTGCATCAATGGAAATTTGAAGTTAATAATTCAATAACGTCCGGATTCTGATTTTAGGATCAAAGTAGCTGAATTGACGTTCAAATTAGTAAACGCGACCTTGAGTTACCCGAATTTTGAAATCTGCGTTAATTTTTAGAAAGTTGTAGTTTGTAGCCAGTTTTTCTTGCATGGAGATACAGCTTGTGCATCAAATCTTTCCTCGGTGTGCCATTAATTTTAGAAAGCTGATTTCCTCTTAAGTTCCATTCAAAACTCATGGAAGTTCGGGTTTTGTCCCAATGGATTTTTTCCAAATACTGACTAGCAACAAAGTTACTTTTACCGAAGTTTGACAGCCTGACAAATACCAACGAAGCGTGGCCTTAGAAGAATACATTAGAGATATAAATAAAGTATCCTCTAATGTACTTTACAAATTATGAACGGAAATTTGACTGTGGACATAATATCTGTTCCTTGAACCTCACGGTTTTTTTTACTCTTCGCTTCTCCTAACAAATATTGTCTTCCAACAAATACTTTCGCCCCAAGTAAAGATGAGGTTGCTGACAGGTATTGTTTTAGTCAACATTAGCCACCTCGATTAGCAATAGTACACTGATATGCAACCTGTAAAATTCAATATTGCCTTGATATAGGATTAACGAATGTACTAACATGGAAAAATCATTGGACGCCACCACGAAATCTTAGTGATAGATGGGAAACAATGTTATTCTTACTCTTGAATACTTAAAACAGTTCCTTATTTCCTTATTTACAAGTTTTTTTTTTTTACTTATTTCCTGGTTTTCTTTCGGTCGACCGTTTGCAGCCAGCTGTTCAGTTGGCGCACTTGCTCAACTCCATTCGTAATCGCTTTGTCAAAGCAGCTGGTTTTGCCAATAGGAATATCCGCTTTTCAAGGATGATGAAGAATACCAAAATTTTAAAAACTTGTTACATCCGGAATTCGAGGTACAACAGAATTCGACTGGCACCATTCCAATTTCCTTGAATTGGAACCGATTCACTACTGGCATACTGTTGTATTTAATTTTGTATACATATTGGCATGGCTTTCGTAGCTTGCGTTAGTGGGATTACTGATCTGACTTGTACAATTTCTACTGACAACTTAACGCTGAACTAAAACTCACCTTCTACAAGGACTGAAATACCAACTAGCGTTGCTAACAGAAACTTCATTCTGGTTGATCAGGCTGATTGCGTCCTCCTGGCATCAATCGCGTGACACAAGTCAGTTGAGCATAATTAAAGTAAGCATATCCAGTGACCCCTTGGTACCCATGTCTCCTTCTTTAGTATTGCAACATCCGGTTAAGTAACCGTATTGCGCTTGGTTATTGGGACAATATTCGAATTTACAAGGAAACTCTTATTTTTGTGATTAGCCAGTAATGAATAGAGAACGGCAAAAAAGCGAACAAGACACCATTACAACAACACTCAGATGGAGGACCAACACCAGGGCTAGCAGTGCCTAACTTAATTAATTTTTAATTTGTCTCTTTTTTAAATTTAATTTTTTAATCAGCTATAAAACATGAACAAATAGATTTTCCGGTCCTTGTTGTGTAAACCAATGCGGACTTTTTTGGATTACGTGAAACTTCGAGGTAATAAAGAAAAAAGGCTGAAACACAAGTTAAACATAGCTTCCAGGTGTTTTCCATCCTCCATTAAAAGAAAAATAAACAAAGACAACAAAATAAACAAAAACATTTTGCGAGGTTACGCACGACAATCATCAGCTGAGCAGCTGATGTTTGATCTTAGTGATGAAACCTTTGATGAAAAAGGCTAGTTTCTCTGATGTGTCTAGCAATCCTCTTCAAAGTAGTGGTTTTTTTAAATATTATTTTACTTCTGAGTGATGTCGAGCCGGAAGAATGAGAAGAGGGGCAAATAAATAAAGTGCATGGGGAACCCCTGACTGCCTAACCAACTGGTAACATAGACTCGCCCTCAATAGACTCATAAATGTAATCAAAAAGTGTAAATGAAACATTCAACGCTATCCAACCCCGTTTCATTCCTATGGCTTTCCAAGCTATAGGGTCACTTGCCCCACTAGAATATCGAGGTTTCGCTGACCACACTTCATGTTTTTTAGCAACATTTCACCAAAAATGCATCTCAATTGGATAAAAAAGATGCACAATGCGAGGTCAAAACAGACCAATTCCTTTGGGGACTGAAAGAGTACGATCTCGAGAGCGTAAGTGGACTGCAGGTAATCGAAATCATAATTACGTGCCATTTTTTTCTTTATATTTTGTTTACTTTTAAGGAATTTCTGGCCATACGTATTACCCTATAAGGCCTGATATAAAAATGCATATTCACCTTGCTGTTCTCTATACATTTCGTATGAAACTAGTAAGGATAATTTGTCTAAATATCAAGAGTCTTATCTCCTTCTCTCAACCTGAATGTTTCAGCAACCAGCGGGAATGCGAAGAGAAATTTCATTTTCGTCACTGCTATTGCTTAAAGGGTTAAACTGTAACACTGATCAGACTGAAAGATATTAAGAAACAATTGTCATCAGTGGTCGGTTTCATTTGAATGATAACTCTGTTATTTAAAGAATATGTACAGAGTACGTGTTAGAGGACAAAAGAAGGTACCAAATTAAAGGACAAAATCTTTGGACCTAGGCTTGTATTGCTTGTGAAAATTCAAAAGTGAAAGTGAAACTGAACTATTCTTAAAATAATAACCTTTATTTTTTGTCAAACAAAGCTTCCTTGTTGCTCTACAGAGGCCATCAGCGGACAGAACAGGGTACGAGGGGATGAAAACCTCTGGGACTGAGGTTATTATATTTCTGAAAATGTTTAAAGTGAAAAAAAAAACAACTTCTATTTAACTTTCCATTTATTGCTAAACAAGGCTCAGTCCTTGTTACACGTAAAAGAGCACTGAGCGGCAGTTCCTGCTAATATTCGCATATGTGACCTTAAATGGACAGGAACAAAACAAAAACTGCAGTAAGGGTTATCACAAGGCTGCTAACAAACACTCTGCAGGTTTTCGAAGGCAGCGTTGGTCGCTGGGAAGCTTTTGCAGTGACGTAGTCAGAGTTACATTTGTCTGATTGGCAGCTGGCCATCTTGAAGCAAACTGTATCTTTACCAAACTGCTCGCAGGGATTTTTGTCGCAGTCTTCATACAAACAGCAGCCTATTAAGTGATCAAAGAGGAAGGTAAATGTTTACAAGGACTGGGATCTCTATAGGATTCTTAGAGCCTTTGGTAAGCCATGATTAAAGCCAGAAGCTTCTGCTAAAACAAATGCTCGATCACCAGAAAGTTTTGTTTTTCCATGATACGTGCAGGCCAGAATGTAATTGATTTAGGGAAGCGGCTTTTGTTATTTTATGGATTGTCACAAGGCCATAGTTCTATTTTTCGATTTACCTTTTTTTTCTCCCATCAGGTGTTTCTATTTCAAGAACCAGGCTGTGTTAAAAGATAATAAAACAATTATGGAGTACACATTCATTCAAGACTCATTCCAATTTACCCCATCTTATTTTCCCGACCAGTCGTTCTTAGCAGACCACGGCCTACTTTGCGTAAAGTGATAAAGATGGAGAGTGTTTTGTTTGGTTATTCTAAATTTTAATTTAAAGTGCTACTATGATCAAAAAATCACTTTTATTTTTTCTTCGGATTTCGAAACTATGTTTATTAAACACTCCGCAAGCGAAATTATAAGCCTTAATTTTGAGAAGAAGACCGTTAATTTAAACTGCAAATTTTCCGTTTTAATGGTCCGCCATTATTACACCAGAAAGGATACAATGACATCATTCACACACGAGTTTTAGAATGCAGTGTGTGTGAAAGTGCCTTATTTAGTATGCAGCACGGGAGTTTTGAGCTTTCACACTCTCAAACTCGTGTTTTGCATAATTTGTAAGCCGTGTTCACACACTACATTTTACAGCTCTTGCGTGTATGACGTCATTGTATCCTTTCTGGTGTAATAATGGCGGACCATTAAACCGGAAAATTGCAGTTTAAATTAACGGTCTTCTTCTCAAAATTAAGGCTTATAATTTCGCTTGGGGAGTGTTTAATAAACATAGTTTCGAAATCCGAAGAAAAAATAAAAGTGATTTTTTGATCATAGTAGCACTTTAACTAAATAAATAAAGAATATAGAAATTTTGATCAAGGTGCCCTGTCAGAGATCAGAAAGCTAGATGACTAAAAAAGCTTGCACTATAAAGTTGCATTTTCCATAACGCCTTTGCACATTATCCTTACTTTTAAATTCGCGGACCGTATTCAGTGAAGTGTAATTGACCGTGTACACTTGGCAGGCAAATACAGCATTGGGTATGGAAGAGTCTTCACACTCCACTGTTGCTGAGCCTGAACTTTTGCAGCTGGGCGCTGCTCCACCACAACGATAACACGTGATCGACAGTGCTGAAAGCAAACATTGAGTTAATAAGTCCTTAACTTTCAGAGTCATTCCTTGAATTATGTACTCCCTTGCACCGAGAGGCCTGGAAAAACTCTAGTAAGCCTGGTCAAGGCTGGTTAAACTCGGCTTATCCGTCGCCCTTGGAGAGGAAGCAAGTCTTGTAAAATGGTAGTAAAGCCTTATTTTACCAGACTTTCTTATTAGGTCTGGTTAAAATTCACCTGAAAAGCCTGTAGAGCCAGGTTTTGAGTCAAAATGACTTTCCTGATATAAGTTTTTCTAACATTACAGAGATCCAGGTGCAAATTAACTCTACAACTTAGCCATGAAGCCACGTATGAGCACTTGGCAATTGCGAGTTCTATATAGACCAGTGAAATGATTAAAAGTCCCGAGGGGGAGGGGGTACTTAACAAAGTTTTATACGGGGAGGCTCCGCCCCGAGGTCCAACCCCTTAACCTTTTATGTACCATTTTTGACAGAAAAGGTACCCCTTTCGCATACTTCCATTGAAAAATGGTACCCCTTTCGCATACCTACCTCCCCGTATAGGCCGTTGTAAGGAGTGGCCCCCCCCCGGGTTAAAATGTGATTTTGTCCTTATACTTGCGTTTTCAGAAAGCTTTTATGGACTCTTTTACTCGCGCATGTGCATGCGTTGCCAGGGAACTTGACCACATTCTCGTCCCCAGAGCTGCGATCCTTTTGGCCAGCACCACGGATGGAGAGCACTGGCAGGGTGCGAAAGCAGGAAGTCTGCGAATCACGGACTTCCGGCTTTCTGCGCAGCCTCAGAAATTTGAAACAAGAACGGTTACCATCGGTTACGAAAATAGGCAGCTATTGCGCTTGCGCGTTATCCTGACCCCCGCCAGGGCTCTCGATCCGTGGCGCTCGCCAAAAGGATCGCAGTTCTGGGGATGAGATTCGCTTAATATTGGATTAACATACTTTCTCAGTAATCCCCACCTTACTATTACAATTGAAAATTGAAAAATGCAAAAATTCAATCAGTTTTTCCTGTTGGTTTTAAATTAACGTCTTTTAGATATTTGTTATTGGATGTTACTTGTAACTTTGTTTCTCTTTCGCCCTAGTGAATATTGATAAATATTGATATGGGTTTTCTCATGGTTTCTCAAATCCTTTGAGGTTTTTCTGAAATTTTTAGAATTTTTATTTATTACTTAACTTAATACAGTTGTTCAATCTTCAATGGGAAAATAGTGGAAAATTATATTTAATCAGCTGGCTTTACTAATTTCGAACAAAGTGTATGGAGTAACAGAGATAAACACTGTCTCCACTGATTTCCTGTCGTCTACAATTATTACATTCACGGACTTTTAAGCCTTGCTGTACTATATAGCTGCTAGCTAGGGTAACCGCCCTTAAGCAGCGCCAACTTTCTCTTTGTACATCATACTCTGAAATGCTCGGGGTATTAAGGATCACCCCTCTAGGAGTTCTGTCACCTCACCGATCAGCGACGAGGAAAAAAAAGCAGCAACAAATTAAGTCAGTCAAAGCAAAAAAAGCCTTAATATAATCGGAATCAGTGCTGAAGAAGGAAGGGAAATGAGCATAAAGATCGGAAGTGGTCGAATACATCAAGAATGTTACAACGTTGTTGACTTCGAATTCTATTGAGTGATGATGGTTTCGGGTTTCCTGGGCTAGATTACTATTGCTCTGGGGATCGCCTTATGCATGTTAAGGAGGGATATCTTTTGAACCTTTTTCCTTCCATGTAAACGTGGCCTTACTGTCAGAAGTTTGTTAAATGTAACTGATTTATTTCAAAAATAGCAATTTGCGGTGACTTTTGGACAACAACTTGGGTGCGCTTGGTTGCCCACGCACTACAACTAACTGTTTCTACGAATTGTTCAATACACGCAATGTGGGGATAAACACAAACCTACCTTCTACTAAGAGAGAAATGCCGACCAGTGTTCCTAACAGAAACTTCATTTTGATCGCCGGTTTTGCACAATTGCCTTCTATCTGGAAAAAATATGATTTTTATTTTGCCATTGAATATGTAAGAAGACGGTTTTATTTGACACGTTTCAGTATTGTTATAGTGTGTGATTGGCAGACGTGTTTACAGCTCGTGTAGCTGAACAAACACGTTACGTAGCAATCTACTGTTAGCTGAAGTATTCTGATATTTTAATACCTAAATGAATGAGCCTGACTCATTTTGAAATGCACGCAATCCTAGATTTAGTTCCTATAAATCCGTCCTGGATTTTATTATCACCATTCCCTTTTATTTCCTAACTTACCTGAGAATGGGCTTCAAACGTTCAAAAGAGAATCTTAAAGAGAAAATGATCATTTACACGCTGGAATAAACTTTCCATTTTGAGGGATCAGGAACGTCAGACCAACACCAGCTGTCCTCTAAAAAAATGTTTGCCTTACTGCGGAGATGAATTAAAGGACTGACCTTCAGGCGAGCTGAGGAACCTACTCCGGCTCAAGCATTTCTTGGAGAGAGGTGTCCGCTTTAGAGAGTTGTCTATCGTAGAGAGGTGTCTTAGAAATTAGGTGTTGTGTTGGTGAGGTTTTCACCTTAGAAGGAGCTAATAAAAGCAAAGGGCTAACGAGAGGAACCGACGCCATGTGTCTGTTAGAGAGGACGCCTGTTACGAAGCATTTGCATTGATACTCAGTTATATATTACCTTTAGATTCTGAACAGGATATCTGATAACTCGTCCCTCGTCGATTTTCTTTCCTAAAAATTTAAGGACATGCTTGGAGCATTCTAAGACTGAGATTTAGTTAAATATCTTTAAAATTACTTTGTTCACCTTTTTAACAAGCCTTTCTAAATGCATGCTTAAATAACAAAGCTCATAGGGTAACAGTTTGGTCTGAGTAAATTTACTGACAGTCCAATTGAGCCCAAAAATTAAAATGTGTTTACATATAATAACACATACGGATTGGTGTCTTCTGTTATCTATTTACATTCGGCGAAACGAAACTGTAATCCGGCTTTTTGATGATTGTCATGTATTAATCTCAGCTCTCGAACTTTTAACTTTTTTTATTTAAACTTTTTTTCTTTTTTTTCTTACCTTTAATATAACCTCCTAAGGTTTGTGCAACTGTATTTGCTTGAGGAATACGTTCCCAATTTTTTTCCCATCAGGTTTTTTGGGTTTTCGTATCAGGCGGCGCACACGGCCATTTTAGCTTGAGGTACTTTGTTCAGAACTGTTTGTACGTATTCTTTAGTTACTATATTGAACCATGTAAGGTTATTCGGAACGGCAATAAACACTCAGGCTCACAGTTGGAGCTGCATACCCATTCTCGTCTAGCTGTCGTGAACAACTGAAAAAGAAAATAGGAATTTCTTTTCCCATTTAGCTTTCGTGTTCATGTCGTAACCATTTATTAACAAAGAACATCGCAAGAACGTTTTCAGGCTCCAATTGCCAAACAATAACAACGTCTTGTCCTAAATCGCCCTCAGCTCAAATACCCGACTTTCTTATAAAAGAGTGTATTTCAGGTTCCTTTTTATGATAGCGTGTATGAACCCCAAAAGTTGACGGCGATCGAGTAACCCTCAGGGAAGTGGACATTCAACTACAGTGGAACTATATAGCGAAGTGCCTGGGGATTTAGGAAAACTTGTTCGTTATAACGAGAATTCGTTATAGACGAAACCTCGTGAGAGCCTTTTTATATCAGAATTTGACTAGTAATTATTTTGCCTTAAAATTTAACAGTGTCAAGTTTCGCCACTCAGTACTCAACTGAATTGTGCAAGGATTATCATCTCTGGTGATCTGTTTTGCATTCAACTTCACTCAACTGAGTGATGTGACATTTCTCTTTCCTACATTTTACTATAACTTTGGCCGGATTGAAAGAGTATTGTTCGTTATACCTGGGACGTCGATATAAAGAGGTGCATTATATCGGATCACACCGTAAATCGCAATGTCCTACGGCAGGAGTGCCCTACATTTTAGGGCAGGCAAATGATTATATTTTGCCCTTATTTTACCTTGCATTCCATACTAGTATGATATCCTTTGAAAATCAAACTTATAGTCTTGGACTACAGAACAAGTAGATTTCGTTTACCTCTTAATTAACTGCATGCCTTGTCTCAGTAACAATAAGGTAAATACGATTTATTAATTGATTAACCTAGTAAGCAATTTTTTGAGCTTGCGCACGCTACACGTCTAACTGAATAGTAACTGATCGTCATTTCCATTTCCTCGGGTAAAGAAAATATTAAAATAAAGTAAATCTTTGAAATTCGTGCTTCTTTGGACACCTTACTATACGTTACACACTCAAGAATTCCAAACTCACGACAGAAAGGAGCAATGCTTAAGGCCGGCTTCAGTTTAAAAACCGTGATGTTCTCAGCGGAGCAGTTTAATTGCCTGTTGTCTGATCGTTATCGTGTCCCAATTGCACACATTATCTCCTGGGTAACGTGATTTTGTCTCTTACACTTTCATGGAGCACTCGTGCATACAGAAACCAAAATAACATGAACATCTAAAAAACGCTATTGCACATAGTTACAGACCATACAATTACAATTATAATTTCTATAGCGCTAAAATCCAAAAGTTCTTAAGCGCTTTACAACAATGAAAAGATTTAATAGTAGAAATCTACTCTAAAAAGAAATTAAAAATGCACTGACGAGTAACATTATCGCCAAAACAAGAAAGGAAGAGTTCAACTTGACGTTTGAGTTGCAGAGATCTTCACCACAACATGATACGTGACAAGTCAACTTCACGTTGTCATCTTCCTGAGCATCTTCCGCTAGGCTCTTACAGGCCGGGAATAGACTGCTTGAACATTCAGACTGGTGCAGGCAACGGCGCCCATACTTTGTTTCCTGCTGGCTTGGGCTTGTTTTAGTAAACTCGTAGTTGTACTGTACGCACCTCGTATCGTTAATCGTGCATTCTTCGTTTGCTGAGTTTGCGTCACAATCTTCCCATGACTTGTTACTTTCGCATTTGTTGCAGCTTAGACTTTTGGCTAAAAGGGGAAGAATGAAATTATTAACTGGTTGTTCTTAAAGGGGCATGGTCACGAGGATTTCGAAGATTTCTGGTCAAAACTGTGCTAAAATAATCGGTAGCTAACTTTATCCATGCCCAACATTGTGTTTGAACATTTAAAGGAACATATTAACTTAATTTCATTAAGAGAAAACAAACTATGACCATTTAATATCGATTTAATGTCAACACGCTGTAAGAATTTGAAAAGTTTAGCCTAATTTTTTCAAATTGCAATCCATTTCCATCCGTGCCATCCGTAGCAACAGACGACAAAATAGTTTCAGTGAAGTAATATAGTCTTTGGTAACAAAACTAAACCATTATTTATTTGCAGGTGTTCATTGATGTCAGGACATATTTTTGATTTTTAAAGTGAACTAAAATAGCGTGACTATGCCCCTTTAAGGGGTCCCAGCAGTTCCTTTATTGTCATTTGCAAAGCTATTATTTTTTTCTTCATCTTTGCAGAAGAGGTGGTGGTGTGATGTGATGTATACTTTGAGTTGTTCAAACATTTTCACTCTTTCTTTGTGGGTGCAAAATTTTTTTTTTCATAAGTGAATGCAGATGAACATGAACAAAATGTCAGGAATGAAAGATTATTTAAGTCGACGCGGTTTAACGCGAAAACGAACCAAAGATGTTCCATTGTTAATAAATGTACCATTACTCGGGCTTTACTTTTTCAAAATAGCTGCGGCCTCGACTTTACTTTAGTGGCATAATTTTCTCAAAAGGGTTTCCAGAACAGGGCTCAGCCAAAAGCAATACACTTTGCTAAAAAAGAAAACTGCTTTTTTGCTAAATAATTTATAACTCCAGTGAGCTTAACTAACCGGAGAAATGTTTTTAAAACTATGTTGTTCATCGTTTCAGTACAACTGAACATCCACCGGGAAAGTATAACTCAGTTAGAATAAACAATTTACCCATTTCTACGCTTTCGAGTGAATAGAAAGCTATCAAAGTTCATGGCTGCAAATTAAGACTTTAAAAGCGTCAGCGTCCAGCAGTTAAGCTCCGTGTGGATCAAAACCGTCATGCAAAGCAAACTGAACGGATTTTAACCAAATCCTTTAAAATGACTCAATGAAACTTCATTTCTATATTGGCTTCAATGAAACGAAAAAATGCTGTTGTTAAAAATTAAAGAAGTTAAACCATTTACAAAGAATGGGATTAAGTAGGCGTAGATTTAAGGACATGTACTGCAAAGCTAGAGATGCAAAGCGTAGCTAATTAACTTTATGAAAAGGGGGGAAAATCAGAAATGGAGTGCCTCAAACTAGGCGCAAAACGCAGAAAAGCGTTAGTAATTTCTCTGTTATTTTCAGAGTTTTTGCTTAAATGAAATGTAAAGGTAAAAACGACTTATCAATGCAACGACATTAAAATATTAAGTACTAAACTTTATGCAAGGATCAAGGAGAAATTAAATGGAGTTCCTCAAGCTAGGCCAAAAAAAAAAAAAAAACAGAAGAGCGTTAGTAATTTCTCTTTTCATAAGTCGGTAAAGTGAAATTGTCCGGGTGAGTGTAGTCCTGAGAAGGACTGTTTGTGGTGACATTGACTGGTGTTTCGAAAGCCTGAGCGGAGTCATCATCAGAGTCAGGCTGTCGAAACACCAGTCAATGTCACTCACTACACTCAATGTCACTCAATGTCACTCACTTTACCCACTCGTACTCCTGGGTTCAAACCATTTACAGTGTTAATTTCTCTTTGTTGTTTTCAGAATTTTTACTTAAATAAAATCACAAGAAGTTAAAGTAAAAATGAGTCATCGATACAACGAAATTAAAATTTAAAGCAACAAACTTCAGTCTACTGATCCATAGTTCACTCCCAACGTTTTGTGAGGTCTTAAGTCGTTCTTACTTTGAACAAGTTCTAACAGACTGAATTAAATTTCTCGTTCTCTTTGCAGTCTAGTTATCATAATGACTTTTGAACATTACTCGCTGAGTATTTGAGGTGCTGTTTTGTTTGTCAGTAGCGTGAGTGTTTACGTGCAAACATAACGTATCGATCACCAAAGGGAAAATAAAGCGATATTTTTCCTTTAATCTGTCACTCACCTTTTGAAAATAGACAAAAAGTCAGTATCGCGAGGAAGATGCCAAACGTAACGTCGCTACCGCGGTGTAACCCGGCGGAACCAGCCATAAGATTAGAATACTTCAGATCTTCTCCGGTACTAGCGGGTGCAGGCCTGTTTAATTTTAAGGCATAAATTTTGAAAAAAAGTAGTCATTCATATTTGATTTTATCCCGTTGACAAGACACCTGTAATTACTTTTTCTAAAGAAAGCGACTACTGATTGTCATAAACTTTCTCCTTAGAATACAAAAACAAATTTCGGGACGCTGGTCTTTTGTGATGTAGAAATGCACTCAACACGAAAGAAAAATTGTCACGACTCTGTGAACTACACAAGAGATGTACTTAGTTTCGGAAACCTTACATAGCTTCCAATCCAAAGAGTAGAGTTTTATTCTTCAGGTCAATAGCATGGCTGAATCTCGATGATTCGACGATCGAGGCGTCAGTGGAAACAAAAAAACTGTTCTAGTTGACAAAAATTCATGTTATCGGTGGTTAGAATATGAAACGAGTTAACTCATTCTGGATAAACGTGGATCTTTAACCAGTAGAAATTACCTTTGGTTCGAGTTAGTTAAATAGGATTTGAGTAATTGAGATTCTACTTAGAGAAAAATCTTCGTCGTCTGACAACCGACATACTATAACTATCACAATCCCATGTTTTTGTTATGGCACACAAAATATAACCCACGCAATCATTACAGGCGCCAGGGTAATAAAGAAATTTTGCTTAGTCACACTGGGAGGTTGTCTTGATCACTACACGGCCTTGAGTATCGTTTGTAAGTTCTACCAGTATCAATTAAAACACTTGACAAACAAGCGGAAAACCATGAAGGAAATAACACAAATCCAGTATTTGCGATCAAACAATTGCAAGTTGGCCTTGAGGCAACTATCCTGTTTAGCAATTATTTCAAAGGCTACGTTTAATTATACACCGTAGAACCCGGTGGTTCTCGTAAAAGATTATGAGATGAATCTTAGTTTGGAACCTTCCGGTGTCAGTAGCGTATCTAGTAATTCCTTACGCATACTGTTATTTATTGGTTTAAATTAAAAGGATTTACTATCTAAGCCGGCTGCAACGAGACATTTCGTTTTAGATAGATAATGAACTATGTTATGTACAGCTGCACCACTGGATAAATATTCGCACCATTGGATGTGAGCGACCATTACGTTTTTGTGGATGCACGGCTGGAAATGATAGAGCACTCGTATCAAATACCTTATATACTGACCTTTATATAGCTCTCTCCTCCGCAGAGGCTCCTGTTAGTAAAGAAAGAAACGGGAAGCGGGAACGCTGGAGAGAGAAAACGTTCCCCGCGCGCTTTAATTTTTCCCTCTTCCCAGCCTCCGCGCGCCGCGGGTTGGCGCGACTGTAGGAGGCCTCTGCGGAGGAGAGAGTTTATATAGCGCACATTTCCAGAGCTCAATGCACTTTATGATCATATAACCAACAAGCCCGTTACACAACTTTGAAAATTCATGTTATGTTCTCTTTTTAAAATGGCAGTAAATTTCGCATGTTTAATTTTCGTGCGCTCTATAATCGCGAAATTAAGTACTCGCGAAAATTGAATTGGTAAGAGTAAGGAAGAAGCTCTGAGTTCTCCGATTTTTCCTCTTAAGCTGAATTTGTTGGGTTTACTATACTTATGCTTTCTTGACTCCGATGATACTTTCGCTCAGGTTGTCGAAACGTCAGTTAATGTCACCACAAACAGTCCTTCTCAGGACTACACTCCCCCAGACGATCACATGTCACCGACGTATACAATAACAAAGTGTCACCTAAACTAATTTATGCAGCGATATTGGTCTGTGATTAGGAAATTATGATAGAGGAATTCATGCAGTCCGTAATTTCACATTTCAGTGTTTCACAGGTAGCTGGAACTATACGTGAAGCAATAACCTTTTTCAAATCACTAGTGTGTTGACGACATACCCATTCCCCCTTCCCTTTTTCTGCTAAACCTACGTGTAAAATTTTGCTTTTCCTCTGAACTTAATCTTTCCCAATCTCAGGGATCAGTCACTTGAAAATTCCTGTCGAAATCAGACACAGCAATAATTAAGGAAATCAAGCGCGGTGTAGTGTATCATAAAAACCTTGGAAATTAGTACGTGCTACAATTCAACTTGCCCTTCAGAAAAAGAAATGGTTGACATATCAACTAGAACTGAAACGGTACGCTACTGCGTACAAGTGTGGCTTCAAGAAAAAATCTGTAAAATCTCTGACAACAGTCGCAAATTAACGTTATTACTTAGTTACGTTTTGGGATAAGCGTGTCTGTGAGCACGGCTTGAATTACTTCCGTCATGTTGACATGGTGATTTCGTGGAATATGGTCGACAAACACGTTTTTCTTGTTATGATACGTTCGAACTCTAACGTAAACAAGGGCTTAGAAAGCGTGCACTTTGGCTGCGTTAGAAAACTTACGTGAGACGAAGCGTGAATGTACTCACATTAATCGCGTGCTGCGCGCCAGCTAAGCGAACTGGTCGAGGAGTTTTCACTTTTTTCTAAATTTACTGAGAGGAATCACATACTTGACGCGTCATGCTATAAGTTGTTCTGCACAAGTCTGCCATTCCGTGTATTAGCGAGTCATTAACTTCGGCCGTCAAACAAGTTGAAAGAAGAGAATCATTATGTGGAATTTGCAGCATTTGGTGGCGGTATTATTCTGATCTTCTCGCCGATTGGTAAGAGTTACCTTCATAGATTGAGTACTCAGTACAGTGTAAGTTTTAATCCTAAATACCTGGCATGCATCTTAGCGGTACAGTAATGAAGAGCAGAGAATGGTGAGGGTATGTCGTCTCTTTATTTGTTTCAATCTTTCACTAGCACCCTGTTCTTTCAGTTTAAATTTAAAATTTAAATCTTTCAGTTTAAACCCTGTTTCTTTCTTTGGTGTATTGGAAAGGCTGCTAACCTCACATCAGCAGTAAACTAAGTTTCATAATCTACCCGCGATCAGCGTCTGAGTAACGAAGTGTTTCGTTACCCTTTAGTTAAGACTCTTCAACAACATAAAAGTTTTTCTCACACTTCTTTCAACCGAAGCAAGGAGAAGTTATTTGACATGTTTGATCATTTGCCTCATTCTCATGTTCTCTGTGCCTGATCGTTCATTTCCTTGATCAGGTTTATGTCTGATTTAGAAATTAATGAAATGATTCGCTAAACTACATCTGTAAGCAAGTTTATTCTATCCGGGTTGTCCTGCTGGATGGAGGGTAGCCTGTTGGAACAGGCTAGATGGAGGGATTTTTGGCACAGGAGTGAAGAATTAAAGCTCAGAGGAAAAAAAATCCTAAAAATATGACACAATTAAAATGGTGTTTTAGCGTAAAAAGCAACAGAAATATGCTGACGTTTATATGATAATGCATCATTATATATATTTCGGTCTCCAGTGCGACCTGCCAAGCGAATAGTTGAAGACAGTAAAATTACTGAGTGCGTTAACCTCCTAGTTGTCGGTTTCCAAACAACGCAAACTGTTATTATTCGATACATTCCTCTACTATGATTTGATAATTGTGATGACATTCCAATATTCCAGCAAAACATTGAGCTAACACGTTGTAGTTTTGCTCGTAAAGCCGCTCCACTTCTGATCAAGCGATCGTCTTGAACATGCCGATCACTACTTTGCACAACCGGGGTTGGAATTTGATATAGAAACGGCTTTCATCAATGTGCAGAAAATGTCAGCAATTTTCTTTTTCAAGGTTATTTTCATTTTCATAGTTTTTTTACATCAGAATATATTTCTTTTCCGAGTTTCTTCCAAAAAAGCCACGATAACGCCGAGTTTCACACGCTAAATCGTGCCCCCATTGGGCACGATTGCTAACGCGTGGTTCAAATTTCGGGGCCATCCCATTGTGTTTTGTTCCAGGAGCTAACTGGATCAATTATTCCAAAAACGCCTATTCTCATGCTTGTAGGCTTGTAGCCTATTCTCATGATTAGTCGTGCTTTTGGCAGGAGCATTCCAGCTGGAGCTTCGGTGCACCAACAATGAACGCACAATTGGTTTGACTACATTCAGTTTGCCCTGATTGGCTACAGTCAATGTCACCTCAAACAGTCCCTTCTTAGGACTACACTCCCCCGGACGATCTTAATTTACCGACTTATGACATGACTCCGGGGAATAAAACCATTTACAATGAACGCACAACATCCCAGAGAGAATTGTATTAAGGAAATGATTACTACGCAGGGGGGATTCCACTGTTTTCGCATTTCTCCATTTCCCTGTTCCTTAAAGGTGTATGTTACTGCCGTTACGTTACAAACTTGAGGAACACACACATGATGTCACGCACACTTTGGCATACCACCCCACAATGCGTTGCTAGAGTAGAAAAACCAGTGCTCAATCGAAAGAAACGTCTTACGGTGAAATCGTTTTGGAGCATAGTTTTTACGGTTTATCGTGTTTTACAGCCGTTATCAGAGGACACAAACGTAAGTTCTAAGTTTGCTTTTCTCTTCAGTAGATATTTCTAGTATTTATTGTTATTTATTTTTTGTTTTAGTTTTCGAAACCGTACAAACCTTACAAAGCGTACAAACTATACAACTATCGTACATCTATTCGTAGTAAGGTCAAGTAAAGTACAAGTAACGTAGAACTATATCGAACAAGTATTCCCTGTTGTACAAGTACACATTTATACGCCATCGCTTGATTATCGTTCTCATCGCATGCTTTGGTCATGATCATCGAATAAGGTCTTGAATTCTGTACGCGTCGTCGAAGTGTGTTTTCCCTGTGAGTAAAGCATATAATTCGTACTGTGTTGTTTGTTGACTTTGGATCGCTTATATACACTCACAGTGTAAAGACATGCTTCCTAAATCAAGCATCTGAAAAAGGACTCAAAATCTAATTTTTATTCACGAAATTCCCAGTGTTCTTGTCTCAACTCGTTTTCCTAAAATTACGAAAGAGATTTGTTATGCAATTCCACGATTTTCTCTCATGCATTCTGGTGAGTTTGGTCTATATTTTTTCATCGGGTGTAAATGGCAAACGAAAAGACAAATCGACCGTTGTAATTAAGTTTCACTCCAAGGCCAGTTCCATTTCGCTTTGCAGTAATGTAGAACGTAACACTCTATGTCTACACGTAGCATCAACAGCTGTATAATTATGATAAGTAACCACAAGCTTCGAAAATTTGTATCCTTCCCTTATGAGAAAAAAGAATAATCCCTTGTACCGTTACCGTTAACAGATAAACAACGAACCGCATGCCAAGAAACTGTATGAAGTCTTACTTGCGGTGATATCTTTTTCACTCTACTTCCATTCGATCGGCATTAGATCGTTAACTCCGAAGAATTTGCATTGCCTGACACAGCATGGTTTCTTTGTTTCAGACCCCGCAATAGCTGACTGGTTAATTATTTCGCAGTTTGATGTGATGTGCCTTGTGCAAATGTATAAATGAATAAACAAATCATGAGATGAACGAAAACTCCCTGTAGTTTAACTTAAGCCTATTAAGCTAGGATTTCTTGGAATTCGTGAGGCTGGGGGAAAGTAAATGGATAGAGATCCGTCCCAACTTCAGCTTTAGGATCGTTGAAGCCATGACAATGAAATTTGAAGGGTGCTCAGACGACTAAAATGGTTTTCTCTGAAATCCACAAAACGAGCAAGTAACTTCTTGAGTCTCCTTTCTTGGATTTCTCGCCTTCCTCCAAAACGTCGAAAAACCCTTACCCTGTTTGAGTCATAAGCCGTCATTTGAAATCAATTAAGAAAGACTAAAATGATTTAAAAAGTTAAAAGGGACGATGAAAAATCAAAAAAAGAAAAAAACAAAAATCAGTTAAAGCTCGAATAAACATGTTTTTCTAAATATGGTTTCCACGAAAACATCAAGTTCTCTGAATTTTTTTAATTTTTATTTTAAAACGTGTCAAAGAAATTGACATTTTGAAGAAAGTGTATTTGAAGTTCTCGACTTGATTAAACTCAATGAACGTTTCTATTTCCACTTTTAAAAAATTATTTTGAAGTAACAAAATTCCTAGTTCGGAAGATATATTTGCAAGACAGAAAGAAACATGTTTGCTTTCGTTGTCATTGTAGTGATTGCACGTCAATGTTACCAGTGCCTGAGCGCACATTCATTTGAAGACTGCGACGCCAAGCGAGTCAAAGTAACATACCCAGATTCCCAGCATTGTGTCTCAGTCAGCGCTTTTTCCACCTCCGGCGTGAAAGACGAGGAGTACGTAAGAGGATGTGCCGCAACCTGCTCGGTTTCTGATGTCCATGTATGCAACCATTCCAATGTCACCTGGAAAATAAGCTGTTGCTCCTCAGACTACTGCAATGCTAAGCCGACATCCACTCCTACTCCAAAAGTAACCTCACCCGGGCCTGCACCAGTGTATTCCCGTAAATGTTACCAGTGCCTGAGTACATACTCTTTTGAAGACTGCGACGCCAAGCGAGTCAAAGTAACATGCCCAGATTCCCAGCATTGTGTCTCAGTCAGCGCTTTTTCCACCTCTGGCGTGAAAGACGAGGAGTACGTAAGAGGATGTGCCGCAACCTGTTCGGCTTCTGATATCCATGTATGCAACCATTCCAATGTCATCTGCAAAATAAGCTGTTGCTCCTCAGACTACTGCAATGCTAAGCCGACATCCACTCCAGTTCCGAAGCCAACCTTACCAGGGCCTGCACCAGTGTATTCCCGTAAATGTTACCAGTGCCTGAGTAAACGCTCTTTTGAAGACTGTGACGCCAAGGGAAAAAAAGTCGTGTGCTCAAATTCCCGGTCATGTACTTCGATCAGCATAAGACTTACTTCTGGCATAAAGGAAAAAGTTTATGGGAAAGGATGTGGTAACATTTTCTCAGTGTCTGAAGTTTCAATCTGCAGAGAACCTAATATCACATGCGAAGTGAGCTGCTGTTCTTCAGACTACTGCAATGGTTACCTGCCAACTACCGCTCCCCCGAAACCACCCCGTCAATGTTTCGAGTGCCTGAGCAACCGCTCTTTCGAAGACTGCGACGCCAGGCGAACCATTGTCACTTGCAAGAGTTCCCAACCATGTCTTAAGGCCACCGTAATTAGTACCTCGGATGTAAAGTTACAGGCTTATGGTAAAGGGTGCGCGCCAGGCTGCTCGGTGTCAGACCTCCCATTCTGCAGGGAACCAAATATCACGTGTGAACTGAGCTGCTGCTCATCAGACTACTGCAATGGTTACCTGCCAACTACTTCTACTCCATCTATTTCATCTTCCGTCTTATTGTCATCTGACAGCAGGTTTCTCTTTATGGTCATTGGTGCCATGTACATATGTGGTTCTAGAATGTTTAAAAGACTGTTTGTCTGATATAGTGAGTGTGATTTCAAGTCATACGACCGTACACATTCAGTATGTATGAGTGTGTACTCATATATACCGTTAACTTTATTAATATTATTTTTGAACTAAGTAAAGACACGTTGAATTGGATTAGCGAAGAGCGTGTACATCGCACAGAATCAAGCGACGGGTCCTAGTCCCAGGCTCTCGGGAAGCTTTCGATTGAAATCAAATGAACTCTAAATGAACTCTAAATCAACTGCATTATCTGCATTATCAGTTATCTCACGTATCTTGTATCTGGACTGAACTTTCACCGGTTTCCTACGTGCACGAACGTTCAGAGGTATTGGTAGTCTACTTACGTATGATATTATAGTGATACACTTGATTGAAAAAACGTTGTCTTATGAAAATTATAAACCCTTAACGATGAGACCTAATAGATTTGTAGGTAGATGTATATTAGCATTTGCATATTCAGAATAAAAGTCTGTTCCCTAGCGACTGATGTTGATTGCAGCGAAGTATTGATGAGTCAAATGAGTCAATGAGTCAATGAGTCAGATCTGAAAAAATAAAATAAAATTAAGCGTCACTTTTATTTATTTTGTCTACTTGCTTAAGAGTATGGATTGCCTGATGGTTTAAATGGTCCTTAAAGGGTGGCTGGGAAGGCTATTCTTCGGGGCATGCAAGTAGTTTGACAAAAATAAACAAAAACGTATACATTCTAAAAGGTTCGTTACCAAATGACGACCTCAACGAAGAGGAGCAACTAGAGACAAAATATTATGATAGCCTTCTAAAACGGAGTTAAAGGGGTGTACAACCCCTCCCCACCCACCCAACAAACCCTTCTCTCCTCGAAGAGGCCTCTTTCGATTGTGATTAAATTTGTATCAAAGTGTGCTATACTTATCGTTCTGGCAAAATACGAAAATTAGTTTTCACGGTTTCAAAGCCAAAGTACACTCAAAAAATAATGAATGCAGAAACAGACTTGCCGATTTCAGGTTTTTTTTTTAGATTTTTTCGCATACACTAAGGAAAAAGCAAAATGAATAGCTTTAAGTACTGGGCTTCCTCAAACTTACGAATAATTAGAATTTCCTTAGAGAGTGGAATTGAATTAAAATTGGATACCTTGAACGGCGTAAACTTTCGCATCCAAACAGTTATTTTGAGCTTATCATGCCTTCAACAAATTCGAATTCCTTTAGAAAGTCGTTTCAAGTGTCAGCAATACAAAGCTATTGTGCTTCCTTTTGTGAAGTCTTTTGTGTTGTTTCAAATGCAAATTGCTCGACAGTAATATTAGCGAATGAAATGTTTTACTGTAATTAAAATCTATACCACAAATAATGCCCAAAAAGGATTTCATTTGACTGGAAGACCAGAAAAATCCGATAAAACAATGCCCCGACTTAAAATCAGAAAAGCCTTTGGGCATAAAATAAGCATGTCTAAGCAGATGGACAAGGATTTCACTTACCTTACGCTTCGCTGATTTGTCCGCCATTTTTGGGTTGGAAGACAGATATCAGATCTTTTTATGAAAAACCGCTGATCTGATCTGTTGACTCATGACTCAGGACTCATGACTCATGACTCATTGACTCATTTGACTCATAAAACATCCGTTCTCTGCAGCGAGTTGTACGTGGTAATGGAAGCTGAGCAAACCTTTCTCAAAGTGGCCAAATTTATCAATAAGGGCCAATTTGAGCGCTATACAGAAGAGTACAGTGCGAAAATTGCAAAACACGAACGGTATTTTTGCTGAAAAACTATTCGAAAATAAGGAAATATCGTGTTGTTACAGTACTGTATGAAAACAGTCGCTCGTAAATTATATGCAAATGCAGTTATTGTACGAACACTTCCCAGAAAGGCCTTGGGTCTCACATTTCATGGTCTACTGACTTATCATACGACAATCTCTTTTCAATCGAGTGTATATTATGTACAATATATTCTTTCCTTCTAATTTGTTAGGGAATGGCCTATATGTAAAAGGGAATGTTAATAAAGTTGTTGCTGCTGTTGTTATAGTGCACTAAATATAGAAAAACGTAACGAGTAACTTTTTGTTGCAATAAAGTTGTTTTTGGTAAAAGGGCAGGGACAGATAGAAGGAATCTGTCGCGGTTTGTGAATTTCCTGGACCATCTTGTTTAGACGCACGCGTAGCTCACCGATGAACATGCATTGAATTTTTGTCTATTATCAACTGACAACAAATCAACCCAGACAACTTTCTACATAAAATAATCCAAGTCGCTTACGTCATTAACAGCTTTCGTGTAAATTAGACATATCACAAGTCTAATTTAAAAAAAAATCTAGCAATTAAGAAGAAACACTGAAAAAAAAAAGCGGGGAAAAAGGATCATCCTTGGTCAAACGGTACCTCTTACGTACCTCCTACGGTGCCTCTAAAGTTTTCGAACGTCGCAATCAAGCATACCATGATTGACGTTTCTAAGCGGAATTTCTGGTTTGTGGTACACTTCTTTCAACGACATGCCACACTCACAGTATGTTCAGTTTAAGTGTAACAATTCGTTTGCTAGAGAGCTACTGTAGCCTCCAGTCTAAAATTCGAGTATTTTTCTGCAGGCCCCAGTTGTTCAAAAATTGGATAGCGCTATTCTTCAGGTCCAAGTTGTTCAAAAGTTGGATAGCGCTATCCACCGGATAAATCTCTACCCAGTGGATAACGCAATTGGTTTCCCTAACACTTATCCACTGGATAGTGATTTATCCGGTGGATAGCGCTATCGAACTTTTGAACAACTGAGGAAAGGTCAATAGCATGGCTGAATCTCGATGACTCGATCGAGTCGTCAGTGGAAACAAGAAACTGTTCTGACTAGTTGGCCAAAAGACATGAAACGCGTTCACACATTCTGGAGGAATGTGGACCTGCAGTAGAGATCACCTTAGGTTCGAGTTTGCGAGGCTGAGTCAGCGAGGGTTCAAGCTCTTGAGATTCTACTTAGAAGCAAATCTTTGTCGACTGTCGACTGACGTATTGCTATCACAAACCCATATTTTTTTTTACTGCAGGCAAAATAAAACCCACGCGAAAATTACAGGCGCCGGGGTAATAAAGACATTTTGCTCATTCACACTGGGAGGTTGTCTTGAACACTATATCTTGAGTATCGTTTGTAAGTTCTACATGCCAATGAAAACACTTGACAAATAAGAAAACAAAAAAGGGAAATAACACAAAATCAGTATTTGCAAACAAATGCAAACAAGTTGGCCTTGAGCCGACCTGAGCCAAACATCATGTTTTGCAATTATCTCAAGGGCTACGTTTAATGATAGTTTCTAGGGTAAATCTCAGATGTCAGTTTTATAAAAACAAAACAACAAAGCAAAACAAAAACTTGAAGTGATACAAGTTATAAAACTCCACGCATAGCTTTGTATAAGCTTCATACAAAAAAATATTTTTCTCAAAGAAACTTTAAACTGAAATTATGAATATATGAAATTCGTATATTTGAACTGCGGAATGAAGAAATCAATGTAAAGAAGATCCTCGCAGTTATTAACGCAACTTATGTCATTTAATGACCAGCTCCCAGTTGGCTTGTTAGCTCAATTGATTAGAGCGCTGCACCGGTATCGCAGAGGTCAGGGTTCGAATCCCGGCAAGCCTGATTTTTTTAGGCTTTCTTTTTGCAACTGCATAAGTTGCGTTAATAACTGCGAGGATCTTCTTTAAACTTTAAACTGGTGGTTCTTTTAGCTAAGTTTAAGTTTGAAATATAAATTCGTTTCACTGAGTGTCATACGGCATATATTCTTCGTAATGATATACTTATGAACACCTGGTGATTCAAAAGATAGTATGCCGTAAGTTTTTGTTTTTTGTTTTCCTTAACCACCTGTATTAACAATATGTGACATGTTGCAAGGAGAAATGAATCTTTGGACACTGTCAGATGTCAGCAACGGATCTAACGCCCTTCTTACGTATACTGTTATGATTAGTTAACAGTGACATAGTTAACAGTGATATTTGTTTATAGGCTAGCAAAAGTTCTCACTAAAGTTGCCCCTGCTGAATTCACCGAAAATAAGGTGAATTATTGTTTAAGTATTTATGTAGACACCTCTTAATTACGGACAACTCTCTTGGACCAGGAGAAAACAAAATTCATACATTCCCTACCGCTATAATACGTGCCCCTCTATAATGGGGACACTTTCGCCGGTCCCTTTGGCTTGCGTGTCAAGGAGGCTCGACTGTGACAAACCAGTGCATTGCTAGCGCCAAAAAGTAAGTTTGTCTCTGACAAATGGCGAAAACACTTGGAGTGGACTTTTTAATATTCCAAAGAAGGAAAATTCTCAACCACGAAAAAATTACTTTAACACAACCATAATCAGGCTCACATCTGCTATTATGCATTACTGACTATAACAAAACTCTAAAGGCTAAACGTAAAATTTAAAACTGCATATACACATATCCCTGAGACACATAATGGCAAAGTGTGATGAAAATCGGTTACTATCATGACGAGTTATGATGTCATAAGCAACATTTTTGAATAAAAGGCATGTTTTCCAGCTTTTTTCGTTGAAAAAAGGTATAAAACGTCTACAAAAAGCAGCAAATTGTCCTATGTCATATTATACATAACTAGGATGAAAAAGTTTCAATTTCCGCCGTTTTTTTATAATTTCTAATTTTGAGTAAAATCCAGATGGCTGCCATCTTGGCCGCCTTTGTAGTATGACGTCACATGCCCCTAGCAGCGACACAACCCATAATATGAACTTCATCGTGTAGAAAACATCACAGGCTATCTCGTGGAGGTTCCATCACATCAATGTGTTACCTAAACTGATTTACACAGTGATATTGATCTGTGATATATGGTGGAGAGGTTTATGTTTGAGTCGTTTGGGAAACAGGATCGACACAAACAGAAGATAATTGCTGCGGTCAGTAATTTCACAGTGACCTTTGTTACATGTTCATGGGTAGCTAGCACTATACTTGAAGCAATTATCTTTTTTTAATATAGTGTAATTACGTCATACCCATTCAACCTCGACATGTTAATCTGAATACGCATTTTTCTTCCTGTGAACTTAATCTCTTCTAGTCCCAGTGACCAGTCATTTTAACCTCCTGTCGAAATCAGGCACAGCAATACTTTGAAAAAAATCAAACGCGCTGTGGTGTATCATAAATACCTTGGATCAAAACGTGTTACTTTTTAACTTGCCCTTCAGAAAAAGAAATGACAGATAAATCAACAAGAGAAACCGAAGAAAAGGGGAGTAAGTGGATGATCGAACGAATTTTTCAGACGTCACAATAATTCCGCAAGTGTACGTTTGTAGGTTAATTCGAACCGGAACCTGGTAATTTTCCCTCAGTATTTATTTCCTTCACTTATTGTAATTGAGGGTGACGTCAGGACATACCCGCATTTCAAAGTATAAATTGCTCGGTTGAGTTTGCCATTCCGAGCCACTAACGTCGGATTGTGAAACAAGTCTGAAAAAGGACATGTTGTCGAATTTGCAACACTTGGTGGCGGTATTGTTACTGATCTTCCCACCAATCGGTAAGAGTTGACTTTATTACTTGATTTAACTCGTAACAGTGTTATGATCTTGAATACTTGGTAATTATGTAGTTTCAGTCAACTGTATTTTGTGTAGCAACGGTACATAATGAAGAACATAGAATACCACGGGCATTTCGTACCCTTTTTTATTTCTTTCTATCTGTACTATATCTGACTGTAAGTGTTGGTAAATGAAGCTAGTCTCCCCTCATGCAGCAATAATCAAGTTTCATAATCTTTACAACAAGCGATCTTAAGAAAAGTTGAGAAAGTTGTGAACGTGATAAGGGCTCTTTACATTAGACATTTAGTGAAGCACCCTTAATATAATCAGCATAAATTTAATCTTACACTTCTTAGAGCTGAAGTTAAACAAGTTGTTTCAACATTGATACAATTTGGTTGTGGCGATCATTCGCTTCATTGTCATGTCCCGCTCTGTGCTTGATCTTACATTGCCTTGATTAGCCGTTACGTCTAATTTAGAAAAAATTCAAATGCCTCGCTAAAGTAATATTACAAGTAAGTTTATTCTATCTGGGTGGTAAGATTACCCACTGCATAATTGATGCACGGGATAAGCTAGACACTGGGAAAAATTAAAGTTCAGAGGAAGAAAAAAGAGAGAAGATTAAAAAATTTAAAATGGCGATTTAGTGTAAAAAGGAACAGAAATATTCTGACTTTCATAGGGTTTGTCGTCAGTTTACTAATTCGAAACAGAAAAATGCCTCATTACATATATAGGTCCTGTGACCTATAAATGCAAAGAACATGGTAAAAGTCAGTAAAATTACTCACCGCATCACGCTTCTACTGTGTCGGTTTCTAAACAACGCCTTTACTATGATTTGTTAGTTGTGGTCACAGTTCAATATTACTGCATAAATTTAGCTAACACCTTGGAATTTTACTGAAACGTAGATCAATTATTCTACAAAACGCCGTTTTTCATGTTTGTAACGTTTAGTCATGTTAGGCAGAGTTAGTCAGAGTTCCTTATACATGATTGCTTGATTGTGCATTATCACCGTAAAACCGTTTTCTTCGAGACAATTGAGGACGGGCTCACACTTCGTCCTTTCTTCCCTTTTTAATTTGAAATCGTTACATTGTTACGACCAATTCCATAAATGTTTGGTCCTTCGCTTGTCGTATTAATACCCTTTAAGTCCCAAAAGTGACGAGCATCTGTTTCTCCTTACAATATTACTGCTTGACCAATCATACAGGTCTTGAGGAAGAAGGAAATGATCAGCGAAGATAAAATGTCCTGATGTTTAATCAAATCAGTCCCAACGAGTAGCACAAAAAATATATTAGAATAACAATTAGCAGAACATGTATGTTGATTCTGGGGATTGAAGGGTTAACAACGAGGCTCACAGTTCTTTTCAAGGCGGAAGTAGAAAGATCTTACCTTGTGATAGTTCTGATTTGTTTTGGCAATTTATTATAATTACTTTGTGTTTGCTTGTGTCATTTGAGCCACCAAGATTGAGATTGATCGTATTAAAGGGTAAACAATGAAAACAGCAAGGTAACGGTTTGCTATTTTTTTAGGGAGAATTGATTGGTTGACGTTGTAACGTTAGCCCTCTGAAGAAAGACTAACGCTCTAACTCTTTTGAATTTCTTTCCGGCCAATTTGCCTCATCAACTCAAGTTAGGGTCATAAAAGCGGGCTGGTCATGTAAACGAGGTTTTCAGATGGGAAAGAGACTGAGCGTTTTTCCGGAAGTACAAAAAACTGGTAAAGGGACAGCCGTGGGGAAGAATTCCATTGTTTTCACATTTCTCATTTCCCTGTTCCCAAAAAGTGCTGGACGTGATTCGAAATCAAGCATCTGGAAAACGGCACAAAAATTAATTCTTTATTCACAGTTGCGTTTCTTTTTACAAACATCGCCCAGAGAGCTGCGACCCATCCGGGACTTAAATGAGTGGCAAGCGAGAAAATTCAAAGTCAATCAGGATACCAGAGAATCAGACAAAAGTGGAACTAACCTTAAAACGGCAAACAGCGCGCACGTCTCGCGAGTTTGCGAGCTACCTACGTCTGTCTCATAAAACTTAACATTCGGCTTTCATAGATGAGACGTCAACGAAAAGAAAGAAACATTTTCATGCCTTTTACCTCATGTAGAAGCGGTTGCAAATTGTCTTCAAGTTGTATATTTTCGAGTATTTTCTGCATGGGAAAATATTTCGAGGCGGAAGTTTTGACGGACAGATCCACTAGATACTTAGTTCAACAAATCTTTGTCAAAAACTCATTTTCGTAAAATACGAAATTGTTTGTTGTAACTGCACGGTTTTCTCTCACGCCTTCTGGTGAATTTAGTCGTTATTATTACACCGAGTGAAGGGTGAACGAAAATATTCCTTGTTCAGTTTTACGTCAAAAGAAAAATCAACCATTGCAATCTGTTTTAAAGTTACACTTCCATTCTCCTCAGGACGAAGAAGTTGTAAGCTACATCATGAACCGGGATCAGTTTCCATTTTGCTTTGTGGAGCACTTCACGTTTACACGTAGTATCACGAGGTGTAATTATGATAAGTAGCCATAAGCTTTGCAAAAATATGACCTTCCTTCAGTTAGGAAGAAGAATAATCGCTAACTAGTGTAGCTAATGTTGGTAGATATTTTTGCATCTCCACTCATGCTCCCTTGATCGTGGGAGACAAACGACAAACATGAACAGTCCAGGAGTTTCATTACTTTGTCATTGCAATATTCTTCGCGCACGATTGGAAATTCTGCAGCTCAGTTTCTCTGTTTCATGCAGTCCCCGCATTAGTTGACCGCGTATAAATTATTCATTGGACTACTGTTTGACGCGAATTGGCTCCCTCTGCAAATGAACGGTTAATTAAATGTGCGCTGGCCTAAAGCTCCTTGCAGTTTTAACTTAAGGCCATTAAGCAAGGCTTTTTTGGAGTTCCTGAGCCTGCGTGGAGGGTAAAGGGGCGGCGATCCACCCCTTCTATAATGTCAGGAGCGTTGAAGATATGACATTAAATTTTGGAGGGCGTAAAGACGTCCAAAATGGTTTCTTGTTAAGATAAATCAAATTACAACGAGTTAATTTGGGGAAGATCCACAAAGCTTGTTGACTGAAAAGGGGTAGCATATTTGAAGTTCTCGACTTGATTAAATTCAATGAACGTTGCTATTTCTACTTTTAAAAAACTATTTCGAAGTAACATATTTCCTAGTTCGGAAGATATATTTGCAAGACAGAAAGAAACATGTTTGCTTTTGTTGTCATTGCAGTAATTGCACGTCAATGTTACCAGTGCTTGAGCGCACATTCATTCGAAGACTGCGACGCCAAGCGAGTCAAAGTAACGTGCCCGAATTCCCAGCATTGCGTCTCAGTCCGCGCTTTTTCCACCTCTGGCGTGAAAGACGAGGAGTACGTAAGAGGATGTGCCGCAAACTGTTCGGCTTCTGATGTCCATGTATGCAACCATCCTAATGTCACCTGGAAAATAAGCTGTTGCTCCTCAGACTACTGCAATGCTAAGCAGACGTCCACTCCCGTTCCGAAATCAACCTCACCCGGGCCTGCACCAGTGTATTCCCGTAAATGTTACCAGTGCCTGAGTACACACTCTTTTGAAGACTGTGACGCCAAGCGAAAAAAAGTCACGTGCTCGAGTTCCTAGTCATGTGTTACGGCCAGCGCAATCATTACCTCTGGCATAAAGGAAAAAGCTTATACTAAAGGATGCGCAAAAACTTGTTCAGCCTCTAAAGTCCCAGTCTGTAATGATCCGAATGTCACGTGTGAAGTGAGCTGCTGTTCTTCAGACTACTGCAATGGTTACCTGCCAACTACCGCTCCCCCAAAGCAACCTCTTCAATGTTTCGAGTGCCTGAGCAACCGCTCTTTCGAAGACTGCGACGCCAGGCGAACCAATGTCACGTGCAAGAGTTCCCAACCATGTCTTAAGGCCACCGTAATCAGTACCTCTGGTGTAAAGCTACAGGCTTATGGCAAAGGGTGCGCGCCAGGCTGTTCGGTATCAGACCTCCCATTCTGCAGGGAACCAAATATCACATGTGAACTGAGCTGCTGTTCATCAGACTACTGCAATGGTTACCTGCCAACTACTTCTGCTCCATCTATTTCATCTTCCGTCTTATTGTCATCTGACAGCAGGTTTCTCTTTATGGTCATTTGTGCCCTGTACATGTGTGCTTCTAGAATGTTTAAAAGACTGTTTGTCTGATATAGTGAGTGTGATTTCAAGTCTTACGGCCGTATACATTCAGTATACACCCGATTAATAAACTTCGTCGGGTGCAAAGAAAAAACCATGAACGATGCGACACGACGGAATTCTGGGAAGATAGCACCGACAAGCTTGCTACCCAGTCCCATATATTGATATTCAAGATATTTTCATTCCTAAGAAGGTTTTGAAGTAGATTTGGGTATACTGTGTTAATATCATCTCCAAGGTACCTGAGAATAGAGGCAATTTTACCGCTTTCCAGAAAACCATTGGGTCGTATCTTTCATAGTATATGCTTTTCACACGACAACGTTTTTCAATTAAGTATATATGAGTGCGTACTCATTATACCGTTATCTTTATTAATATTAATTTTAAACTAAGTAAAGACACGTTGAATTGGATTACTGAAGAGCGTGTAAATAAGTCTAATGAACTCTAAGTCAACTGCATTATCTGCATTATCAGTTATCTTACGTATCTTGTATCTGGAATGAACTTTCATCAGTGTTGCCTACGTGCACGAGCTTTCAGTGGCTGATTGGTAGCCTACTTACGTATTGTATTATAGTGATACACTGGATTGAAAAAACGTAGTCATATGAAAATCATTACCCCTTAACGATAAGTCCTTATAGATTTGTGGGTAGATGTATTTTTGCATTTACATATTCAAAATAAAAGACTGTTCCCTTGCAACTGATGTTGATTGCAGCGAGTTGCACGTGGTAAGCCTTTCTCAAAGTGGCCAGATTTACCAATAAGGGCCAATTTGAGCGCTATACAGAAGAGTACAGTGCAAAGTTTGCAGAAGTTTGCATCCGTTCACGAACTAACAGAATTTTTGCTGGAGGATTATTCGAAAATAAGGAAATATCGTGTTGTTGTCACTCGCTAATTATGCAAATGCGGGTATTGGACAAGCACTTCCCAGAAAGCCCTTTGGTCTCACATTTAATGGTTCATACTTATCATACGACGATCTCTTTTTAGTCGTGTGTACCTTATTTACCGGCAATGTATTCTTTCCTTTTTAATTTGTTAGGGAATGCCCTATATGTTGTGGTTGTTGTTATAGTGCATAGAAAAACGTAACGAGTAACTTTGTGTTGCAATTGTTTTTGGTAATAGGGCAGGCACAAATAGTTGTCATCTGTCGCGGTTTGTGAATTCCCGGACCATCTTGTTTAGAAGCACACGTAGCTCACCGATGAACATGCATTGAATTTGTGTCTACTGTCTACTGATAACCAATCAACCCAGACAACTTTCTGCAGGAAATAACCCGAATCGCTTACATACCTCTTATTAGCCGAGTTCGAGGTCCGTACTGTAAGTTACGCGCGGGCCATAAATCGAGCGGAAAAAACGAGGATCCGCAACTTACAGTACGGACCGAGAATACGAGGCTAATAAGATATTTATTATATCTCTTCAATCGGAGACATGGAAACATTTCAAGTCAAAAGTTGAACAGGTTCATTTGACTGACGTGTGTCAAGAAAATGAAACGCGTGAATTTCATTGGCTTTTGAAAATCGTCGCTCGTCTTCGACGTGAACTGGTTTCGCTGAATGAAAACTTCATGGCTTTATTTCTCTTTTTTCGTCCGGAAAATATCCAAAAAGCAAGATTAACAAACAAGAAGAAATCTCGTCGCGATAAAATTGTGGAGCGTTGAAGTCGTGTTTGTCAACGTGGAAATGTGGCGGCATTCACTGAAAGAAAACTCGACCAAAGCTACTTCCATCTGTCCTTAGCTCTCAGTTGAGCTCAGGTTGTTTTTCGAGCAAACTATATGCTGGAAGCTGAACATCAACGAGTTGCGTAGGAAATTACTGGTTTAGTCGGACTTTACAAACGCCTCAGCTAGCGAGGGTGGACTTTTGAAAAAAGTTGTTTACATGGATCTCCCCTGCAAGAACAAGACTTTTTGAGGAATCAAGGTACTTTAGGTTATCAATACTATTTTGTTTCCCTGAGAGCAAATAACTAAAGCGGTGACTGCAAGTTTCAAGCTTAATTCTGATCAAAATTTAAGCTTATGTAAACCGGTCAACGATAAAGCTATTTGCTTTAAAATTGAAAAAAATCGGTTACTATCATGACGAGTTATGATGTTATAAGCAACATTTTTAATAAAATGGCATGTTTTCCAGCTTTTTTCCGTGAAAAAGGTATCAGCAAATTTTTTCTTGTGCCACGTTCTACCTAACCTGGATGAAAAAGGTTTTAATTTCCGCCGTTTTTTTATGATTTCTAATTTTAAGTAAAATCTAAGATGGCGTCCATCTTGGCCGCCTTTTTGGATGACGTCACATGCCCCTAGCAGCAACACAACCCATAATATGTACCTCATCTTGCAGAGCACAGTGACCAGCCATTTTAACATCCCGTCCGAATCATGCACAGTAATACTTTGAAATAAATCAAACGCGCTGTGGTGTATCATAAATACCTTGGATCAAAACGTGTTACTTTTTAACTTGCCCTTCAGAAAAAGAAATGACAGATAAATCAACAAGAGAAACCGAAGAAAAGGCAGGGGCACCCAACGACAATTTTCGGGAAAATATCTGTTCGGAAGACGATTTGAGATCTAGAATTTTCGGAACATTTGCTGTAAAATTTCTTGCTTGCCTGCCTCTTCTAGGATTTTCGAACATCTAAAATATGGTATTATTACCCATTTTTTAACGGATTTCTACCCTTAAAAGGTCACCTAGAATTTTCGGGAGCCTTTTTCTGGCTAAAATTTTCGAAAAGGTAAGTTTTGATCCCTATAATTTTCGGATCACTAGACTTTCAGCTAAGAAATCCGAACAGATGAAAAGTTTTTAGGGGATAAAAATACGCCTATATCTACCATTTAAATACTAAAATACGTTCAATAATGCTAAGTTAAGTGGTTTTGAACTATATTCTCGTTGGGTGCCCCTGAAAAGGGGAGTAAGTGGATGATCGAACGAATTTTGCAGACGTCACAATAATTCCGCAAGTGTACGTTTGTAGGTTACTTCGAACCGGAACCTGGTAATTTTTCCTCAGTATTTATTCCTTCACTTTTTGTAATTGAGGGTGACGTCAGGACATACCCGTATTTCAAAGTATAAATTGCTTGGTTCAAGTTTGCCATTCTGTGTATTACCGAGCCACTAAGGGACTGGTCAAAAAGTATAAGGGGGGGTGGGCCGGAGCAGAGAGGGGGTGGGTCATCAGTTTTTGAGCCTTTCACAAGGGGTGGGTCGTTCAATTTTCAGTTACCCTGGGCGGGTGGGTCATCCTATTTCACGTAACAGTATATACGCAGCTTTTATACCAAGGTGCAATTTATTTTTGTTCCTCAAAAAACATCTATACAAACTTAAAGTAACAAGAAAACCTCGCTTTAGTCTTTTTATAGCATATTAAAAAAGCGTAAATTCATGTATAATAACTTTTTATCATTTCACTGATGAATCTTGGATATCATTAAACTCTTCGAAAAATGTACAGGACTTGTATATGTTTCTAATTGTTATATGCTTTTTAGAAATTGTTGACAGAATCATTTGTGTACTGTTCCATGAGCTCGGCCTGCTCAACCGTCATCGCTTCCTCCTCTTGTTCTTCAACTCCAACTTCATCTTCGCTGTCTTCATCGTCCCCAGTTTCCACCTTCTCCCCACTTTCACAGCTCTCTTCATTGCCACTCCCCTCATCTCTGTCATCGTCAGGGCTGTCCGCGTCAGGGCTGTCGCTGTCGCTGGCCTCGGCTATCGCCTTCCCGACGACTGGCTTCAAGTTTTCAAGAAAGGTTCTTTTGAAGTTTTCAGCCAGCTTTCCACTTTTAAGTACGCATCTTATCCACTTGGCCTGGCGAAGGGTAAGAAGCTGTATCTTGCTCAGATCAAGGTCCTCGACTACTCCACTGCTTCTGTAGGACGAAGAAATGTTTGACAGAATATTTTCCATGTTGGCTGTCATCCTTTTCATTTTCCTTGTCCTCGCCTTTGTTCTGCCTTCCTTTACCCACCTGCTGTTTGTTTTCAAATTTCCTCTTGTCAAGAACTTGTACATATTCTTGTGCTTCTTCACCAGCTCTTCCAACTTTTCCTTCATTTCTAGGACCTTCTTATCATTCTCATTTAGCGTGCTGAAACATTTCTCATGGAACTGGTGAGCGCATTCGTTTCCTGTCTTCAGTTTATTTGTAGATTTCGTAAACAGCAGGGCATCCTCCTTTGCAATCCCTTCGCGAACTTTGTTTGCACTTTGCTGTATTTCCTCTACTGTTTTAAGATTATTTGTCAAGACAGTAAGATCTTTCGCCTTTAATTTATAATTGCTTGAGAGAAATTTGCCGGCAGATGCAGGATTTTTTTCACTGCAAACAGGGAGAAAAAGGGAGAAAAACTTGGCGTATGAGGATGTGGAGTGGGAGAAACTCCTCTGCGAGGATTTGTTAAAAAACAAAGGGTTTCTATCCTTGACCTTTACATTGAACACCACAATCGGACAAAGGAGAAATTAACCAAAAGAAACAAGCTCGACCTAGTGTCAGCACACATAAAATTATCAGCCTTATTAAGCCAGTGTATCCACTGCTAAAGATTCAAATTGCTTCACCTCTGAAACAAGCGATGATTTGGAATCAACGAAAGACTCTGAAAGTGAAGACTGTGTTTTGCAGGAAGTTGGAAGTGACACTTCTGATGAAGACAATATCCCCCTGTCAAAACTGGCTACCAACAATTTGAGTGACAGTGATAACGATGTGCCATTGAGCATACTTCGCCACATAATTTGATGCCAGCAGAAAATACAGACAAACTTTTACTTTAATAACGTGGCTTTGAAAAGCTGAAAAAGTATTAAAAAATAATTGTTATTTTTACATTGTTCAACAAATAAATCTGAATGTAAATCAACACCACCACAAGCTCATACACGAGTTGGTATAATTAAATTTGCATCCAAAAATTTCATGTTTTTAAGGGGTGGGTCATGTAATTTTCAACCTTCATTTAGGGGTGGGTCAATTAGTTTTGTGCCAGAATGAAGGGGTGGGTCGTGTGTTTCTTATCTATCACATTTCCAAATGCTCCGGCCCACCCCCCCCCCCCTATACTTTTTGACCAGTCCCTAACGTCGGGTTGTGAAACAAGCCTGAAAAAGTACATGATGTCGAACTTGCAACATTTGGTGGCGGTATTGTTACTGATCTTCTCACCAATCGGTAAGAGTTGATTTCATTACTTGATTTAACTCGCTACAGTGTTTTGATCCTAAATAATTGGTAATTATGTAGTTTCTGTCAACATGATTTTGTATAGTAACGGTACATAACGAAAAACATAGAATACTGTGGGCATTTCATTCCCCTTTTTTATTTCTTTCTAGCTATATCTGGCCCTCGAAATTAGCGTTTGACTGCTCTGTAAGAGTTGGTGCGTGAGGAATTACTAGCCTCCCCTCATGCAGCAGTAATCAAGTTTAATAATCTTTACAACAAGTGATCTTAAAGAAAGTTGAGAAAGTTGTGAACATGATTGACGCTTGAAGAAGTGCTCTTAACATTAGACTTAATCTTACACGCCTTACAGCTGAAGTTGGAAGAAGTTGTTTCAACATTGATGCGATTTAGTTGTGGCGTTCATTCGCTTCATTGTTATGTCCCGCTCTATGCTTGATCTTACATTGCCTTGATTAGCCGTTACGTCTAATTTAGAAAAAATTCAAATCCCTCGCTAGACTAATACTACAAGTGAGTTCGTTCTATCTGGGTTGTTAGATTAATTACCCACTGCATAATTGCGGCACGGGATTAGCTAGACACTGAGAAAAATTAAAGTTCAGCGGAGGAAAAAAGAGAGAAGATTAAAAAATTTAAAATGGTGATTTAATGTAAAAAGGAACAGAAATATTCTGACTTTCATAGGGTTTGTCGTCAGTTTACTAATTCGAAACAGAATAATGCCTCCTTACATATATAGGTCCTGTGACTTATAGATGCATAGAACATGGTAAAAGTCAGTAAAATTACTCACCGCACCACGCTTCCACTGTGTTGGTTTCTAAACGACGCCGCTACTATGATTTGATAGTTGTGGTCACAGTCCAGTATTACTGCATAAATTTAGCTAACACCTTGTAATTTTACTGAAACATAGATCAATTATTATACAAAACGCCGTTTTTCATGTTTGTAACGTTTGGTCATGTTAGGCAGAGTTAGTCAGAGTTCCTTATACATGATTGCTTGATTGTGTATTATGACTGTAAAACCGTTTTCTTCGAGACAATTGAGGACGGGCTCACACTTCGTCCTTTCTTCCCTTTTTAATTTGAAATCGTTACATTGTTACGACCAATTACAAAAATTTTTGGTCCGTCGCTTGTCGTATTAATACCCTTTAAGTCCCAAAAGTGACGAGCATCTGTTTCTCCTTACAATATTACTACTTGACCAATCATACAGGTCTTGAGGAAGAAGGAAATGATCAGCGAAGATAAAATGTCCTGATGTTTAATCAAATTCTCCCAACAAGTAGCACAAAAAATATATTAGAATAACAATTAGCAGAACATGTATGTTGATTCTGGGGATTGAAGGGTTAACAACGAGGCTCACAGTTCTTTTCAAGGCGGAAGTAGAAAGTTCTTACCTTGTGATAGTTCTGATTTGTTTTGGCAATTTATTATAATTACTTTGTGTTTGCTTGTGACATTTGAGCCACCAAGATTGAGATTGATCGTATTAAAGGGAAACAATGAAAACAGCAAGGTAACGGTTTGGAAGTGTTAGTCTTTTTTTTAGGGAGAATTGATTGGTTGACGTTGTAACGTTAGCCCTCTGAAGAAAGACCAACGCTCTAACTCTTTTGAATTTCTTTCCGGCCAATTTGCCTCATCAACTCAGGTTAGGGTCATAAAAGCGGGCTGGTCATGTAAACGAGGTTTTCAGATTGGAAAGAGACTGAGCGTTTTTCCGGAAGCACAAAAAGCTGGTAAAGGGACAGCCGTGGGGAAGAATTCCATTGTTTTCACATTTCTTATTTCCCTGTTCCCAAAAAGTGCTGGACATGCTTCGAAATCAAGCATCTGGAAAACGACACAAAAATTAGTTCTTTATTCACAGTTGCGTTTCTTTTTACAAACATCGCCCAAAGTGCTGCGACTGATCCGGGATTTAAATTAGTGGAAAGCGAGAAAATTCAAAGTCAACCAGGATACCAGACAATCAGACAAAAGTGGAACATCTTAAAACGGCAAACAGCGCGCACGTCTCGCGAGTTTGCGAGCTACCTACTTCTGTCTCATAAAACTTAACATACGGCTTTCATAGATGAGACGTCAACGAAAAGAAAGAAACATTTTCATGCCTTTTACCTCATGTAGAAGCGGTTGCAAATTGTCTTCAAGTTGTATATTTTCGAGTATTTTCTGCATGGGAAAATATTTCGAGGCGGAAGTTTTGACGGACAGATCCACTAGATACTTAGTTCAACAAATCTTTGTCAAAAACTCATTTTCGCAAAATACGAAATTGTTTGTTGTAACTGCACGGTTTTCTCTCACGCCTTCTGGTGAATTTAGTCGTTATTATTACACCGAGTGAAGGGTGAACGAAAAAGTTTCTTGTTCAGTTTTACGTCAAAAGAAAAATCAACCATTGCAATCTGTTTTAAAGTTACACTTCCATTCTCCTCAGGACGAAGAAGTTGTAAGCTACATCATGCACCGGGATCGTTTCCATTTTGCTTTGTGGAGCACTTCACGTTTACACGTTGTATCAGGAGGTGTAATTATGATAAGTAACCATAAGCTTCGCAAAAATATGACCTTACTTCAGTTAGGAAGAAGAAGAATCGCTAACTAGCATAGCTAATGTTGGTAGATATTTTTCAATCTCCACTCATGCTCCCTTGATCGTGGGAGACAAACGACAAACATGAGCAGTCCAGGAGTTTCATTGCTTTGTCATTGCAATATTCTCCGCGCACGATTGAAAATTCTGCAGCTCAGTTTCTCTGTTTCATGCAGTCCCCGCATTAGTTGACCGCGTATAAATTATTCATTGGACTACTGTTTGACGCAAATTGGCTCCCTCTGCAAATGAACGATTAATTAAATGTGCGCTGGCCTAAAGCTCCTTGCAGTTTTAACTTAAGGCCATTAAGCTAGGCTTTTTTGGAGTTCCCGAGCCTGCTTGGAGGGTTAAGGGGCGGCGAACCACCCCTTCTATAATGTCAGGAGCGTTGAAGATATGACATTAAATTTTGGAGGGCGTAAAGACGTCCAAAATGGTTTCTTGTTAAGATAAATCAAATTACCTCGAGTTAATTTGGGGAAGATCCACAAAGCTTGTTGGCTGAAAAGGGGTAGCATATTTGAAGTTCTCGACTTGATTAAATTCAATGAACGTTGCTATTTCTACTTTTAAAAAACTATTTCGAGGTAACATAATTCCTAGTTCGGAAGATATATTTGCAAGACACAAAGAAACATGTTTACTTTTGTTGTCATTGCAGTGATTGCACGTCAATGTTACCAGTGCTTGAGGGGACATTCATTCGAAGACTGCGACGCCAAGCGAGTCAAAGTAACGTGCCCGAATTCCCAGCATTGCGTCTCAGTCCGCGCTTTTTCCACCTCTGGCGTGAAAGACGAGGAGTACGTAAGAGGATGTGCCGCAACCTGCCTGGCTTCTGATATCCATGTATGCAACCATTCCAATGTCACCTGCAAAATAAGCTGTTGCTCCTCAGACTACTGCAATGCTAAGCAGACGTCCACTCCCGTTCCGAAATCAACCATACCTGGGCCTGCACCAGTGTCTTCCCGTAAATGTTACCGGTGCTTGAGTACACACTCTTTTGAAGACTGTGACGCCAAGCGAAAAAAGGTCACTTGCTTGAGGTCCCAGTCATGTGTTACGGCCAGCGCAATCATTACCTCTGGCATAAAGGAAAAAGCTTACACTAAAGGATGCGCAAAAACTTGTTCAGCCTCTAAAGTCCCAGTCTGATCTGTAATGATCCGAATGTCACGTGTGAAGTGAGCTGCTGTTCTTCAGACTACTGCAATGGTTACCTGCCAACTACCGCTCCCCCAAAGCAACCTCTTCAATGTTTCGAGTACCTGAGCAACCGCTCTTTCGAAGACTGCGACGCCAGGCGAACCAATGTCACGTGCAAGAGTTCCCAACCATGTCTTAAGGCCACCGTAATCAGTACCTCTGGTGTAAAGCTACAGGCTTATGGCAAAGGGTGCGCGCCAGGCTGTTCGGTATCAGACCTCCCATTCTGCAGGGAACCAAATATCACATGTGAACTGAGCTGCTGTTCATCAGACTACTGCAATGGTTACCTGCCAACTACTTCTGCTCCATCTATTTCATCTTCCGTCTTATTGTCATCTGACAGCAGGTTTCTCTTTATGGTCATTTGTGCCATGTACATGTGTGCTTCTAGAATGTTTAAAAGACTGTTTGTCTGATATAGTTAGTGTGATTTCAAGTCTTACGGCCGTATACATTCAGTATACACCTGATTAATAAACTTCGTCGGGTGCAAAGAAAAAACCATGAACGATGCGACACGACGGAATTCTGGGAAGATAGCATCGACAAGCTTGCTACCCAGTCCCATATATTGATATTCAAGATATTTTCATTCCCAAGAAGGTTTTGAAGTAGATTTGGGTATACTGTGTTAATATTATCTCCAAGGTGCCTGAGAATAGAAGCAATTTTACCGCTTTCCAGAAAACCATTGGGTCGTATCTTTCATAGCATATGCTTTTCACACGACAACGTTTTTCAATTAGGTATATATGAGTGTGTACTCATTATACCGTTATCTTTATTAATATTAATTTTAAACTAAGTAAAGACACGTTGAATTGGATTACTGAAGAGCGTGTAAATAAGTCTAATGAACTCTAAGTCAACTGCATTATCCGCATTATCAGTTATCTTACGTATCTTGTATCTGGAATGAACTTTCATCAGTGTTGCCTACGTGCAGGAGCGTTCAGTGGCTGATTGGTAGTCTACTTACGTATGATATTATAGTGATACACTGGATTGAAAAAACGTAGTCATATGAAAATCATGACCCCTTAACGATAAGACCTTATAGATTTGTGGGTAAATGTATTTTTGCATTTGCATATTCAAAATAAAAGACTGTTCCCTTGCAACTGATGTTGATTGCAGCGAGTTGCACGTGGTAAGCCTTTCTCAAAGTGGCCAAATTTACCAATAAGGCCAATTTGAGCGCTATACAGAAGAGTACAGTGCAAAGTTTGCAGAAGCTTGCATCCGTTCACGAACTAACGGAAGTTTTGCTGGAGGATTATTCGAAAATAAGGAAATATCGTGTTGTTGTCACTCGCTAATTATGCAAATGCGGGTATTGGACAAGCACTTCCCAGAACTCCCTTTGGTCTCACATTTAATGGTTCATACTTATCATACGACGATCTCTTTTTAGTCGTGTGTACCTTATTTACCGGCAATGTATTCTTTCCTTTTTAATTTGTTAGGGAATGCCCTATATGTAAAAAGGAATGTTAATAAAGTTGTTGTGGTTGTTGTTATAGTGCATAGAAAAACGTAACAAGTAACTGTGTTGCAATTGTTTAGAAGCACACGTAGCTCACCGATGAACATGCATTGAATTTGTGTCTACTGTCTACTGATAACCAATCAACCCAGACAACTTTCTGCATGAAATAATCCGAATCGCTTACATACCTCTTATTAGCCGAGTTCGAGGTCCGTACTGTAAGTTACGCGCGGGCCATAAATCGAGCGGAAAAAACGAGGAGTCGCAACTTACAGTACGGACCGAGAATACGAGGCTAATAAGATATTCATTATATCTCTTCAATCGGAGAAATGGAAACACTTCAAGTCAAAAGTTGAACAGGTTCATTTGACTGAAACGCGCGAATTTCATTGGCTTTTGAAAATCGTCGCTCGTCTTCGACGTGAACTGGTTTCGCTGAATGAAAACTTCATGGCTTTATTTCTCTTTTTTCGTACGGAAAATATCCAAAAAGCAAGATTAACAAACAAGAAGAAATCTCGTCGCGATAAAATTGTGGAGCGTTGAAGTCGTGTTTGTCAACGTGGAAATGTGGCGGCATTCACTGAGAGAAAACTCGACCAAAGCTACTTCCATCTGTCCTTAGCTCTCAGTTGAGCTCAGGTTGTTTTTCGAGCAAACTATATGCTGGTAGCTGAACATCAACGAGCTGCGTAGGAAATTACAGGCTTAGTCGGGCTTTACAAACGCCTTAGCTAGCGAGGGTGGACTTTTGAAAAAAGTTATTTACATGGATCTCCCCTGCAAGAACAAGACTTTTTTGAGGAATCAAGGTACTTTAGGTTAACAATACTATTTTGTTTCCCTGAGAGCAGATAACTAAAGCGGTGAGTGCAAGTTTCAAACTTAATTCTGATCAAAATTTAAGCTTATGTAAACCGGTCAACGATAAAGCTATTTGCTTTAAAATTGAAAAAAATCGGTTACTATTATGACGAGTTATGATGTCATAAGCAACATTTTTTAATAAGATGGCATGTTTTCCAGCTTTTTTCCGTTAAAAAGCTATCAGCAAATTTTTTCTTGTGCCACATTCTACCTAACCTGGATGAAAAAGGTTTTAATTTCCGCGGTTTTTTTATAATTTCTAATTTTGAGTAAAATCTAAGATGGCGTCCATCTTGGCCGCCTTTTTGGATGACGTCACAGGCCCCTAGCAGCGACACAACCCATAATATGTACCTCATCTTGCAGAGCACATCACATCTACCAAAACCAAATCGTGGGGGTCACATTAAGGTGTTTCGATACAGTTTTTTTGGGACCATACCTAACTTTTTGAATCGGCTCTTAGACAGTCCTTTCCTTGTCAGATCAACGTGAAATTTGCAATACTTGTTGGTTTTGGATTGAACTTTAGCGTGGTTTACATTTTGTGAAAATCGATATTTCCATGACAACGATAAACAAAAAACCTCGAAAACACTAAAATTGAAATTTTCGGCGATCCAGATTTCACTTTGAAAAGCAAATACCAACATCTTAAACTGTGGTGTATGGCACACAAAATGTACAAGAACAAAAAATTCTGTATGTTTGTTTTGAAGTAAATCGCAAAAACATTTCCAACCTTAGTTTTTGCATAGTAATAGTAAATGCACCGAAAAATAATCAATGCTTTGATGAAATGGCTCGAAAATACTTTCAAAATGTGTCGTTTACTTACTATTTTACGCCTAGAAAGTTTTGTTGAAACTGGTGTTCGCGATCTCGAGAACGAATTGTTTTTCTAAGATCATTCGCGTAATAATTTTGTGGTAATTTTTGAATTTGAGCGTTTTTGCGAAAATCTTAAGAACGGCTCGATGGATTTTTTTTAAAGCATTAAACACACGTGCTTGACGATGTGTCCAATTTTAGTATCGAGTCTTATTAACATTGATTCGCTGGAACACTTTTAGATTTAACGTTAAAGAGGACGTATGAACCGACGGAAAAGCTTGCGTTACGTACATTTGGCAAATAAATGCTAATATATTCAAAGTAATGCGCAAAGCATTCCTCCGTGATTTTTACTTTTCGTTGTAATCTACAGTGCAACAAAGAACAAAGAAACCAGATAAAAATCACGAAGCAATGAATTGCACATTACTTTGAATATATTAGCATTTACTTGCCAAATGTGAATTTGTAACGCAACCTTTTCCGTCGGTTCATACGTCCTTTTTAGCGTTAAATCTAAAAGTGTTCCAGTGAATCAATGTTAATAAGACTCGATACTAAAATTGGTCACATCGTCAAGCACGCGTGTTTAATGTTTTAAAAAAATCCATCGAGCCGTTCTTAAGATTTTCGCAAAAGCGCTCAAATTCAAAAATTACCACAAAATTATTACACAAATGATCTTAGAAAAACAATTCGTTCTCGAGATCGCGAACACTAGTTCCAACAAAACTTTCTAGGCGTAAAATAGTAAGTAAAAGACACATTTTGAAAGTATTTTCGAGCCATTTCATCAAAGCATTGATTATTTTTCGGTGCATTTACTATTACTATGCAAAAACTAAGGTTGAAAATGTCTGCGATTTACTTCGAAACAAACATACAGATTTTTTTTGTTCTTGTATATTTTGTTTGCCATACACCACAGTTTAAGATGTTGGTGCTTGCTTTTCAAAGCGACGTCTGGATCGCACAAAATTCCAATTTTAGTGTTTTCGAGGTTTTCTGTTTATCGTTGTCATGGAAATATCGATTTTCACAAAATGTAAACAGCGCTAAAGTTCAATCCAAAACCAAAAAGTACTGCAAATTTCACGTTGATCCGTCAAGATAAAGACTGTCTAAGAGCCGATTTTAAAAGTGAGGTATGGTCCCTAAAAAACTGTATCGAAACACCTTAATGTGTCACTTTAACTGAATTACGCAGTGATATTGGTCTGTGATCATGAAATCATGGTGGAGAGATTTTTATTTGAGTCGTTTGGGAAACAGGATCGACAAACAGAAGATGATTGCTGCGGTCAGTAATTTCACAATGACCTTTGTTTAAATATTTGTTCGCAGGTAGCTGGCACCATACTTGAAGCACTTATCTTTTTTAATATAGTGTTGACGTCAGACCCATTTAATCTCGACATGTTTCTGTCCGGATTTTTCTTCCTGTGAACTTAATCTTTCGGCAGTCCCAGTGACCAGTCATTTTAACATCCTGTCGGAATCATGCACAGCAATACTTTGAAAAAAATCAAACGCGCTGTGGTGTATCATAATTACCTTGGATCAAAACGTGTTGCTTTTTAACTTGCCCTTCAGAAAAAGAAATGACAGATAAATCAACAAGAGAAACCGAAGAAAAGGAGAATAAGTGGATGATCGAACGAATTTTGCAGACGTCACAATAATTCCGCAAGTGTACGTTTGTAGGTTAATTCGAACCGGAACCTGGTAATTTTTCCTCAGTGTTTATTCCTTCACTTTTTGTAATTGAGGGTGACGTCAGGACATACCCACATTTCAAAGTATAAATTGCTTGGTTCAAGTTTGCCATTCTGTGTATTACCGAGCCACTAACGTCGGGTTGTGAAACAAGTCTGAAAAAGTACATGATGTCAAATTTGCAACATTTGGTGGCGGTATTGTTACTGATCTTCTCACCAATCGGTAAGAGTTGATTTCATATCTTGATTTAACTCGCTACAGTGTTTTGATCCTAAATAATTGGTAATTATGTAGTTTCTGTCAACATGATTTTGTATAGTAACGGTACATAACGAAAAACATAGAATACTGTGGGCATTTCATTCCCCTTTTTTTTTCTTTCTAGCTAATATCTGGTCCTCGAAATTAGCGTTTGACTGCTCTGTAAGAGTTGGTGCGTGAGGAATTACTAGCCTCCCCTCATGCAGCAGTAATCAAGTTTAATAATCTTTACAACAACTGATCTTAAAGAAAGTTGAGAAAGTTGTGAACATGATTGACGCTTGAAGAAGTGCTCTTAACATTAGACTTCATCTTACACTCCTTACAGCTGAAGTTGGAAGAAGTTGTTTCAACATTGATGCGATTTAGTTGTGGCGTTCATTCGCTTCATTGTTATGTCCCGCTCTATGCTTGATCTTACATTGCCTTGATTAGCCGTTACGTCGATCTAAACCCTCGCTAAACACATACTACAAGTAAGTTTATTCTATCTGGGTTGTTAGATTACCCACTGCATAATTGAGGCACGGGATAAGCTAGACACTGAGAAAAATTAAAGTCCAGAGGAAGAAAAAACAGAGAAGATTAAAAAATTTAAAATGGCGATTTAGCGTAAAAAGGAACAGAAATATACTGACGTTCATAGGGTATGTCGTCAGTTTACTAATTTGAAACAGAATAATGCCTCATTACATATATAGGTCCTGTGACCTATAGATGCAAAGAACATGGTAAAAGTCAGTAAAATTACTCACCGCACCACGCTTCTTCTGTGTCGGTTTCTAAACAACGTCTTTACTATGATTTGATAGTTGTGGTCACAGTCCAATATTACTGCATAAATTTAGCTAATACCTTGTAATTTTACTGAAACGTAGATCAATTATTATACAAAACGCCGTTTTTCATGTTTGTAACGTTTGGTCATGTTAGGCAGAGTTAGTCAGAGTTCCTTATACATGATTGCTTGACTGTGTATTATCACTAAAACCGTTTTCTTCGAGACAATTGAGGACGGGCTCACACTTCGTCCTTTCTTCCCTTTTTAAGTTGAAACCGTTACATTGTTACGACCAATTCCATAAATGTTTGGTCCTTCGCTTGTCGTATTAATACCCTTTAAGTCCCAAAAGTGACGAGCATCTGTTTCTCCTTACAATATTAATTACTACTGACCAATCATACAGGTCTTGAGGAAGAAGGAAATGATCAACGAAGATAAAATGTCCTGACGTTTAATCACATTCTCCCAACAAGTAGCACAAAAAATATATTAGAATAACAATTAGCAGAATATGTATGTTGATTCTGGGGATTGAAGAGTTAACAACGAGGCTCACAGTTCTTTTCAAGGCGGAAGTGGAAAGTTCTTACCTTGTGATAGTTCTGATTTGTTTTGGCAATTTATTTTAATTACTTTGTGTATGCTTGTTTCATTTGAGCCACCAAGATTGAGATTGATCGTATTAAAGGGGAACAATGAAAACAGCAAGGTAACGGTTTGGAAGTGTTAGTCTGCTTTTTTTAGCGAGAATTGATTGGTTGACGTTGTAACGTTAGCCCTCTAAAGAAAGACCAACGCTCTAACTCTTTTGAATTTCTTTCCGGCCAATTTGCTTCATCAACTCAAGTTAGGGTCATAAAAGCGGGCTGGTCATGTAAACGAAGTTTTCAGATGGGAAAGAGACTGAGCGTTTTTCCGGAAGCAAAAAAGCTGGTAAAGGGACAGCCGTGGGGAAGAATTCCATTGTTTTCACATTTCTCATTTCCCTGTTCCCAAAAAGTGCTGGACATGCTTCGAAATCAAGCATCTGGAAAACGACACAAAAATTAGTTCTTTATTCACAGTTGCGTTTCTTTTTACAAACATCGCCCAGAGTGCTGCGACCCATCCGGGACTTATGAGTGGCAAGCGAGAAAATTCAAAGTCAATCAGGATACCAGACAATCAGACAAAAGTGGAACACCTTAAAACGGCAAACAGCGCGCACGTCTCGCGAGTTTGCGAGCTACCTACTTCTGTCTCATAAAACTTAACATACGGCTTTCATAGATGAGACGTCAACGAAAAGAAAGAAACATTTTCATGCCCTTTACCTCTTGTGGAAGCGGTAGCAAATTAACTTCAAGTTGAATATTTTCGAGTATTTTCTGTATGGGAAAATATTTCGAGCCGGAATTTTTCACGGACAGATCCACTAGATACTTAGTTCAACAACACTTTGTCATAAACTCATTTTCGTAAAATACGAAATTGTTTGTTGTAACTGCACGGTTTTCTCTCACGCCTTCTGGTGAATTTAGTCACAATTATTACACTGAGTGAAGGGTGAACGAAGGAAGTTGTAAGCTACATCATGCACCGGGATCAGTTTCCATTTTGCTTTGTGGAGCACTTCACGTTTACACGTAGTATCACGAGGTGTAATTATGATAAGTAGCCATAAGCTTTGCAAAAATATGACCTTCCTTCAGTTAGGAAGAAGAATAATCAATAACTAGTATAGCTAATGTTGGTAGATATTTTTCAATCTCCACTCATGCTCCCATGATCGTGGGAGACAAACGACAAACATGAGCAGTCCAGGAGTTTCATTACTTTGTCATTTTAATATTCTCCGCGCACGATTGGAAATTCTGCAGCTCAGTTTCTCTGTTTCATGCAGTCCCCGCATTAGCTGACCGCGTATAAATTATTCATTGGACTACTGTTTGATGCGAATTGGCTCCCTCTGCAAATGAACGATTAATTAAATGTGCGCTGGCCTAAGGCTCCTTGCAGTTTTAACTTAAGGCCATCAAGCTAGGCTTTTTTGGAGTTCCTGAGCCTGCGTGGAGGGTAAAGGGCGTCGATCCACCCCTTCTTAAAAGTCAGGAGCGTTGAAGATATGACATTAAAATTTGGAGGGCGTAAAGACGTCCAAAATGGTTTCTTGTTAAGATAAATCAAATTACCTCGAGTTAATTTTTGGGAAAATCCACAAAGCTTGTTGGCTGAAAAGGGGTAGCATATTTGAAGTTCTCAACTTGATTAAACTTAGTGAACCTTTTTCTTTCCACTAAAAGAAAACAAAAAAAAAATTTGGAAGTTGTATAATACCTAGCATTCAAGAGATACCGTGTGGCACTAAATTTTTGCGGGAGTTTAATTTGCGGATTGGCGTTTTTGGTTTTGTTTTGTGTGAAAAACTAATTTTTGCGATTAGAGACTGGTTTTTCTCGCTGGGAATTAATTTTTGCGATTTTCTGGATGGCGCGTTTAAATAGTAATGATAACATTTTCGTTTTTTATTTGAGCACATGTAAGAGTCTAAAAAGACGAGAAAAACAAGCGAATGTAAAACAGATTAATCAATGCCACCCCATTACAATGGATCGACAATAACTAGAGTACTGCTTGATGTATTATCCGCCGAGCTATCTATAGCATTTTCTCCTTCAAACCAGTATTTCTGTATATAACTTCTACAGTGGAGTAAATGTTTGCGGAAAAAAAAATTGCACGCGGTAATTATATTTTGCGGGAACTTTTTTGCGAATCACGAAAAAACCCGCAAAAATCGCAAAAATTAGAACCCCCCAAATATTTAGTGCCACACGGTATGAATTCATTCCTATATTAGACAATTCATCTGAAAAGAGGTCACTGTTACGTATAAAGGTTACTAATCAGAAGAAGAATGAATAGTATCCCACAATCCTTTGCATTTTCAACTATATTATCAAAATCTGAAGTGACGTCATCAGTCTCTTGAGGGATCGATGGAATGAGTTTCACTCAAATGGCGGCAGCTTCGTTTGTAACGTGTTACAACGCAGAATACTCTGTTTCGTATTAACGCGTCTGGTCTAGTGCTCATGCTACGTATCAATGGAAGAATTTAGTGTTCAGCTGAAAGGTTTCGCTTATGCTGCACTTTTTTGCAAGGAAATTCGCTAGAGTTTCTTCGAAAATTTTGTCCAAATGAAGGGTCTGATTGTTCTCGAAGTAGATTGATGATCACTCAGTTGAAGAACAGTTCATCGGCTTGTGCAGTCCTACTTGATTCAAATAAATCGCAGTTGCGACATCGCCGTGAGTAATATATTGTTAACTGTCATACACCGATCATCGATTCGAATTTGTTGCTAAAGACAAGGTCCAGCGAATTGTATCATGTGTTTACCCGAGGATGTTGTTGATGATTGTAGGCAATGGTTTCAAAAATCGCTTCCTCGAATTCTTCCACGAGTAGTTTTTAAATGCACAGGACAATGGACAACTGGTCAGGAACAATAATTTGCGATCTCGAAGTTTTGTGTCAAACTACTTCGACCATTTCAAGTAGAGACATAAATAGTGAAAGATATCTGTCACACAGTTGACCATACTCGAGGAGAAAGCAACGGCTAATAACTGGTAATTTTCACGGATCCTTTTGAGCTTATCCAACAAAGCACAAGCAATTAATTCACTCCTTGCTCACACGGAAAGCACAATAAAGAAAAAGTGCAATTAAACTCCCTTAAACCTGTTTATTACTCTATGACATTTGTCGCGGAATCGCCATGTGAGTTAAAACGTGATACTCGACACTGCAAAGATTTGGACCATTTTCGAACCTTCAGAAATTTGCAACTGTCGGGTCACTAAGGGTCACTATAGTACAAAGTTGTCCAAATACCTTTTAATTATTCAGATTTTAACTGTTTCTGTAAATTACTCAAGCATAAAGAGACCTATCATTAACTTCGTGCAACTCATTGAAGCAGTGGTAACGGATGGCGTGAGACATTGTTATTCAAATTATCTAAAAAACCTATTTCCAATGTGCTAAATTAAAAAGAAACAACACCTATGTCATGATGAAAGTTGCAAATTTGTGTTTTGAAGTGTGCTATCCTCAGCGAAACGCTTTATCTGTGAAAAAATCCAAAGCGAAAACAGGCAAAATCCGCCATGTGTCACAAGACATTCTCCATCTTCATGAAATTCCATGAGGCAAAGGATTGTGGGATACCATTCGTTCTTCTTCTGGTTACTAATTAAGGTTATAATGACGGCCGGACTTTGCGAGACAGAAATCAATACCTTTACTTTTGTTATCATTACAGTTATTGCCCGTCAATGTTACCAGTCTGAGCGCAGATTCATTTGAAGATTGCGACGCCAAGCGAATCAAAGTAACGTGCCAGGATTCCCACCATTGTGTCTCAGTCAGCGCTCCCGCCACCTCTAACGTCAAAGCCGAGGGGGTACGTTTGGGGATGTGCCACTGCCTGTTCGCCTTCCGATATCCAGGTCTGCAACCATCCCAATTTCACCTGTGAAGTAAGCTGTTGCTCCTCAGACTACTGCAATGCTAACCTGACATCCACTCCTGTTCCGAAACCAACCTCGCCCGGCCCTGCACCAGTGTATTCTCGTAAATGTTACCAGTGCCTGAGTAAACCCTCATTTGAAGACTGTGACGCCAAGTTCCCAGTCATGTGTTACGGCCAGCGTAATCACTACCTCTGGCATAAAGGGAGAAGCCTATGTTAAAGGATGCGCAAACACTTGTTCAGCCTCTAAAGTCCCAGGCTGTAACCATCTGAATGTCACGTGTGAATTGAGCTGCTGTTCATTAGACTATTGCCATGTTAACGTTTCATCCACTTCTCCCCCGAAACCACCCCTGCCTAGACCTACATCAGTGGGTTCCCTTCAATGTTACCAGTGCCTGAGCGCACATTCATTTGAAGACTTGAGCTGCTGAATTGAGCTGCTGTTCAACAGACTACTGCAGTGGTTACCTGCCAACTACTTCTGCTCCATCTATTTCATCTTCCGCCTTATGGTCAGCTGACAGCGGGCTTCTCGTTATGTTCATTAGTGCCACGTACATATGTGGTTCTAGAATGTTTAAAAGACTGCTTGTCTGATATAGTTAGTGTGATTTCAAGTCATACAGATGTAAACATATATCGGTAGCTTCATTTGAATATTAACAGTTTTGAACTTAGTAAGGGCACTGGCAACTAGATTCTTAAAGAGCGTGTAAAGGCTGGTTTTCATATGATCGCTGCGATCGCTATGATCGCTGAAAAAAGTTTAGCGATCGTTGCGATCACACTGAATCACTCTTCTGTGAGTGAGCGATCGAAGCGATCAGACAACTATCGCTGAGATCGACTCCAGTTCTATCTCAGCGATCTTAGCGACCCAGTATGTGATGATGTGGAACCAATGTCCAGCGATCGTAGCGATCACAGCGAACCTTACAATGGTAAATACACCAGAATGCACTGCGTCGTATACAGTTCTCATTCCAAGATGGGGTAAAAAAGGTAGGGAGACTTTATAGATGAAGTACAGCGGTGCGACTTCTTAAACAAACGGTTTTCAAGAGCTTAACTATAACTTTGAGTACGTGAAGGTCAATTCTGGACAGCAATTGGCGAAAAGTTTTGCATGGCTTCCTAAGACACCAAGAAAAGGTTCAAATACAAGGACAGCATGCGGTTGAATTTTGAGCAAGAAGCGGACATTATTGTCAGGTTCTGGTAGAGCAACAACAAGAAAATAACAAGCTTCGAGCATGAATTTATTTGCGATCGCAGCGATCGTAGCGATCAGTTGGAAACCATCCAACAGGAGCATGATTGAAATCAACTGTATTATCCAAATTATTATTATTATCACCACCTTAAGTACACAGTAATTTTCAAAGAGTTATTTTAACTCCATAATCAGAGTTGTAGTTACTCTGAAATCAGAGTGAAATTAACTCCGGTATATTCACCCTATTTGTTTCTTAGATAAAAAGCAACATCACACAAATTGACTGTTACTATAAAAGGTACAACATTTTTAATTCAATCCTATTTCATTTTCTTATACGAACAATAGTTTCTTACAGAATTTGAATTAACAGTAACATTAATGTCAATTTCTAAGACACTATAATCATATAAGTATATAATTATACAAAATGAAAATAAAGCATGTACAAGCATGTATAAATAAAACATGATTTCAAAATATATATATATTAAATTCTCTTAAAATGTTTCTGTATTTTATATTTCCAAAAAATCTCATAAATGTAGTTGTTCTTCAATATTACTACCTCCATCTGCATGCATCCATGGAGCATAAAAAGAACTTTGTAATTAAGGTTGGATAGTTTTGTGAAATACCCTTTAGAAAGACTGATGTCCTTTAGAACCTCTGATTATTCAATCTACAGAAAATACATGGTTAAATAAAACCTTTTCAAATTGTTTCAAATTTTAACTGAAAAACGGGAAGAACTCTGGTGAAGCCCTTATGAACAATCTTCCCAGGTAAGAAAGTCAAAACTTTATGAATTCGAATTTGAAGAAAGTTGGAATTCAAATGACAATATAGGAAAATTCAACAACACTATCTTTTGTTTAAAATTATAACTGGCTCAAAATTCAATTTTCTTAAATTATTATCTGGAACAGGAACAACAAATTTCTTTTGTGTGCTTTAAAACCATTGTAAACTTTTTCCCCCTTAAGGAGCATTGAGGGTTTTAAGTCACTATAAATACTGGTATACACCTAATTGCAATAATGTTGTCATAGAACAATGAAAAAACGAGAACAGAACAAAAGCCAAATAGGAATTCATTAGCCATGGAAATTACATTGCCAGATACACGTATGTATCAATTGGGTTGATAAGACAACAGTATTGCAATTAGATTACGTAAAGCTAAAATGAAAATAAAGAAAGTACAAGTGATTTAAAACAATTAAAACATGATTTTAAAATATATATTAACAATTCTCTTAGAGTGATTTGAATTAAACCGTGAAATAGATACTAAACTCACGCACTATTACACACTAATTCCATTGTTTTCATTTGTTCAGCTTTGACCATTAGACACTAATTGTTAGATATTGTTTCACGGGTTAAGTAAAATCACACTAACTTTTTTCTGTATTTTATATTTCGAAAAGACCTCAAAAATTAATGTGATTGTTCTTCAATATCACTACCTTCAGCTGCATGTATGCAGGCATGTATGGAGCATAAAGAACTTTATAAGTAAGGCTGCAACAAACAGGATACAATGATTTTTAAAACTGATGTGCCTTCAGAAGCACCAATGTGCTATATCACCTCCAATTATTAATCTGCAGAAATGCATGGTTACAGATTTCATTTTTGCCCCTTGTGATATTTAACAATTATTCTACGAGGGCGCGCTGGATATCGAATGATAGATAACCAACGAGGTGCGTAGCGCCGAGTTGGTTATAATCATTTGATATCCAGCAAGCCCGAGTAGAATAATTGTTTTATTAAAAACTTAACCACTATTAAAAAATAAAATCAAGAAAGAACGGGAAAAATGAGGAAAGAAATAAAAGGGAACAAGAATCGATCACATGACTGAACGAAAAAGGCGCCAAAACCTTGCGAAGTGTTGCAGCGTTTCATTGCAAAGCTGAATGAATCAATGAAAACTGCTCGAAAGTGAACAAATTGGCACAAGTTTTGGAAAAAAATCTTCTGAAACATTGTTGTAGTCATCGTTCAAAGCGGATTGAAGCTGTACAATTTCACCATGTTAGCTGCTGGAGTTGAAACGGAACAAATTTGTAATCTGTTCGCACAACGGAGCCATCATGTGCGTGTTTGATCGAACTGAAGACAGAACAAATTTGAACTTGAAGAGGTAATTTCTATGTATCTCAGAAGCAAGATTACTGTAGCGAGGAACATTAGAATTCACCATCATAGTTTGTTAAACGCAAAGCACAAAATGCAGTTGTTCTCGGTTTATAGGTTGCGGACGGCCGGAATAGTAAAAACAACATTCAAACAACTTACATGGCATCCGATTTCTATCTGAGCATTTGGACCTGTTGGAACACAGAGCTACAACGAGCCGGCAGGTAAACCAGTGTCAATTTTGCGTGTTAAAGCCGAAAAAAATCTCGCCTTTTCTTCCTTCATGGTAGTTTGCAGCTGTATTTTTTTCCTAGTACTTGTTTAGACTGCTTCATGATCTTCGCATCGACTCGCCATGAATGTGTGTTAGTTTTTATTAAATGCTTCCGCCTCATTTCACTGTGTTTTATTTATGTCTTGTCTTGATATTTTGAAGTGGAAAGCCTTCCTGACAAAACCTACCGTTTGTTCAATTTCAACATAGTTTGATTTCAATGACCGACGTGACGATCGATGAAAGAAATTTTAAATTGTAAACACAACGCTTAATGCTTGAATTTCTATTTCTGCACAGTTTCTTCAAACAATTTTGACTTGTGTAAGACGACGCTGTTGGTTTAAATTCGCTTCCAAGTGATTTCTCTCGTCCATTTTTCTCGCCGGGTCGCTCGCGAGGAAAAAACTTTCAGCTCACTTTGTTGTTGAGTGTTCATTGACCATATTTGGTCGCAGCAGGTATATGAGCTGATAGCCTAGCTCCGTTCAGCCAATCAAAATGCTAGAAATCCAATATACCTAATCCAGTTTTTAATAAAAACAAATATCAGCTACAGTGGTTACTAATCACATGATCACCAATGTGAATTTTGGCAAATTCAATTAAAATTAAAATTGATTGTACTAACTTTTGACTTAAAAACACTGGTCGGGAGCCAAATGATGAACAATCTTCCTAGGTAAGAAAGTTGTTCAAACACAACTTCATCTTTTCTTTAAAATTATAACCATAAGTCCATGAAGTATAATCGTCTGGGGGAGTGTACTCCTGAGAAGGACTGTTTGTGGTGACATTTACTGACATTGACATCATCAGAGCCAGCTGGCTTGACCCTGATGATGAATTCGCTCAGGTTGTCGAAACGTCAGTCAATGTCACCACAAACATTCCTTCTCGGGACTACACTCACCCGGACAATCATACTTCACCAACTTATGATATGACTCATGGGTCCAAACCTTTTACAAAATTACAACCGGCTTAAATTTTAATTCTCATTTAAGGCCCACCTTCAACCAAAAGGCCTTGCGCACCGCGGTTGCTGTTTATGAATTTCGTGTAACACGAAATTGTTTCTGAGCAGGTTTTCTGTGAAAATCTTTTTCCTTCAGAGTCATCTTGTTGAAAATCGTCCATAAGCATGCAGGAATTTATTCTTCAATTATCAAGCTGTTGTTTCCAGGAATTATTTTGTGACTGTGCTGGCCAAACGTTTTTTTTTTCACTCCTACTTTGTCCAATATGTTGCTGCCAAAGATACCTCGCAGTTGAAGATGCTGTATGGTTATCCCGAAGGAGAATATTGTCAGTATTCATCTCAGAGGAGCAAAACAAAAAAAAAAAAAAACTAAAAACAAAAAAAAGAAAAAACAAAAAACAACAAACAAAAAACAAAAAACAAAAAACAAAGATTTAATGAATCTCTTGGAGTGATCTGATTGTATTGGATGTGGGACCTCCGCAAGTAAGTTTGATTCGTACGATTCGATTTTATTCGCGGGATGTAAACAAAACGGCTCGCGACTGTGTCGATAAATGAATGGTTTTGCAGAACTGTTTTCTTTTTCTTCCTCTGCGTCTATCGTCGTATGATTGAATTCAATAATAGTTTTCTTAGTTAGCCATAGGTTCAGGTAGATTTGATCGAAGATTAGTACATATGTATGTCTGGCTTTCAAAGGTTACAATTGTAATGCAGGAGTCACCCGACAAGTGCTATTTTTTGAGCGATAATCAGTGAGTTGCTATCCAGTTGTATACGCTGTTTACATGTATTCCCCTTCAGACCAACCTCTATAATGACTTGGAAAGACCTTCAAAATCACTGTTACTTTATAAGACATTAAGATTGCAATTTGCAAACAAAAACAATCGAATGTTGAAGTAAATGTTAGTCGCTTGCTGGCCATCACGAGCCAGAGAGAACCGGAAGTTTAAAAATTCGCAAGGTCTGGTTGCTAGGGAGTGACGTCATGGGCTTGCAAGTTAGCCGTCACCGTATTTGACTTGCAGTTGTTTCTATCGGGCTCTTTTGACTTAAAGTTCTAAAGAGGTTGGATTTCATAAATATTTTGACAAGAGCGGTAAAATTCGATTATTCAATCTTTCACTCCTTTCCTTCTGCGAATGGATGCTTTCGATAATCGGCGGGTTCTAGCTCTCTACAAGCACTTCAGGGAGTGTTTTTTACTAAATTAGAAGATGTGCGAAATGTGGCGTTTCAGTGTAGTCCGTTCGCTGGCAAGTTTTATGAAAGAAGTGGCCAAGTACCAGCTCGCAGACGTGGCGGGCTTTCTGATCTTTCTGATCGGAGAGTTACCAAAGAAGAGCTGTTTCATATTTGGTGTTGCTTTTGTCATTCCGCGTTACAAATGTAAAGCAAGCAAAGCGTGATATCGGCGGAAAATTACCTACAAACAATGCAGTACAGACTACAAATCACTACGGCGAAACGTCTTCAGGTAATGGAAGGAATCCACTGTAACATGTAACTGGTAGTCTAGCGAAATAACCGTACAACGAGGTAAGTTATTCCTTCGATCGTTTCTTTAGATAAGGTAAACGCTTGCGTCCGCTCGCTCGCAATCTCTCCTTTCAGGGATAATCGAGCGAAAAAAACACAGCACCAGCGAGCGCCAAAATCGCCTGCCGCGTGGAAACGTGGGCCGCGCGTGATGAGCTGCCGCTGTAAGCGCACGCCACGTTTATCTTTATTTTTAAAGAAAAGTAGCTCTTTCACAAATGCGGTTTTCAAAGAGGTCCTTAACGAAATAAATAAACTAAACATCTATGAACTCTTTCGTAAGAAAATAAACAAGTAAACAAGAAGCCCTGTTATACACTCTGTAGTAAAAATAACATAATTGAGTTGATACGCGCATTTGAATACCTTTTCTCGTTTACCCAGGTTGGAGTCCATGGCATCACCGTATGCCAGAGCGCTTCTGGGATATGCAACATAATAAACATTTTGAGACAAAATTTAAGAGAAATGCTGTATATCTTGTCCTGGTTCACCCAGGTTGGAGTCCATGGCATCACCGTATGTCTGAGCGCTTCTGAGATATGCAACATGACAAACATTTTAAGACAGAATTTTAGACAAATGTTGATATCTTTTCCTGGTTCACCCAGGTTGGAGTCCATGGCATCAACGTATGCCTGAGCGCTTCTGGGATACGCAACATAACAAACATTTTGAGACAGAAGTTAAGACAAATGTTGATATCTTTTCCTGGTCCACCCAGGTTGGAGTCCATGGCATCACCGTATGCCTGAGTGCTTCTGGGATATGCAACATAACAAACATTTTCAGACAATTTTAGACAAATGTTGATATCTTTTCCTGGTTCACCCAGGTTGGAGTCCATGGCATCAACGTATGCCTGAGCGCTTCTGGGATATGCAACATAACAAACATTTTGAGACAGAATTTTAGACAAATGTTGATATCTTTTCCCGGTTCACCCAGGTTGGAGTCCATGGCATCAACGTATGCCTGAGCGCTTCTGGGATATGCAACATAACAAACAATTTGAGACAGAATTTTAGACAAATGTTGATATCTTTTCCTGGTCCACCCAGGTTGGAGTCCATGGCATCACCGTATGCCTGAGTGCTTCTGGGATATGCAACATAACAAACATTTTCAGACAATTTTAGACAAATGTTGATATCTTTTCCTGGTTCACCCAGGTTGGAGTCCATGGCATCAACGTATGCCTGAGCGCTTCTGGGATATGCAACATAACAAACATTTTGAGACAGAGTTTTAGACAAATGTTGATATCTTTTCCTGGTTCACCCAGGTTGGAGTCCATGGCATCAACGTATGCCTGAGCGCTTCTGGGATATGCAACATAACAAACATTTTGAGACAGAATTTTAGACAAATGTCGTACATCCTTTCTGGTTTACCCAAGTTGGAGTCCTTACATCACCGTATGCCTAGAGGCACTTCCGGGATAAAAGTCACACATTCTCCGTACTTTTTCTGAAGAATCGCCCTCCAATTTAATGGGAACAAAAGTGATTCTTGTCTTATTATCAATAACCCCCCTCCCCCAAAAACAATCCTACCTCAAAGATAAGCCCCTGAAAAAAAGTTTGGAATTATTGCCTTATTTTATTATCGCACGCAAAGCCTGTGTATTTCACGCCCGCCTGCTTAGTGGTCACTTTGTTTTCTTTTGACTAAATATTTCCTTTTTCTGATGCTTGTACCTATTCTCAGTGCACCAAAAGAACCCCCAAACACTTCAGTTAGTCAGGAGCCCTGCGCTGTCAAATGTTGTCCGTATTTCGCAAGTTGGAACCAGAATAAAATTGGAGGTGCTTATAATTATTCCGGTGCGACTTTCGAACCGGTGTGTGTTTATTTTGGTGCGCTCTGTATTTATTTTACATGATACCGGAAAGTACACAAGAAGACATAGCACAAAGGACACGCGAGAGACACGAGCGAGCGCGAAAATCGCCTGGGGCGTGAAAAAGTGATGCGCGCGTTATGAGCATGTGTCGGAGTGTTGTTTTTGCCTGACTATTCTTGAGTGAAAAGAGACTGCTCGTAGTCTAGATACTGGTCCAGAATCCTATGTCGGTAAAATTCAGTCTTTGTCTTACTATTTCATGACAGAATGAGCTCATCGTCGCAAAAATGGAATATGTAAACGCGGTATAAATCTCCTACCGGAAAAGGATAATATGAGCTCGTCTGGAAGAAATTTAAGCGGCTGATAATTTCACGTAGTATTTCAGCGTTGATATCCTTGTTTCAGGCTTTGCCGATCGAGTGAAGCGGGATGAAATTTTTAATTATTTTGTAGTATAACTAACACCAGGACAGTGTGCTTGAGTAGAGTGTAGTTTTTTCGATTTGCCGATGGAGATCCGTCGCGTGTTCAACGGCCTAAATTTTTCTTCTTCAAGGCTATACGTTTTTAAGCGATTTCCTGCCACACCGCAATTAAAACCTGTTTATGTATCTCTCAAATGCCATGAATAACATTAGAATCAATTAAAACAAGCAAGAAAGAATTTCACGCTTAAAGATTATAACACATTTGCGCGAAAATTAACGCCTAAGTGGAACAGAAACGATCATCAAAACTGATTTAATTACATTGGAATGCTAGTAAGTTACTGGGCTTCACGCAGAGATACGTGTCTTTAAGACACGTATCTCTGCGGGATCCCAAGGTAATTTTTGGTTGCTAAGAGCGTCTGGCTCGTTATGCTTAGAAATGCAAACATAAACTGAGTTCTCGCTTTCTATTTCATTGAAACTTTCATGTGGCAAACTACACATAATTCCAACGTTTTGGGGAGTAAATGCATTTCATGGAAGCCAAAAGACTTGTAGATTGAGGTCGTTCATGTAGACTGGTGCAAATCGCTACGAGTTCGCTGTTTCGATTTGTTTTAAATATATGTGACGATTTTCTTGCTCACAGATATATTCTGGCAACCAATCAGATCGTGAGAAGGACAATAAAGCCATTTGAAAACAATAACAAACGGTTGCAAGGCCATTTGGGTGAAGGTGGGCCTTAAAGTATAAGGACTGGTAAAATTGTTCATTATATTACCAACACAGCTTTCATGAATTGACATCCACAAAAAGTCAAAGTTGGCTCCTTGAATTTGCACCTACACGCATGGACGCAATTCCTAAATGACCACCACAGCCAATTAATAAATAAAATGAATGAATTTTAGTCGAACATGGTATCATTCATTTTCTCAAATGCTTGACATCTGCAGAGAAGCAGACCCTTAGATTTGGTCAGCAACAACATAGTTTCCAACAGCCTACAAAACATTGTTACAAAAACACAATGATATCATTCACGTTTTCTTGCAATGTAAATTAGTCTTCATCGAGTAAAAAAAGGCTAAAACATAGAGATCATTTAAGATTCTTTACCTTCCAATAATATCTTTGAAACCACAGGTAACCAAAGCGTAATATGAGAGTTTGTATGGAGCTGAAATTCGATCGAAAATAATCGGCGGTTTTCCTCCGAAAATACATTAAAATCGAAATAAAGTTTAAAAAACCTTACCTGTTGTGTGTTTGCTGTGTTTTTATCGCTTTTCCGAGCTTCCGGAGGCCGTTTTGGGCGATTTTCTGCTTAACGGTCGACGCGACGGCATGTCACGTACTAAAGAGAGCTAAAGGTAGGAAAACGGGAATCCAAAATTGCCAACCGACACTCGAGGTCCCGATCAAAATACCCGCTAAAAATCGATTCAATCTAAAGTCAGCGCTTTAAAACCACAACACATTTCAAAAAGCATACATCTTCTACCTTTCTATGTGATTCAATCGTCAATTAGTTTAGCTCTCGAAGTACAGCCCTGCATTAAAAACGAACTAACTTTTCGAAATCGCCGCCATCACAGGCTTGTAAGGAAAAGAGGGTCAAAACTAACGGTCAAGCCTCGGACAAAGCGCCAAAAATCGCTCCACCGGGGGACGACTAGAGTGACTTCTATGTCGCCAAATGCCAAACTCACCCTCTCTCCGGTAAGTCAAGTTTTATACCTGAATGCGACCCGCGCGCGATTTCCCGCCGAAATTTGAGCGGTACAACACTTGATTTACCGGAGAGGGGGTGAGTTTGGCATTTGGCGACACAGAAGTCACTCATGTCGTCCCCCGGTGGAGCGAAATTGGCGCTTTGTCCCAGGCTTGACCAGGCTTGACCGAATTCAACAATCCGCCAAAACAGTCGTTGATCCACTGTTGTTAATATGTTCACAACGTCGATTTCATTTGTTCACTTCGATCCAAAAATCCACATGCAAGGCTCCAAAACATTTCTTGGCACGTAATCCAATGCAAAAGATGCAATCGTCCACCTTTGTTTTAACTTGAGAGATGCTTTTTTGTCCTCAAAATACGAACAAATGCTAGCTAAATGAATCTTGCTTCCATCGAGCAACTGTCACTTTCAAAATGGCGCCTGCTCTAATGTTACAAGGATCACATGACACAGCGGCAAAATGAATGCGCATGGCGGGCTTCCGGTCATTTTCTTGTTTCCGGTTATGATCAGAAAGCTATTATAACTGCAAAGAAAGTTCCACTTTTATGTAGTATGTAACCAAATAGCAAGAGTCAGCGAGGTAAGGTTAGTTTTGTTGAAGGGGTTTGAAACTTGTTGTACTCATACACTTTGCATAAAGGGTTTGGTGCTGTCAACAAAAGTGAAAATTGAGGGGGACATTGGGTTTTGGTCACTTTTGAGATCGGTTTTTCGGTTTTTGCACTCAAAATCCCCGGTTTTTCGGGTTTAGTATCCACTGCGGTTTTCGGTTTTTCCCTTTTTGCCATTCGGGTTTCGGTTTTTATGAACAAAAAAGCGGTTATTCGGTTCTTACGAGCAAATTGGCGCGTTGAATAAACCTTTTTGAGTTCATCACGAGTTACAAAAGTTTCACCTTCATATGAGACGGAGACAATGGAAGAAGCGATTCCTTTGGTTGAACATTGCAAAAATTTTCTTCGGGATAATGCACGTCAAATTTGCGCTGCAAGCAGTATAACAGGGGCATTGAATCGTCCCTAAGGCCAATATTTTGGCTGTTGTATCAAGAGTTGAGGGATTGAAAATCACGAATTTGCAGTTTTGATCACTATTCTCGGCATTTTTTCCGGTTTTGAGCGATTTTTCCTCCGGTTTTTCGGTTTTGGTGAAAATTTTGGCCGGTTTTTCGGTTTCTGATAGGCCCCAATGCTCCCCTCAAAATTAGTTCGGAGCCGTTATTGTGTGGCTTGTGTTGGATGTAGCGCGTTGATAAAAATGCATGAAGAGAGAGAAGACTGAGACTAAAACTCTATTGTGTCTCCATAGATTATTCCTTTAACATATCAGAAGAGTTCACTCGGGCTGCTCAACTTCCAATGGACAGCACTGAAATCAAATTCGGAAAAACAACAACAGTTGCTCCGTCTTCCCAAAACTTGTTCACGATCACGAGCGCTGCGAAAACAGCCAATTCCATCAAGACTTTTCGCTGTTTTGGATGACCTGGCAAATTGAAGTTGAGGTTACATTAGCACCGGTACCGATACAAGGTAGATGGTGTTACGAGCGGTTGCTAAGAAAGAAAAATTGCCACCCATCAGTCATAAACAGCTGGATTACGATTTTTTGAATCACCTTCTTTCAGCTTGTATGAATTAAACCTTCAGCGTGCTTTCAGCTCCTAGAATCATGTGTGATTATAGTTTCTTTCACTTTCCAACGAATTTATTTCTAAAATCAGTTAAATCTAAATTTATAGATTTGTAGAAAACTTTTCCAGTACTGCAGTCTGATGCCAGAACGCCGTGATCGAGGATTATATTTGCACATTTATTTAAGTACTTTTATAACTTCTCCAATTATATAAACTCCTTTCCGTTCGGTGATTGTAGAGTAGTTTTCGCTTTTATTTCTTTATAAAAAAAGCTTCTTGAAATAACAAACTTTCCTCTCTTTGCTCTCTGTCTGTAAAAAATCGATTGATTGTAAGTTTGAGTTGCGACTAACGACACTTTGTCTGGCATGGAAACTGAACCTAGGAAAAAATGAGACTTCCCAATATTTGCCTCAAGGTTTCAGAATTTTATTCCTGCATCTATCATGCCAATCCAAGTTCATTAAGCACTTTAGAAAGACGTATAAGTAAGAATCTATTCTGTACTTCGTGATGAGTAAAGCAAGCAAAAGTCTCGTTTCCTCAGCGGTCCCCATGTTGTTTTCGCTTTATAGCCTGAATTTCAGGCGAGTTTTTCTGTGGATTTAATTTTGACTACCAGCTTTTGCAATTATCTTTTTCTTGTAAACAGACTTATCCCGAGTTTTAGCCCTCAAATAACAGCTAGGTAATTTACCACAGGCGAAAGCCAATACTGCTACGGCAAAAGTATAAGCTTACCTGGCACAATTCATGTTTCACTTACGAGCCATTGACTTCGAGCGGAAAATTTACTAAGGTGGCGAAGACAATTAGTTTGCTAAAAAAGATATGTGAAAGAAGAGTCTCTCTAGGAACTGTCTTGAAAGTGAAAACCTTATCTGTTTTGTGACGGACTTATCTCCGCGAAAGGAAAACATTTGACGGGATTTTTAATTTGCCACCATTTTCCCCCAAATGGTTTCTCTTGAATCCAGTCTCTCTGCTTGCGCCCGCCCACGAAAATGGTGGGAACGAGTTAGCGCACGCGCACTCATTTTACCGCTGTGTCGGGTCACATGACTCAATATTGACAACTGCTGACCAGTGAATGCAGGCGCACTGATTTCGGGCTCTTGAATTGAAATATTAGAATTCACGCCGTTTTAGACAGGGACTTGCCAAACGTTTGATTTCAGTGGATGAATTACCACAATATCTTTTGCTTTAATTATTTCCAAAAAATGCGTTCATAATTAAATTGAGATCGAAGTTTATCATAGAAATGATACGCGAGTCCCTGCACTTCGCCTTCAACCCTAACCCCCAAAATAAGATGTACCTCTTGTAGCAGAGTAAAAAAATACAATAATAAACTAATGACTCTGATAGGGAGTTATCCCAACTCCTCCAAAACGACTCCACCAAAGTCACCCGAGAATTACTCTCTAAAAGGAGTTAAGAGCGGCTATCCGTAATTTTCACCTAGGACCATGCAAGATAGAAAAATCAAAAATTGCCAAACTTTGTCACAATAAAGGTCTTCCCAAACCATTTATAAAAATATATGTTTCAGTTTATTTCGGTAGATATTTTACCGTTACGACGACTTTATCATTCCGATGGCTCGGGCGCTAGTAAAAACGACTTGAAAGTGTCACTTAAATCAACCGCTCGTCTTGAATTGTGAAAACAGAAATATCAATATCAAAGCCATGTAGTATAAGTAGGATATTTCGTTGTCATGTTTGCTTTGTCAAATTTGAAATCGATGGAAACCAGAATTTTTAACAGATTTTTAAAATTTAACCGTTTCGAGTGGCATAGTCGCACGCGAAAAAATGGCGAAATTCAGGACCAAAAAAAGCACTCTGGTATATGGCTTTCGCTGCTGAGACTACACTTGTTAGAATAAGCAATATTTCCTCTACGATTTGATGAAAAAAAATTTTTGGGTAAATGAAATGGTAAATTTTGGGAGCGCTTTATTTACACCCTTTTTTGCAAGCGAAGACGACCTTTTGACCTTGACAAGCGGGGAAGTAATGACCAGCGTTTTCAAATAACACGCCTAATTCCATTTTTTAAAGAAAAGTTTCACAATGTTTGGTACTTACTAATTAACAGAACCTCAAATAAAGTCATCAGCCGAAAACAGGACAGGTTTTCGCTCGCAAATACGTTTTTTTGGCAAAGGCAAACTTCGGTTGTTGGTGATTAACATCGGCAAATTTGCATAAATTTGAAACATTTTTCTTTCACAACAAAGTCGGTTTTCTGCCTTCAGTTTTTTTCCAAAACAATGGTAAAGAAGACCAATAAAGTGTGACCCAACTATTTATAAAGAAAATCTTACCTTAATGACTCTTTTCTGATGAAGAAACGTCGAGATTTCTTCTGGCCGCGCGAGACAACCGTCGAACATTTTTGGGTGGTCGCGAAAACGTTGCTGTCACGCAATATACACACTGGTCTTAAATTACAAACCAGAGAGGTCCCATCCTGGCTTTTACCGTGTTATTTTGGAGCCACACATACGATCCTCAATTTAAAAGTGTGGGCAGTTCACAGAAAAACAAGGCAGCAGAAAAGGCTCAGATGCTATTGAAAGTATTCAACAACTTGCAAAGTATAGAGCTGAAGGGGGGAGGGGATGAGGGGAAGGGCATAAAAAGCGACGGGATTGTTCATCGGACATGTTAAAAGGACCTCATAAGATAAAATGCCTGGATTTAATTTTTTTTTATTGCTAGCCTGCGGCAGAATCTGTCCGATGTTTTTTCCTGCTCTTGTCTCCTGGAATGCTGTCTGGCTACAATCTCTGGGCATGACTATTTTTTTGTTTGTTTGTGTTTGTGTTTTTTTTTTTTGGTTGCCACTTTTTCTAAATAGAAGTGCCTGTGATAAATTTAATGCTGATGGTTTTACTTTTAACCTTTCTAAGCAGAAAAAAATATCATTCATAGGGGTATGCTGGGCACCCCTTGCCCTAAAAACATTTCTTGATAAACAAACGTAGATATTCCGGTCCACCCTAGGTAATGAAAAACTATCTTGCGGGTGTGCTTTAATGGCTTTCACGATACTGCCGACGACTACATATATGTAAACGGCTGCTACATAAATAGTCAGCCAAGAACACTGGCGTATGGTTTGAAAGTGCCCTTTCTATGAACAAGCAAGTGAACTAACTGTACAAAACAGCTTTCTGTCATCTACGTAATCTAGTTACTGCCAGAAAGTTCCTGTCAAACAAAAACTGCGAAATACTAACACACACCTTTGCAACTTCTCGGATCGATTACTGTAATTCTCTACTATCTGGCCTACCACATAATTTGCTACAAATTGGACCTAAATATATAACGGACACTTCACTTGGACAGCTGCAGTTTTTCTTGTAGGATCTCCAGCGGATTTCAAACCTTTCCCGGTGTCGCGGGCATATTGTTAAACCCAAACGAACTTCATTGAATTAAAAAATTCTTTTAAAAATTAGAAAAAAAAACAGTTCCGAGTATCGTCGAACGTCAGAATCTGTGCCAAGGTACACTGAGTTTTCCTGTCTTCATTTAGGTCAAAAGGAATATATCCCATGGAAGTATTCACCCACCCTAGCTGCCAAATATGTCTCATTGTAACAGGCGGGTATCTTAACAGAATTTTTAATTTGGCCAGTGCATAACTTCGTTTACCCCTCAATTATCTATGGATGTACCCCAAGATGGAGAGAGGGGTGTTGCGCCCCAGGTGATAACAAATGTGGATACCATGAGTAATTTCATTATTTCGCTTCAGTAATACCGGCAAGATTTTCGTGCAACGTGTTGCGCAACAAGGATGCGTTACACGTTGAGAGTGTTCTCACCTATACACGCAACAAATCTTTATTTTTTGAAAAGTAGGAGCAACTAACTTTCTGCAACCTGAACACGCCACGGGGAGGTGATAATAAGCGCAACATCGTTGCGCGAATAGTTGCACGAATGTTTTCCGTGTTATTTGGCCTTTAGGCAAGATTTTACAACTCCTGGTGGCGGCATGTACATTTGTATCCAAGCTAAAGACCGAGCGCAAAACATTACATATTTCTTGGTGCATCATACGAACGCGCGGGACGTGTGTAGCTCACGCGGGAAAATCCACGCTTTCGGCAATTCGCGCCAAGCGAGTTAACCTTTTTCGGAAGATTCGTGCCCCCGCGAGTTTTCTTCTTCTTGTCTTTTCTTTTCTTATTTTGAGGCAGAGAAAGAGAGCGAACAGCAGAAAGTATTTTGCAGTCTACAGCAATAAGTACCCAAATTTTTCAACAGTACAGTTACCTGCTCTTGCCAACAAAAGCTTTGCTTCTGAATCTAGTGAGGCATCCGACACCTTGTAACTTCTCAGATGTCCTTTGATGTTTTTACTGCATTCCCCGATTTTATTATATGGCTAGAGCTTGTAAATATATAACGCGCGCTGTGATTGGCCAATACTCGGTACCAGATTTTCCCGTAATGCCCACGGGCATTATGAGCGATGTTAATGCCCGGCTAGTAAAGTGGAAATATAGAAATTTGAAAAAGTACATTTGATTCAAATAGTTGGAATGATTTGAAGCTAAATGAAAAGAGAGTTTCTTTGAAAGTTTTTACTTTTTCTTGTGCGGTATCCCAGGGGGGGGAGTACTTCCCGAAGATTTGGGTGGCGGTGTGCAGTGCGCTTCTGGAAACCCTTACCTTAGTTCAGACCAAGATATGTGATTTTCCCTACTCTATTTCAGACCTGACTTAAAATTTGATACCCTATTTCAGACGAGACCCTAACCCTATTTCGTTTGCGTAAATTCCCAATGTTAATCAAAACTCAGTTCTTTGGAGAAGAAAATTAATAAAAAGATAGCTCCTTGTAAGAACCTTACCAGATCCCATATCAGACTGCACAAACCTCACGCTATTTCAGACCAAAATGGTCAAAATCTATTCCCTATTTGAGACCATAAAGGCTCAAAAACCATACCCTTTGGCGCCGCACATACCAATATAGCTTATATAAGGGAGTACCCCCCCGGGCACAAACCTCACCCTATTTCAGACCAAAATGGTCAACATCTATGTCCTATTTCAGACCAAAAAGGCTCAAAAACCATACCCTTTGGCGTCGCACATACCTATATAGCTTATGTAAGGGAGTACCCCCCTCCCCCGGGTGCGCTATAAATTTCTTGTGTGGAATAAAACTGCTGAGTTTTGTATGCTTTCCGGTAAACTGTTTCATTCATCCCAATCCGCCACGGCTCACTTTTCAAGTAATAAAGTGTTAGGCATAGCCATATAATAAACTTCTCATTACAGGGTCGTAACGAGGTATGTGGGATCAGGGATCAAAGGGGTGGGATCGGGGATCAGAAGGGTGGGATCTAGGACCACAGCCCTGGGATCAGGAATCACAGACCATGGGATCGGGATCAGCAGTTTCTTATAGGGATCAGGATCAGGTTGTACCCCATTTGTGGGATCAGGGACGAAAATTGGTCACGGTTTTGGAATCAAGGAACAGAAATTTGCGTACAAAAATGGGATCAGCGATGAAAAACATACCTCGTTACCACCCTGTTATTATCTCTCGCTAGCTCGGGATCTTACTAGGGGAATATTGCCCTCAGTCGTTCTTGTACGACCTCGGGCAATATTCTCCCAGTATGGCCCTCGCGCTCATAATAAGAAGTAAGTAACATACTGGACATTCGCTGGGTTGTCTGAACTAACCCCACAACTTCCTCCAACTATTTCCGAATACCCACACAAAGCCATGGTAGTTTATGAGGTTTGACAGATCGGTGGCGTTCCAAACAGTTCAATTCACGTGCAAGATTTGTGTCGGGATTTTTTGACACGAGGCATGTTTGTTACATCATGATTGTGGAAGTATTTCGCAACTTCAGGTATAATGACCGGTAACTTTATTTGGCTCTTATTTTTCTTTGGTTAAGAACTTTGGGATAATTTTACATTCTACAGTACTAATGCTATAAAGACTGATTTGAATTTTAAAAGAATTCATTGCGCTAGCAGCAAAGTTTTAGACATCTCTTTTGTTTCTCGTCCATTATTGGCTGCTGACAGCTGTTTGGCATTTGCCTGGCTATGTGGTTTTGTAATCTAAGACCACCGTGTATTGCGTGACAGTATATCCATCACTTACCCAAAAATGTTCGACGGTTGTCATCAGTTGTCATGGGCGGCTAGTAGAAATCTCGTCATTTCTTCACAGAAAATGGTTATTAAGGTACGATTTGCTACATAGATAGTTAGGTAATGCTTTACTGGTTTTCGTTAGTATTTTTACTTTAGAAACAAGGAAGGTAAAACGAGTTTCTTGTGAAAAACAAATGTTTCAAGTTTATGCAAATTTGCCGATGTTAATCACTAACAACCAAAGTTACCCTTGGCCAAAAAAACGTATTTGCTAATGAAAACATGTCCTGTTTTCGGCTGATGACTTTATTTGAGGTTCTATTAATTAGTAAGTACCAAACATTGTGAAAATTTTCTTTAAAAAAATGGAATTAGCGCGTGTTATTTGAAAACGCTGGTCATTACTTTCTTGCCTGTCAAGGTCAAAAGGTCGTGCTCGCCTGGAAAATAGGGTGTAGATAAAGCGCTCCCAAAAATTACCATTTCATTTACCCAAAAATTTTTTTTCATCAAGTCGTAGAGGAAAGATTGCTTATTCCAACAAGTGTAGTCTCAGCAGCGAAAGCCATATACCAGAGGGCTTTTTTTGGTCCTGAATTTTGCCATTTTTTAGCGTGCAACTATGCCGCTCGAAACGGTTAAATTTTAAAAATCTGTTAAAAATTCTGGTCTGCATCGAATTCAAATTTGACAAAGCAAACATGACAAGGGAATATCCTACTTATACTACATGGCTTTGATATTGATATTTCTGTCTTCATAATTCAAGACGAGCGGTTGATTTAAGTGACACTTTCAAGTCGTTTTTACTCGCTCCGGAGCCATCGGAATGATAAAGTCGTCGTAACGGTAAAATATCTACCGAAATAAACTGAAACTTATATTTTTATAAATGGTTTGGGAAGACCTTTATTGTGACAAAGTTTGGCAATTTTCGATTTTTCTATCTTGTATGGTCCTAGGTGAAAGTTACAGATAACCGCTCTTAAATACGTCCACGAAAATAACTCCCAAAAGATAGTTATTTTAACCCTTGTTGGAGAGTTAATATCACTCCACAATTACTTCCTAAGGGGAGCTGAACTAACTCCTCCAAAATGACCCCGAAAAAGGAGCTATATTAACTCTCCTTGCAGAGTTAAACTGAAATTTATCTCCAAAAAAAGAGTTAAATTTAACTCCAGAGGGGTACAATTTAACTCCAGATTGGAGTTATAATAACTCCCACCAGCATAACTCCAATTCAGGGGTTAAATTAACTCCCCTAAAGAATACAGTAACTCCTTTTCGGAGTTAAAATAACTCCTTTTGGAGTTAAAATAACTCCCAAAACAATAACTCCACCTTAAGGAGTTAGTTTAACTCCACTACAGGAGTTAAAATAACTCTTTGAAAATTACTGTGTATCTTGTATTTCGAGTAAAGGACTTTCATAAGTGTTGCCTACCTGCACAAGTGCTCAGTGATATTGGTAGTGTACTACTATCTGGTGTTATCGTGCATGGAGAAATGAAAACAATAACTTTGTGTTCCAGTTGTTTTCTTAAAAGGGCCGGTAGAAATAGAGGCTAACTGATTCGTTGAGTGAATGAGCGGACCTTCTCGTTTATTTAGCACGTAGCTAAGCGATGATGATGATCATGTATTGAATTAACATGTGTGTAGACATACCTGATCAACCGATTTCCTAGAATATTTTTTACAATGCTTGTAAAGTAACCGCTCTGATTTAATTTTTTTGGAATAAGGGTCAACTGAAGCGCTCCATCAGTTTATGTAGGGAGGGGTGACAAAAGAAAGATCTTCCACAAGCAATGATCTGGCAACCCTCTGGCCAGAGGTAACGACCCCGGACCCACCCATCGGAAGAGAGCTTTGCGAGCTGCTAATTTCCGGGGAACGATTCGCCGGGGACGGGGGTGGGACTTTTCACAAGAATTACTCCTACACCCCGCCCCACCCCACCCCACCCCACCCCACCCCACCCCACACCCCCTCCTCCTTGTTGCAGGAAAATTTTACTGTATTTCGAGTCTCGATATCTTGGATTAACTTGTAGGCTTCTTCGGCCGTTGAAACGGAGCTTAGTGCCAGCATTCACTATTATTGGAAAAACAAAGACCTTGCACTACATAATTTTCCTATAATTCCCGCCAATATTTTGAAAAAGTTGTGAAACGGGGCAGCAAATCATTTTAATTTTATTTTCTCATTCATGTCATTCTTCATGGATCCGATCCGATCCGGGGCCATTCAAGGGATGTTATCGAGTACTTTCAGTATCTACAACCCCGGTCACATTGTGTTGGAACACTTCTCTCAATGTCACAATTCACCTTCCTGAATCTGCGGCTCTCGCTCCCCTCATTGTTGAGTGAACCAATTTTGGTCATGTAGCAAGTCATTGTTATCAACATTAGGGGGGCGGAGAGGGAAAGTGTTCCAACAAATATGTCCGATGTTGTAGTTTAATGCAATAACATACGCTGAAGGTCCTTCTCAGTTACGAAGCTTAAAGAGGCTCGAGACAGCAAAACATCCTTTCCAAACGGAAGCAGTGGCATCTTCTTGATTGAGTCAGATCTGAATCAAGCGAAGAAGGATAAAAAAAGGGGGAGTCAGAGTCGATGATAGAAGCAGCCACAAGTCGCCTCAGTCGCCACATGCAAATAACACCCGAGGCGACTGAACACAGCGTGACGTCGACATTACGTTACGAAAGCTGACCGAAGATTAGAGGGCCTTTCGACAGATGTTAACGAGTGTCGACCGGCAAATAAACCTAGACAACTTCCTCCTTGAAATTATCGGAATCGATTATGTTATTGAAAACTTCCTTGTAAATTAGGTACAGCTAAATAATACTTGATGTAAGAATCGTAAAACCCTAAAAATTGTCTAGAAAAACCGAGAAAAATTGAGACTGGATCACCCGAAGTCGAATGGTAGTAGCGTGTACATATTTTCCAAAGTTTTCGAACGCCGCAAAGAAGCATAGCGTGATTGACGTTTCTAACCGGAATTTCGAACGGAATATAAAGTGTGCCATCAAGGTGACGTGACGCAACGCCATGCCGGCCTACTAGTGCATTAATAACTTGGCTTTAAAATTTGTGTTGTTTGAGTGTACCATTTCGTTTGCTAGCGAGCTATTGTGGCGTGGGTCGTCAAACAAGGCGAGAATAGAGAACTATAATGTCAAATATTCAGCAGCCAGTACAAGTTTTGCTCCTATTCTTCTTGCCAGTGGGTAAGAGTGTGTTTCTTAGCTTGATTTGTAATACTCGCATGTAAATGAGTACTTTTACGGTATGAAGTTTTAATCAGCGTATTTTGCATCTTCACCGTTACTAATAATTATATGACTTGTATAAGCTAAAAACGCTTCGTTCCATCTGGAAAAGGGTTCATTTTATATTTATTTTCAGCCTGAAAATGACATTTGAATAACTATATCTTTGTATCCTCTCCTATGCGCAAGCATATGGTGAGCGTTTGATATTGATCTTTGGGAACATGTACATGCTAAATATTAATCAATAGCGTTTTTAAAATTAAACTGATCCGTTGTAACGGCAGAAAACCTCTCTTGCCAACACGGTTTAGGGTTATGCTTGGTCTTAAAATTTATGTTTAATCGACTGAATCTGTTACTGGAAGAAGCATGCTCGTGAGTTCGGCTCAGTCCCTTTATTTGATACTTCGCTACATGACATAACCAGTCGCACAAAACAACCAGCGAGAAGGAGTTTTTACTGAACGGTTTGGAGAGATTAGCCAGTCCTACGTTGAACAGCAATAATTTGAGTTCAAACATTCTTTCTTTTTCGGGCATAAATCGAAGATTCTGTGTTACAGTACAAATTTTCTTCTGATCTGTTCTTAAAAACCTGAAAAACTGCGTGACAATCTTGCGAAATCGTTAAAGCGTGCGAGCATAAGTTTGTTCTTCCGATTGTGGATTCCCACGTCAGGAAACAGCCAATTAATCATAGTATCATAAGCGATCACGCCCGGGTATAAATTCCTCACCATTCTGACGTTAATTCCCTCTCACAGCAATTACATTTCTTCCCTCCCTCCGCTCCCGCTGCAACATCTGACAGATTATCATCATATAGTGTAGTATTGTAACCCAGGCATTCGCCCCACCTTTGCTAAACATGATATGCTATTTAGTATTTTATTGTCATCAGATGCTCTTTATGTGTTTTCAATTAATCAGCCACAGCATAATTGTGGCCAAAAAGCTCCAACACATGAGCAGATCTCTGTTGTATGTCATATCATCTTCAGCAAAACGAGTGGGATCGATGTCAGCTTCTGGGCACAGGCCCTTATATAAAAATCACATAAAAATATAACAAAAACCCCTGTACGTAAATCGTCTCTCTTAAATAGCGACCATGGATTTACAACCCCTGGATGTAAACCCCTGAATGTAGCAACCCCTGAATGTAACAACCCCTGAATGTAACAACCCCTGGATGTAACAACCCCTGAATGTAACAACCCCTGAATGTAACAACCCCTTGATGTAACAACCCCTGGATGTAACAACCCCTGGATGTAACAACCCCTGAATGTAACAACCCCTGGATGTAACAACCCCTGGATTTAACAACCCCTGGATTTAACAACCCCTGAATGTAACAACCCCTGGAAGTAACAACCCCTGGATGTAACAACCCCTGAATTTAACAACCCCTGGATTTAACAACCCCTGAATGTAACAACCCCTGGATGTAACAACCCCTGAATGTAACAACCCCTGGATGTAACGGATCAATGTCAGCTTCTGGGCACAGGCCCCTATATAAAAGTCACATAAAAATATAACAAAAACCCCCGTACTTGAATCGTCTCTCTTAAATAGCGACCATGGATTTACAACCCCTGAACGTAACAACCCCTGGATATAAACCCCTGGATGTTACAACCCCTGAATGTAACAACCCCTGAATGTAACAACCCCTGGATGTAACAACCCCTGGATGTAACAACCCCTGGATGTAATAACCCCTGAATGTAACAAACCCTGAATGTAACAACCCCTGAACGTAACAACCCCTGAATGTAACAACCCCTGTATGCAACAACCCTTGGATGTAACAACTCCCTGGATGTAACATTAACCTCTGAATGTAACAACCCTTGGCTGTAAGAATTTACAACCCTGAATGTAATTTTAACCCCCGGATGTAAAGGTCTACGACCCCTGGATTTGACCGAAATTACAACGCATGGATGTATAAGCCCTGTATGTAAGGATTTATTACCCCTGGATGTAAGACTCCTTGAAAATTTATGACCTCTAAACGTAAGGAATGATTAACAACTCTTTGGTGGAAGGATTCTATAATCCCCGGAATTCAACGTTTTCTAACCTCTAGAACGCTCTTCACGTCAACCCTTCATTGAATATACGTGATATGCTCCTGACAGAAACTATCATTAGCTACAGTCATCCAGTTAACCGCGCGGCCTGAATTCTGCATGACTTCCTGTACCTTTACGACGCAAGCGGGTGCTTACGAATTCAGTTTTAAATTGTATTCGGATTGTGGCGTATACCAGCTTTCAACAAACACCAGTTCATTTCTTACGGAAGAAGGGCTCTGCCGGAAACATCTGGGATCATTAAATATTTTCCGGTGAATTAACTTAACTAAATGCCACGCCTTTAGACCCAGGCTAACCGTTACTGATTATGCGCGAACGCGTGTTTGCGCCAGTATTCCTAAGTCAGCCGACTCGAGTCTGGAACATAATCAGTCTCCGGTTTTGTAAAAGAAAAGTACGTTCTGCAGCATGGAACGTCGATATCCCGAATTACGAAGAGTTTTCGTGTCCAAATACAAAGAGGCGTCTCCGTATCAAGCAATAGTGCAATGTTTAATGACTTAAGCTCAAGCTGAAGAACTCTTCACTCGTTCAAATAGCTAGAAATTGTATATTTCAACCACCTGTATGTTAAATCAGTAACAAAGTCAATGTCAGAATTGCCTCGCGTTGGCGTGTTAGAAAAAATGTTCCCGTTAATGTCACGTTATGTTAAGATATACGAGGCCTTTTTTAAAGGCTTTAAGGACATTGCCACCTAATACACAATTCTTTAGTTTTCCTTTTTTTTTCTCAATTAATGCCAACAGAACAATTGTATTATGAAAACTTGGAACTGTTAGGGACATTTTCACCTAATACACAATTCATTTCTTTATGACAACTGGTTGATGCCTACAGACCAATATTTAAATATTGATTTTTATCTTGTTTCGTTTTGTTTTGTGACAACTGTGATGCAACATAAAAAAAAAAAATCCAAATATTGGTCTGTCAGTTCAACGAAACATTACTTTCACACTATCACTTGAAACTGGAATAGAGAATGTCCATCATAAGAAATTACTCAACTTCTCAGCCCCCAACGAGGTAAACCGATTGTAGGATAGAAAGGAGATATAGCATCTTGAAATGTACTTATGTTTTTAAAAATAGTAACAAAATGGCGGGAAATTCAAAAATCAAAGCTTAATAACTCTTTAACCAATTGAGCTTTTCCAAAAATTTTTTCACATTTGTTTCTATCACGTCACGCTCTTTTAAAATTATTTATTTGTTTTGCCATAACTTGAAATTTAAATTTTGCTGTCAATCTTGTGACGTCATTTTCCCGCCAAAAACCGTTAAAATCGAAAAATAAAAAACATGCAATTTTTTGTAATACAAAGTTCTACCATCCTGCAAAGTTTGAGCTCAAACGAATAACAAATGCAATAGTAGTTCCAAGGATGCACTTTTAGGCGTCCCATATGCCCACCGTGTGCAGTCAGTTGCAACTGTCAATCTGTATGTTGTAGTCACGAAAGGATCATACCTTCATGGCCCGAAACTGTATTAAAGACGGGCCTGTAGGGAACCGCCTTTTAGTTTTACTGAAGTTTCGTCGACGTGGTAGGTTGAATTGTTCAAGGATACTGGATGATTGATTGGTTGCTTAATGATATCCTAGGGGGTGGGGACGGAAGAGGGCTGATGTTTTGACCGTGGGGACATGGGTAGGTTATTGCAATGCCACCACCACGCTATTTAGAGGTTATAGGGGGCCCTGTGAAAAATGGTGGCCCGACCTACTGTTGTACGCAACAATTTACAAGAGGGCTTTGGACACTATACGGATCCAAATACCGATTTAAAAGGTGAAAACAAATGGGAAAGCTCTGGAAGTCTCGATTCAAATGAACTGGACATTGAGGGCTCGAAGCTGCTCAAAGGAACGAATTAATTGTTCTAGGACAGAATATCGCATTTTCCTCTGTCTGTAACTAATAAATGAGGCCATATATCTCGGGCCTTGGAGTGCCCGAGGCTTTTTGTAGCCATTTCTGGATAAAACACGTATAACTGTGAGTTTATTTGTTATTACTGTGTAATTGAAACATCTGTCACTGTTCTCGAACAGAATATGGCAATTCGTGCATTTGAAATCTACCTTATATATAAGGAGGGGAAAAAACGCTAGAATCTACACTAAATTGATATTGTCGAATCAATACATTTAGCAGTGAAAACAATTTTAGTCTTGACTAAAATGCGTAAGACTTGATTTACAAGAGAAACCAGCTTTAACCCCGGGCGTTCAACTCGAGATCAATTTTCGACAAGTAGTCACGCAAATATACAGGTAATGCAATTTTATAAAACGCATGCCATTTATTACTGTATGTCAAAATACTGAAAATGCAAGGGCTGGAAGGGAATTCAAGGATTGGCCATTTCCGAGTTGCCTCCAGCCTCTTTTTCAAAACGAGGCTAAGTGCGAGGGCTTTGATATGAAAATAATTTTTATTTCTCATGCAAATAAAACTCATTTTCACATGAAAGGTTAAGTTTGCACTTAGCCTCGTTTTGAAAGTGAGGGTTTTTAGAACTCGGAAATGGCCTGTTCTAGCATGAAATTTTTGCCGCAGGTTTTCATTTTGCGATGGTTTTATTTTTTTTGCAATTTCCAAAACAGATCACGCAAAAATTATTTATCTTTGATATACCCAATAGAAAAAAATGCGTGAATCTAGGTGCCCACAACTGAATAACTCCAGCTTGTAAGGGCCCTTCTTTGATAAATCATAGGTTTACTTGTTGGCGGAAGTCTACACGCTCAATTTCTGCTCTGAAATGTTGTCTCCTTTGATAAGACACTTAAGATCCCCTTCTCTGCCCTCGTATATTACAGTGAAGAGGTGGTTGTACCAATCATACACGGCCCAACCGGCTCCATGTTATTAAATTCAAGTTTTGTTTCGCTATATTTCACTCAAAGAAAGACATTTTAAATTCTCTCAAATTATGTTGTTAATTCTGGTTTTCAATTGTCAGTTACATATAGGACCAGGGTATTAAGGCATAGATTATTAATCATTTTGTACTGGAAACTCAAATTAAGCAGGCGCAGTTTGTGAGGCGGAGGTCCAATTTTTTGCAACTTTGCTCTTTTTCTCATTGCAGTGATTTCCCGCGGATGTTATGAGTGCCAGAGCAGAGTCTCTTTGGAAGACTGTGACACCAAGAGGATCAAAGTTCAGTGTTTGAGTTCCCGGCATTATTGCGTCTCAGCCATGGCTTACACCACCTCTGGTGTAGAGCCAGAAGATTATGCTAGAGGATGTGCGGCAAACTGTTCGGCTTCTGACATTTCAATCTGCACCAAGCCTAATATCTCATGTTTAGTGAGCTGTTGTTCTTCAGACTACTGTAATGTTGAACTACCATCCACTGCTCTTCCGGTAGAAATCCTACCCGAACGTGCACCAAACGCCACCAGTGCCTGAGTATAGAGTCGTTTGAAGACTGTGACGCCAAGCGGACCAATGTCAAGTGCTAGAGTTCCCAGCACTGTTTTTAAAAGTCAGCGCAGCCATTATTTCTGGTGTAAAGGTAGAAAATCAACGATAAAAATGTAACTTGACGTTTCGATGACTTCATGTCATCATTATCTCAAAAGTGGAATGTGGAAAAAATTAACATAAAGATATATATACAAAAATAAAAGTGTGAAAAAAGAAAAACATAATTTAATAAAGCATGATTAGCGTGTATATAAATTTAGACAAAAAGTTTCGCGCGAAGCGAGTCCGCTTGAGTGTTCAGTTTCGGTCTTTTCTTTCGAACGTATAACATTTCGAAGATTAAGACGGATTCCGCTCAACGTTCGAGCAATAAGTGTAAAAAATATTTACCAAAAAGCTACTCATAGCACGGTAACATTTTAAATGCTATTTGAAACATCTCACTCTAGTTCACTTGCCCAAGTGACCCCGCGATGAAATTCTCAAGCATTCTCAAGAAAATTAATTTCAAATCTCGTAAAAGTATGCTAAAAACGGGTGCCATTTTGTTTTGAACTGACATGAAGCGTCTTTTTAATTGAAATATGGATAACTTCAAATCCAATTTTCTCTCGCGGGGTCAGGTTGGGAGCAAAAGTAACGATAAGTTCTTCTTATCCGTTCTCAAAATGTGACAGTGCTGCAAGTATTTTTTTGGTAACTTAATTTTTGCACTTACTGCTCGAACGTTGAGCGGAAATCGTCTTAAGCACTGAAGCTTGCTTCGGCATTTCTTAAGAATGGTGAAGTTCTCACGAAGGTTGGAAGGCCTTACATTATGTTCGTCCTTATCGAAACGTCAAGTTACATTTTTATCCTTGATTTTCTTGTTGAAATGTTTTTCAAAATCTATTACTATTGTAAAGGTAGAAGGCTATGTTAAAGAAAGCTCGAAAACCTTCTCTTCTCTATAATTTAAATATGCAACCAAACTAGGGGCAAGTGTGCAGTTGTTCCTCAGACTATTGCAATGTTACAATGCCTGGACCACACCACTCTTTTGAAGACTTTAAAGCAATAAATTTTTTGTACTTGAGATCCCAGCCATACCTCGAGATCAAGGCCAGCAGTGGAGCTGGCGTTTATAGCAGAGCTTTTTCTTTGTGTCGGCAGTAATAAAAAATGTGCAAATGATACGTTGCAACTTTGTGCAACTCCCTACCTGGGGCTATGCCAAGCTGACGAGTCCTAACAACGAAGAAACTGCTGCCACTGCCCGGCTGATGTGGCTGTGCGCATGCGTAAGGTACTGCCCTACGGGGATGGTGCGGTGAAATGTATGTTTCGGATATGTTCAACGTCGAATAAATACACCTTAAACGTTTGCTTCAGGGGAGTGGAATGCAGATTAAACAAAACGTAAACATGCGTTTCAAACACGTTAATTGAAGTTTAAACATGATATTTAAATACTGGTTTCAAACAAGTTTAATGCCGATTAAACAGATCAGAGCTGATACAAATGTTTTGGAGTTCTTTAATTCGAACTTAAATACCTGCGTGTTTTACACGCGTTTAATCTTTGAATGGTAACTAAACGTTTGTTTCAGACATGTTTAATTGTGATTAAACAGCTGAAACAAATGTTTTGGGCGTGTTTAATGAGAACTTAAGTATTAAGTGTGGGAAATCCACATTTAAGTTAACTTTTCGCTTTAAGTTGGATTTAGTGACTTAAACTTGAACTCGTTTTTGTTAAACCTATGTTTACGACAGGATTAATCCACATTTAAGACTACTCAAATTTGGCGTTTCGCTCAGTGAGTGACTTGCTATCTACTCTTGTGTCATCTACTCCTGTTCCATCAATTTCTTCTTCAGTCTTGATATCGATTGTTATCGATTAGATGGTGGCCGATTAACGTTTTTAGCAGAAAAAAAGGAAAATGTTAAAAAAATTCCGCTTCTCTAAACTTACAAAACCGTGGAGTTCGTTTCTCGAACTAGCCTTGCATTATGAAAACAATGGTCGTTTTCTGACAATAACCAACCAAGTATTTATCTAAACATAAATTGAAACCTATTGTTGTAGCCAAACAGTTAAACAGTGCTCAATTTTAAATGATTGACGCTTTATCAACCTGAAAACGTAAAAGGTTGTTTAAGATAATGAAACACGCAAACGTCCGCCATCTTTAATTGGCTTAAAAAGAAAATTAGCCTTCCTCGTTCCTGGAAGACTAAAGAAGAGCCGGTCTGAACAGAGTTAAAAGGCGAACTTGTGCACTTGTTAGTACTGCCATCAAAAACGAATAGGTGACGTCTTGGGAACGTTTTAGCAGAAAACGTCCTTCAAATTTTCTGTATGGGTGTGCAGTGTTCAATGGTTTGCCACTGCACGGTGGAAGAACGTATGGAATAAGTTCCTGTTGTTATGCGGTTCGAATCTAAAAGTCCATTAAATTAACCAATCCTCTTCATTTAGTTTGGCACGTAATTACGACAGCACAGAGCTATTCAGTTTGGCACGCAGCTCAGTGTACCCTTTTGTGGGTGATTTGCCTTTCTTAATACTACGTTGAACAGCTTCCACATTTAGAAGACAGCTTTTCGTCTCCCTTGTACGATTGTGGTAGCTCAGTGGGTTACAGAGCTGCACCGGTACCGCACGGTCATCGGACAGTCGTGTCCCGTTCAAGCCTGAACTTTTTTCAGGTTCTTCTTTTTCAACTGTTTAAGTTGATATCTTCACTGCAATGGTCCTCATCATTTCTTATTTCACCCAAAGTTCTCACCTATGATTATTTCGTATCCATTATTTCAAACCCAGATCAGTTGTCTATCGAAAAAGGCGTATATTGTTCTTTTAATTTTCCCTCACAAAATGTGTTCTGGTCAAAATGACGATCTTTGAAAACTCTCAGTCTGAAGGTAACCAGCACTAAATGTACACCGTATGCTATCGTAATACGCATGCGTTTGTATGCCGATCGGAGGATCAAGATTTTGATATTTAATTGTTCATACCTGGCCATCATGCAAAATTATAGCGTGACACTTTGTTCACTGATTTACTGATCCTCGAGCATGCAGAGCTTTCACTAGAAAAAAAAATTCCGGGCGATTTTTATAAGAATGGACTGGCCTCCCATCAGTGACGGTAGTTTTTAGTGACTTCAGTGACAGTAGCTGTGAGCTAATATCCCTTACCTCTAAACACTTCCCAATTTATTTTGCTAGAATATTTGCAGATAATGGCAGCCAATAGATAGGCCCTTGCACTATACAGCTGTTTCAATTAACGTTGTCAGATTTTAAAGCCTCGAGTTTACCCGACGACAAAATTGAAAGATACTATGGATAGCTGTAAATCTTTTGTGATTTGGCTGTAATTTCACGTTATTTTCTGTAGCGGTTAGCCCCAGCTAAGTGTGGTAAATTGTTAATAAATTGCCCATATCACCTTGCGGTCTTAATCGCGTAGGCTTTCCGACAACGTTAATCATGAAATAGCTGTATATGAGACCGCAGATCGGTAGTAACCAATAATTTCTGAATCATAGTTCTTAGACAGATCTTTCTTTTCGAGGATAAAGACTACACAAAAGTGATGAGGCGAAATTTACACTCTCCGTATTGTGCATACACACCTCCGTCTTCATGCTAATTCTGCGCCACCGATCTATGTGGAATTTGACCAACATTTTCTAGGAAAGCTCCTTTTGCCTGTCCACGCTCAGCTGATAAAACAGAGCGTGATTCGAGGTACATTTTGCGGAAAAAAGCGGTTTAGATTTACAAGCGTGCAACGGTATTGAACTTTCAGTTATTTCCTGTTGTTTGAAGTCAGCATTTTTACCTTGTTTATTTGGCACTTATAGCTGTAGGTCATGCCACGAAGCATTTCTATATCATGCTCAGTACGTTCGAATCAGAAAACTGTCGAAATTCAGGCTCAGTGCATCTTGGCCGCTTGCTAGAGTTCTCCCACTCCTCTGAATTTTTTTCTGAATACTATCCCGAGAATGGAGTAAATTTGGCCATTATTTATCTCCCTCCCCCCACCCCCCCCCCAACAAATGTTTGTATGAGTGCATTTTTGTGGTAGAAATTGCGGTGCTTTTTTAAGTTCTTATATGCAAAAGTTCTCGGCAAGCTATATCTAGCATCGTAAATGACCTTGGATACAACGTACTCTTGAAACGTTGCATACTTCAAATTTGCGCACTGACGACTGCAGGGTCTTGATCTAAAGCTTGACCGCTCAATAACTGTGTATTACTTGCAGATTTATCATGTGCCAAGAACCTTCGTTTTAACACTAAGCAGAATCCTTTATGCGTACTCCTCAAACTTATCACATGTCAAAATGACGCCTATTGAGGTATTTCCTTAGATTACGTATTTCTGAGGCCCTTGATATTTTTGAAGAAGAAGTCGTGCATATCGGATGATATACCCACATAAGGTGTCGTTTAGCAGTTTATGTTCATTTCCGGCTTTCATTTCCCGGCTAGGTAGCGGGTAGCCCAGTGACACCTGTTCTCAGAAAAAACAAACAAACAAACAAGCTCCCGTCGTCATAAAAAGAAAGAAATAGAAAACCAAGATGTCGAATTTGCAGTATTTGGCAATATTTATGTTTCTGTTACTTTTGCCAACGGGTAAGTGTTTACTATTATATCAGCGTACGTACATAAGGTACCTCGGTTTTTAGCCGGTTCCCATTTATTAAGCTGCAATGAAAAAAATTCGCTTTGAATTCAGAAAGCAGCTGTTTGTCTCACACCGGTATAGTTGCAAAGTAAGTGTTAATAAGATAGCTGTACTAGTCCAAGTCACCGAAAATGGCGAATGTTTAAACTTTTTTCCCTGACTGTTATCTATGATTTGTGGTTGAAGTTTTGCCACGATGTTGAATATGTTTCTAGCATAAACGATTCAGAAAGCATCTTAAATAAAACCGAAAGATGAAACACGATAGTATTGAATTTGGTCAGCAATTAAATCTGACCACGCATGCCTTGGTGTGATCATGTTCAGTGGCCATCCTTTACATTCTGGACAGAAAAAAATAGTTGGAGGAGCTTTTAAAGTTTCTCATTGGAAATTCAGATCAACATGCACCATTCATTGTGGCAGTTAAGGTTTTTGCTTTCTGTGCCCTCGTAATAGAGAGATTCCACTCTAAGAAATTGATGCCGGGAAAATGTTTGGATGGAATGACTAGGCTCCCATCCAGTTGGGAAGAATAGTGCCTTTATTCTGTGCTTCATGCCGCTGAGTGGAAAACCTGACTTCAGCGCCGGCAGCTATGAGCCAATAAATCTAGGTTTCGAATTCAGGGCCATGATATTTATGTATGATTTAAGAAGAAATACCTTGTTTAAACGGTTATCTTAGACTTTTCCTCACCGTGAAATGCAGAAATGTCCTTAGCGGCGCGGAACGCAAGATCATCGCCTTTAAAGGAACAATGCATTTCAGCGCGTGAAGAAAGCGCTCCGTAATGAAGTAAAATAATAATAATTTCCGAAAATGATTTGTGATAACTTCAATTGTATTCGTTCTCTTACCCAAAGAAAGGTGAAGCGCCGATTAGACCGTACCTTTGTTTCACAAATTTCACGGGAAAAGTAACAAAAAAACACACCAATAACTGATCAAATATAAGCGTACAAAAAAAAAAAACCCATGAAGGCGACTAAAGACCGCAGTTGATGGATGACTAAGATTCCTTAAACCTTGACTGGCAGCAGCATTTGCATGTGTATTTATTGTCTCTTGGGAAACAACCAAAACACAAGTTGCTTTCCTTTCTAGCGTCAGCCCTAAGCACATGATTTCTCTTCAAAGCAGTAAGCGTGTCCTCGAACAATTTACGACCAAGGGCTTGGCCATTCCATGATAGGAGCCCAAGAAACCACCAAAAAAAAAAAAAACACAACTAAAACGCGTGCATTGAGACATTTTTATCTTGTCCAATCAGGCTGTGGCTTCCTTAACAAGTATTTTCTCAGAATTGGAAAGTACTTCAGTTAAAGATTTTTACATTTTAAGGTGTGCCTCACTTTCCTTTGAGGTATTTTAGTTGCCATCCACTGCCCTTGTAAGCTTGTCGGCACGCCTCATTTCCACATTCAGAAGCTTCGATCCTTAAAAGAAGGCGGAATAGAGGACTAAAATGTCAAATTTGCAGCATTTGGCTATTTTCATATTCCTGACATTCTTTCCAGTGGGTAAGGATGAACTTCGCTGCAAAGTTACAAGCCTTAGTATGTTTGTCCTTCATGTACAGCATGCACGTTTAATGTTTCTGCGTCGCTGTTAACAATGGCCTCTAGAAAAACTAAAGATGCTGAGCATACCTTTTCTTCTATTTCGAAAAGCTGCGCCCATTTTTGGCTTTCGATAAGGTTTCGATCAATTGGTTGCTAATTACTGGTTAAAACTGTTTACTATACTGATCAAAAAGAATGATCTTTTCCTAACACAACAGCGTTCGCCGTGTTTTTGCGAACGGAAATTTTCGAATGCAGCATGTACGAATTAGCTTAGTTTGCGGTGTATAAACAAGCGAAATTCGCTCCAGAGAAAGCAAACAATTTGTCCACGCAATCTTCCACTTTCAAGATCTGCGTAGGTCATCAGTCTACCGGCTACCAACGTGGTTTCGAAACCAAACTAAGCCATGTCCACCTGGCGTTCTTCATGAAAAAGTACTTCTTATTGCGGCAATCCCAGGCGGTCGAATGAAACGCTTACATTAAACGTTATCTTTAAGTACTGCAAAGCATACGCATGTGTACTAAATAAATTGGTGAATGGAGGGAATGAAGGCCGGGTAATCAAACGTAGGGCCGGCTTCCTAAAAGCTCTCCAAATCTACTTTTCCTCTGTTTTTTTTTCTTTTTACTTGTGGCAGCAATTTCTCCATTTACCCTGTCCAGTGTTCTTATATACATCATTGTCTTTTCATGACCGTAACTTAATGCTCAAGGTGCCGTTGCAACTTTTTCTCCCAAATTCTCTACTCTAAACTACTAGGGGACACTTGCATGAAAATGAAGGAAAGATTTTTCCTTCCAAGGCTTATCATGACATTCTTCCGTTCAACCATGATGCAGTTATTTGTATTGCAGTAGGACAATTTCCCCTTTTGAAAATTAAACGTCAGATACCAAAGTTTGAACTTTCCTAGTTGCTTAAAATTCACTGGGTTATGTGTAGTAGCAGATCACGACGCAACGGTTTGTTTCGCAAACCGAGCACTAAACAGTGTGTCCTATCCCCTCGTATTTTCAGCTGGTGATCAGTGCATGCGCAGTAAATTTCAAGAAACGAACAATTTGGAGTCATATTAGCAACTTTGTCTTTGTCTTCATAAAAACTGTGGTATTTTTATTTAGTTTTTCTCAGCGCGACATTTTCAGGATCTCTCACAATATCTCTTTCACAGAGCACGTTCATAGCCTTATTCGCACATTTTTCTCCCGTTAATACCTGTTGGGCTTAAAAAATTCTACACTGCAAAAAAAAAAAAAAACGGATTTACAGGGATAGCCAAATCGCAGCAAATATGAAGTAAATACCATAAATGATCACATTTGATCATATTTGGTCAAATTCTACATGCTAATTCCGGGCGACCGATCCATACGAAATTTGACCAACATTTTACTCAGAAGGCTCCCTTTTTGCCGGTTCGTGCTCGGCTGATAAAACGTGTTTCAAAGTACGTTTTGCAGAAAAAGCGGTTTAAATTTAGAGCGTGCAACGATATAGAACTCTCGCTGATTTCCTGTTGCTTGGAGTCAGCAATTTGTCCTTGTTTATTTGGCACTTATAGCTGTAGGTCATGCCATGAAGCATTTCTATATCATGCTCAGTTCGAATCAGTGAACTGTCGAATTAGTTAGGCTCCCCTTCCCCCGAATTCTTTTCCTCTAAATACTATCCAGAAAGGCGTATTTTTGGCCATTATCCCCCCCCCCCCCGTGCCTCACGAATGTACGTTTGCATAAGTGCAATTTCTCTGGTAGAAATTGTGGTGCAATTTTAAGTATATCAATTTTGGAAAGCTAGATCCAGCATCGTAGATGACCTTGGACACAACATGCTCTTGGCTCAGTTTTCGAATATTTTCCCTTTGGAATGTAGTTAGGTCATAAATAGGCAAATATTGAAAACTTGCTTGCTTGAAATTAGCGTACTGACGACTTTAGGGTCTTCAAAGATCTGAAGCTTGATCGCTCAATAACTGTGTATGAACCGGTGTTTCATCATGTGTCAAGAACCCTCCTTTTTTTTACACCAAGCATTTCGCATGTCAAAGTGACGCCTTTTGAGGTATTTCCTTAGATTACGTATTTCTGCGGCCCTTCATATTTTTTTTGGAAGGAGAAGTCGTACACATCGGATGATATACCTACATACGTTTAGGTGTCTTTTGTCATTTCTTTCATTTCCTGGTTAAGCAGTGAGTAGGCCAGTGCAACCTGTTATCAGAAAAAAAAAATAAGCTCCTGTCGTCAAAAAAAGAAAGAAATAGAAAACCAAGATGTCAAATTTGCAGTATTTGGCAATATTTATGTTTCTGTTACTTTTGCCAACGGGTAAGTGTTTACTATTATATCAGCGTACGCACATAAGGTACCTCGGTTTTTAGCCGGTTCCCATTTATTAAGCTACAATGAAAATAATTCGCTTTGAATTCAGAAGGCAGCTTGTTGTCTCACATTTGCATAGTCGTAAAGTAAGTGTTAACAAGATAGCTATTCTTCCCAACTGGATGGTAGCCTAGTCATTCCATCTAAATCTTTTCGCGGCATCAATTTCTTAGAGTGGAATCTCTCTATTACGAAGGCACAGAAAGCAAAAACCTAAAGTGCCACAATGAATGGTGCATGTTGATCTGAATTTCCAATGAGAAGCTTTAAAAGCTCTTCTAACTATTTTTCCTATCTAGAATGTCAAGGATGGCCACTGAACATGTTCACACCAAGGTATGCGTGCTCAGATTTAATTTACTCACAGCTGACCAATTAAGTTCACTACTATCATCTTTCATCTTTCGGTTTTAATTAAGACGCTTTCTAAATTGTTTATGTTAGAAAAACATTCAACTTTGTGCCAAAACGTCAACCACAAATCATAGATAATAGTCAGGGAAAAAAGTTTAAACATCCGCCATTTTGGGTGACTTAAACTATTACAGTGCCTTTATTCTGTACGTCATGCCGCTGGCTGAAAACCTAACTTCAGCACCGGAAGCTATGAGCCAATAAATCTAGGTTTCGAATTCAGGGCCATGATATTTAGGTATGATTTAAGAAGAAATACCTTGTTTAAACGGTTATCTTAGACTTTTCCTCACCATGAAACGCAGAAAGTGTCCTTAGCGGCGCGGACCGCAAGATCATCGCCTTTAAAGGAACAATGCATTTCAGCGCGTGAAGAAAGCGCTCCGTAATGAAGTAAAATAATAATAATTTCCGCAAATGGTTTGTGATAACTTCAATTGTTGTCGTTCTCTTACTCAAAGAAGAGTGATGCACTGATTAAAGCCTTACCTTTGTCTCACAAATTTCACGGGAATAATAACAAAAATACACCAATAACCGATCGAATATTAAAGCGTATAAAAAAAAAATTAAAAAGCCATGAAGGCGACTAAAGACCGCAGTTGATGGATGACTAAGATTCCTTAAACCTTGACTGGCAGCAGCATTTGCATGTGTATTTATTTTCTCTTGGGAAACAACTTCAACACAAGTTGCTTTCCTTTCTAGCGTCAGCCCTAAGCACATGATTTCTCTTCAAAGCAGTAAGCGTGTCCTCGAACAATTTACGACCAAGGGCTTGGCCATTCCATGATAGGAGCCCAAGAAACCACCAAAAAAAAAAACACAACTAAAACGCGTGCACTGGGACATTTTTATCTTGTCCAATCAGGCTGTGGCTTCCTTAACAAGTATTTTCTCAGAATTGGAAAGTACTTCAGTTAAAGATTTTTACATTTTAAGGTGTGCCTCACTTTCCTTTGAGGTATTTTAGTTGCCATCCACTGCCCTAGTAAGCTTGTCGGCACGCCTCATTTCCACATTCAGAAGCTTCGATCGTAAAAGAAGGCGGAATAGAGGACCAAAATGTCAAATTTGCAGCATTTGGCTATTTTCATATTCCTGACATTCTTTCCAGTGGGTAAGGATGAACTTCGTTGCAAAGTTACAAGCCTTAGTATGTTTGTCCTTCATGTACAGCATGCACGTTTAATGTTTCTACGTCGCTGTTAACAATGGCCTCTAGAAAAACTGAAGATGCTGAGCATACTTTTTCTTCTATTTCGAAAAGCTGCGCCCATTTTTGGCTTTCGATAAGGTTTCGATCAATTGGTTGCTAATTACTGGTTAAAACTGTTTACTATACTGATCAAAAAGCATGATCTTTTCCTAACACAACAACATTCGCCGTGTTTTTGCGAACGGAAATTTTCGAATGCAGCATGTACGAATTAGCTTAGTTTGCGGTGTATAAACAAGAGAAATTCGCTCCAGAGAAAGCAAACAATTTGTCCACGCAATCTTCCACTTTCAAGATCTGCGTAGGTCATCAGTCTACCGGCTACCAACGTGGTTTCGAAACCAAACTAAGCCATGTCCACCTGGCGTTCTTCATGAAAAAGTACTTCTTATTGCGGCAATCCCAGGCGGTCGAATGAAACACTTGCAAAACGTTATCTTAAAGTACTTCAAAGCATACGTATGTGTACTAAATAAATCGGTGAATGGAGGGAACGAAGAGTGGTCAAATGCAGAGGCCGGATTCCTAAAAGCTCTCCAAATCTACTTTTCCTCGTTTTTTTGGCAGCAATTTATCTATTTAGCCTGTCCAATGTTCTTATATACCTCATTCATTTGTCTTTTCATGGCCGTAACTTAATGCTCAAGGTGCTCTTGCAACTTTTTCTCGCAAATTCTCTACTCTAAACTACTAGGGGACGCCGGCATGAAAGCCAAGGCAATATTTTTCTTTCCCTTCCGGGGCTAATCATGATATTCTTCCATGATGCAGTTATTTGTATTGCAGTAAGACAATTATCCCTTTTGAACAACAAAACGTCAGATACCAAAGTTTGAACTTTCCTAGTTGCTTAAAATTCACTGGGTTATGTGTAGTAGCAGATCACGACGCTACAGTAACTTTCTTGTTTTACAAACCGAGCACTAAAAAGTGTGTCTTATCCCCTCGTTTTTTCAGCTGGTGATCAGTGCAGTCAAGAAACGAACAATTTAAATTATTTTAAGTCAATTGAACGGTTGTTTGGAGACATACTAGCAACTTTGTCATTGTCTTCATAAAAACTTCGGTATTTTATTTAGTCCTTCAGCGCGACATTTTCAGGATCTCTCACATTTTCTTTTACAGAGCAAGTTGATTGCCTTATTTGAACAATTTTCTTCCGTTAATACCTGTTGGGCATAGAAAATTCTACACTGCACGAAAAAACGAATTTACAAGAATAGCCAAATCGCAGTAAATATGAAGTAAATACCATAAATAATCAAATTTGATCATATTTGGTCAAATTCTTCATGCTAATTCTGCGCGACCGATCCATACGAAATTTGTCCAACATTTTTCTTAGAAAGCTCCCTTTTTGCCGGTTCGCGCTCGGCTGATAAAACGTGTTTCAACGTACGTTTTGCGGAAAAAGTGGTTTAAATTTATAAGCGTGCAACGATATTGAACTTTCGCTGATTTCCTGTTGTTTGGAGTCAGCGATTTTCCCTTGTTTATTTGGCACTTATAGCTGTAGGTCATGCCATGAACCCCGGCATTTCTATATTATGCTCAGTTCGAATCAGTGAACCGTCGAAAGTTAGGCTCAGTGCATCTTGACTGCTTGCTAGAGTTCTCCCTTTCCTCTGAATTTTTTCCCTCTAAATACTATTCAGAATGGTGTATTTTTGGCCATTATCCCCCGCCCCCCGCGCCTCACGAATGTGCTTTTGTATGAGTGCAATTTTTCTGGTAGAAATTGCGGTGCAATTTTAAGTATATCAGTTTTGGAAAGCTATATCCAGCATCGTAGATGACCTTGGATACAACATACTCTTGGCTTTTCGAATATTTTCCCTTCGGAATGTACTAAGGTCATCAATAGGAAATTATTGAAAACTTGCTTACTTGAAATTAGCGTACGGACGACTTTAGGGTCTTCAAAGATCTGAAGCTTGATCGTTTAATAACGGTGTATTACCTGGTGTTTTATCATGTGTCAAGAACCTTCTGTTTTTTTAACCAAGCATATCGCATGTCAAAGTGACGCCTATTGAGGTATTTCCTTAGATTACGAATTTCTGAGGGTCTTCATTGTTTTTTTTTGGAAGGAGAAATCGTGCACATCGGATGATATACCTACATAAGTTTAGGTGTCATTTGTCACTTTTAATTATTTTCATTTCTTTCATTTCCTGGTTAAGTAGCGAGTAGGCCAGCGCAACCTGTTATCAGAAAAAAACAAGCTCCTGTCGTAAAAAAAGAAAGAAATAGAAAACCAAGATGTCGAATTTGCAGTCTTTGGCAATATTTATGTTTCTGTTGCTTTTGCCAACGGGTAAGTGTTTACTATTATGCGAGCATACATTCATAGGGTACCTGGGTTTTTAACCGTTCGGGCCCATTTATTAAACTATAAAAAAATTACTCTTTGAATCCAGGAGGCAACTGGTTGTCTCACAGTTTTTCGGTCGTAAAGTAAGCTGTAATAGTCTAAGTCACCGAAAATGGCATATTTTAAAACTTTTTTTCCTTACAATCATTTATAACTTGTGGTTGAAATTTTGGCACGAATTTGAATATGTTTCTATAACATAAAAGATTTAGAAAGCATCTTGAATAAAACCGAAAACGTTTTGATAGTATCCATCTTGTTAATTAAATCTGACCACGCATGCCTTGGTATGATCATGTTCAGTGGCCATCCTTTACATTCTGGATAGGAAAAAAAATGGAAAAGCTTTTAGAATTTCTTATTGGAAATTCAGATCAACATGCACCGTTCATTTCAGCAGTCTAGGTTTTTTGCTTTCTGTGTCCTCGTACATAGAGATATTCCACTCTACGAAAGTGATGCTGGGAAAATATTTGGATGGACGGACTAGGCTCCCATCCAGTTGGCAAGAATAATGCTGCTGGCTGAAAACCCGACTTCAGCGCCGGAAGCTATGAGGGCCATAATATTTAGGTTTGATTTGAGAAGAAATACCTTGTTTAAACGGTTTCCTTAGACTTTTCTTCGCCATAAACATAGAAAGCGTCCTTAGCGTCAATGAGCACGCGATCATCCCATTTAAAGAAACAATGCATTTCCGCACGTGAAGAACGGGTTCCATAATGAGGTAAAATATACTGATAATTTCCACTAAAGATATCGGTTTCTGTAGAAGAGTGATGCGCCAACTAGAGCTGTAGCTTTGACTTACAAACTTCACGGGAAAAATACCAAAAAAACACACCAATAAGCGATCGAACATAAGCGTAAAAACTTAGAAAGCCATGAAGGCGACTAAAGACCAGAACTCAGTCTCCAATCGACGAGTGAGTAGGATTAATCTTTAAAACTTTGTTTGGCAACGGCATCTGCATGCATGTATATTTAATGGTCTGTTGGGAAAACAACTTCACCACAAGTTTTCTTTTCCAGCGTCAGCTGATTTCTCTTCAAAGCAGAAGGCGCGTCCTTGAACAATTTACGACCAAGGGCTTGGCCATTTCAGGATAGGAGCCCAAGAAGCGAAAAAAAAAAAAAAAAACAACAACAACAACAACAACAACTAAAAAGCGTGCATTGGGACATTTTTACCCTGACCAATCAGACGTTTTCTTTAACAAGTATTTTCTCAGAATTGTTCCTCAGTTAAAGATTTTTACATTTTGAGGTGTGCCACATTTTCGTTTGATGTTTTTTAATTACCATTTCTTGCCCTTGCAAGCTTGTCGGTAAACCTCATTCTCAGTCAGAAGCTTCGATCGTCATAGAAGGCGGAATAGAGAAACAACATGTCGAATTTGCAGCAGTTGGCTATTTTCATGTTCCTGCATGATCATGATGTTCGTGCCAGTGGGTAAGAATGAGCTTTCTTGCAAAGTTTACAAGCCTTTGGTATGTTTGTCCTTGTTTCATGTACAGCATGCACCTTTACTGTTACTGCGTCACTGTTAATAACGACCTCGTGGAAAAACTTAAGATCCTGAGCACGCTTTTTTTTATTTCGAAAAGCTGCGCCCACATTTGCAGTGAGACAACTGTTCCTTTTGAACAATCAAACGTCAGAGACCAATGTTTTAACTTTTCTAGTTGCTTAAAATTCACTGGGTCATGTGCACATCATGACGTTACAGTGATTTTCTTGTTTTGAAACTGAGCACTAAACAGTGTGTCTTGCCCCCTCCCCCAGTATTTTCAGCTGGTGGTCGAGATATTAAACGAACATTTTAAATTATTTAACACCAATTGAACAGAGCACGCTCATTACCTTATTTGGACATTTTTCTTTCTTTAATACCTGTTGCGTTTAAATGAATCCTAGCTACACTCATTGCAGCTTCGTTTACTGAGGATACAGGACATTCACAATTACGAATTTAATTGTATTATGCTCTACTTTCCTGTAACTTTTTTTCTTGACTAGCACGTCTTACAAACGCGATGTTAAATACTAGAGAAAAAAATGAAATTGTAAAAAGGTGTCAATCATTTTTAAACCAGTGGCTAATGGTAATTAGGTCAAAACGATTTCACCAGCCAAGTCAACGTTGCAACCCTGATGTTCCTCTTTTCGCGTTGCAGTTATTTCGCTCGAATGTTACCAGTGCGTGAGCAAGCAATCGTTGAAAGATTGTGAAGCCAGGCAAACCAAAGTCAGGTGCAAGAGTTCCACCCGACACTGCGCATGGGTCAAAACGTTCATCCACTCTAGTTCTGGTGGGAGGCAGCCTACAGCTTATGGTAAAGGGTGCTTAAGTACCTGCACGCCTTATCGCCTGGACCTCGACTGCGATAAGCTCAACAATGATTGTGACGTACGCTGCTGTACATGGAACTACTGCAATGGAGCCTCTGGGCCTTTGGTCAGCAGTATTTTTCTGGTCGCCATTGCAAGCTTCATGTACTTGTTCTGTTTTTAGGCCTCAGATTGGTTGTTTTTATCTGACTTAATGAAAATCAGAAAGCCAGATATTAGTCTTTTATATTTTAATCCCTGTTTTGTTTTGTAGTGCATTATTTAGCCCTATTCAGACCGGTGCAGGTTTAGAATCTGAGACGAAACGTTTGTAGCTTTTTAATATGCAACCTAAAGCCACCAAACCTGGTGACTTTTTGATTTCCTAAAGTTTAGAAAGGTAACATTTCTTTAGGTAACGTTTACATTTTTAGATCATTTTAGAGTTCTGTTATTGATTTTGGTTACTTTTTGGTCAATTTTGGTGTTTTTCGGAGGTTTTGGTGAAACTCGAGAAATCCAAGATCCAAAAGGGCCGCCGTTTGAGAACATGTTGCAACTTTTACGTTATGCCACGTCATCAGCTCACGTTGGGGACCCCAAAGGAAATACCTTTCGACGTAGAATCTGCTCTCTTAGTTTCGTTGTCATTCGCGGAGTTATAGAGGGTGTGCATGTGCAGGGGGAGGCGAAATCCGACTCCGTCCATTTGTACCAGAAGACCACAAAAAGCCCGGTCCGGAATAGGATTAAAAAGGACAGTTTATTCAGCTTGCTCTAAACAGCCTATCGAAGTGTAACTGAAACATACACAATTTAAATTGCAATTAAATGTAATACGTATTTGTTTACTTCTTCACTTTTCTTATTGCTTATATATTTAGAGGCTTTGCACTGAATATCCGGGAGGTTAATCTACAATGTACGCGGAACTACCTTATTGGTATTTAATTTTGCGATTTTGGCGAAGCAATATTTCGAGAGGCTTTAATTTAGCGATTTTGAAAAGAAAAAATGGTTAAAGAGCATTAAATTACGTGAAAAAAGTGTTAACATCTACAAAGGTAATGAATGATCAACAGGTACCATTCTTGATTATTTCAAACAGGAACGTTTGACACTTTTACGTAGTACACTAAAGACAGTAAGTCATTCGGTCGTCCGGTAGTTTTTGCAGATCCAAGCATCTTCCAAAAACAAAAGGATCTCTGGGGGAAGTTTCTTTGCCCACAAACGGTAGTAGGTACCGTGGGTACGAACTTGTTTATAATATTTACTGATTCATATGTTTGATTATGTAAATTTTTCATGAGGGTATTAAAATTTGCATGTGTAAATTTGGCGAGGATTTTTTTTCGCGAGTCTTTAATTTCGCGATTTTTTTTTCAATTCGCGAAAACCACGAAAATTAAGACGGACGAAAATAAGTACGAATAAGGTTTGGGACAGACCGTCAGAAACTGTAATGGAAGTCAGAGATGGGATACACTTGTAGTTGTGTTCAGTAGGTAACTCTATATAGCTAAACTGTTAATTAAACTGTACTTAAACATATTTAACAAATGAATTAGGTTATGAACTCGAGATTTCTTTCGCGTGATAACACTTATAGAAGTGGATGGCGAATGATCTATTTGTTTTAGAAAAAGGTTCGACTAATATTCCACAAAAGTGAGAAACGTTTTATTTCTGAATCATTGCATTGTTATTTTGAAATATAAGACTGTGCCTGCCGCTCAACTTTTCGCTACTCGCTATCACGAAATAGATAGCGAGTAGGGTAGCCAGTCCGATTACAGCTTAATGAAGACGAGTCAACTGCTGCGCAGGAAATAGACAAAAAATTGTCGTACGGTTTGTTTGGCTTCAATGCTCGACGAAGTTCAAATTCAACGACTTCTTTCTCCTTAAGGATGTGTCTACATAAGGAAATTAAAGAAGTAATTGTTGAAGTAACTATTTTCCCTGCTAGCAGAGGTCTCTCACGGCAAGAGAAAAATGAGAGGAACGGAGAGAGACCTCTGCCGAGATCCGACGCGCTTCCTGTCGCGCATGCGTTAGCGTTTCCTTAACAACGAGTGACATTTTGGTCACGTGTAACATGACCTTGGCAAACCGGTTTGCGCGCAAAAGGGCAGCAGTCGCGGCAGCGCGATGACTGAAATTTTTGAGAGCTGTATCGGGAAATGTCACGAACTCCTCAACAAACCTTCTCCGCGGACATCAGGAAGGCCAGCAGTTACAGGAAAAGACAGCAACTGCCTTTTGTGTGGATTACACTTTAATTTAAGCGGACAGAACACTTGGCAAGCGCGGACGCTGAATTCCGGAGATCTCGGAAAGGCAAAGTTTGTCGCTTGTTGGAGAGAACGCCTGACTTTCAACGAGAATCGACACGGCTGCGTAAAAAGTGCAAAAAGTGCTTTCGGCCCACTGAAACTCTGATTAAGCGAAATAAAGATTATGGAGAGGAGAAGCGCGGATTAGCTGAATGTTACGAGAAAACAAAGTCCAAAAGCAAGAATATTTGTGTTCGTGGAGAAAGCGATCACTTCAAGCGTGTAGCAAAACAAAGCCAATGCTTACAAGTTTACTCGATCGGAAAAAGTCAAATAATTTAATGGCCGTGATAAGAAACCATAACGACAAGACTGAGAAACGTTTATGGAAGTTTGGAAAGCGCTTAAATTTCAATGAAAGTAGTTAATCTCTCGTGTTTAGAATGGTTTTGTTCGCGAGGGGGTTATTTTTCGTCTGGCGCCGGGCCGGAAGATTTTCCGAGAATTCGGGCGACGATTCTAAGAAATTGCTCAACAAGAAAAGAAATTTGTATATATTTACGGGATTTAATTTGGTACTTCAACAAAACTACACACTGCAGTGAACGATTTGTTTTGTCTTTACGTCAGGACATAACAAGAAAGAAAAATTATAGCGGCGGTAAAACTTAAACACAGCGGGCGCAAAAAATAAAATGATAATCGCTTTTGTAAAACGAACAAAGACAAATCTACCCTGCGAGCAGAGGCCCTTCGATCTTCCTAGATAAGTCGGGAAGAGGAAGGGACCTCTGCCAGCCGCCGCGACTTTCCCTGTTGAGCATGCGCTAAATTCAAATGTAACCGAGCCTTGTCGGCCTCGCTTCAATTGACATGTTTACTGAATGACAGCCGCGTCCACAACAAACTATTCTGACTTCGGTCGTATTAAACACGAGAGATTTGAGGAAAGCTTTAATTAAACCGTAAGGCTGAGAATAATTCTGTTCGAATTTATGTCACAGTTTGAAAACTTGTCAGCCTCGAAACATTTTTGCTGATCAAGAAACTGCGATTTGTCGACTGTCAACATGTTGTTACAGTCCAGTGATTTCCAATATTAGCGAGTCACGGAAAGCTCGCATAGAAATCTTTGTCTTCGAGATATTTATTTTGTTTTGTCCCTCTTTTTGTCCCTGTCATTCAGAAGTATTTTCGTGTTGAGACTCTTTCGTCCTCAACATTGTCGGCTATCATTCAACAAAACGCATTTGTGTCGAGTTTGTTTCGTATTTAAACTTCTCGGCCGTCATGCGGTAAATTATATTTTGTACTGAGACCGTTTCGTCTTCAAAATTACCGGCCGCCAGTCGGCAAATAATTGTTTCTCTTGCCGTTTGCTTGTCTCGCCGTTGACCAAGATAAATGTCATTTTGCCATAAAAATAAGCGTTAAAGTGCTCATTCGCGTACCCCTTCGCATCGATTCCTGCTCAATCCAAAAGTAAAATTTTTTGGTCCGAAAGCAACCGCAACCCAGATTCTTTTGTTCCAGTTAGTAAATTAGCGATTTGCCATGGCCAGTTGGCAAACAGACAAAAGAATCTTTACCACACAAAAAATAAAGCAAGGCCTTCGACTGGTGTTGTGTGAGATCACTCTTCCCAGTGCACTTTTCACGGCTTTATCGAAGACATCTTTCGAAAGAGAAACGTCCGCTGCTGTGAACTTCACGAGCGCACCGAACAAACCGTGGGCGCGTATTTAGTCAGCAATTTCTAACAAGGCACATGCGCACTGAGCAAAAACGGGAAAAACAGGTTTCAAACCGGACTGACTCATCCGTTTCGGTGGATGAGCGGCAAATCAAAGAAAGTCGCGGGACTGGCAGAGGTCCCTTCCTCTTCCCGACTTATCTAGGAAGATCGAAGGGCCTCTGCTCGCAGGGTAAGACAAATCACGAACTTTGATTAATTAAAACAGTCGCTTGAAGAAAATTGCTTTGAAAATTCGGAAAAAAGAAGTGTTTCTCTTTTGCTAAGGGTATAATGTCGACTGTTGGCTGAAATCCCATTTCTTCTTTGGCTGTCACAGATACTACAAGAGAACTTCAAACAATTCAAAGGAAAACAAACATCAAAACATCTTACCTTTTACAGCGTACTCTAATTTTTATCCGCAAATTCACTAAAACTACAGCGACAAACAAAGGAAAATAACCCGAAATGTTCGGATAAGAGAAATGCCTTTTATTTTCCTGAAGTGATAGTCTGTCGTAGTTTGGTTTATAGTCATTCGATTTTCTTGATGATGGAACTCAGCGGTTTACGGTCATCTCGCCACCACAAGTTACCTCGCCATCAACCACCTCGCCACCAGGTGAGGTTATCTCACCACCACCAACCCGCCACCAGTTGAGTTCATCTCGCCACCAACAATGAAATGCACTAGAATAAAAATTTAGGTAAGGTTCACACATTTCAAGCAAGTACCGTGTGATGAGAAACCTCTGATTTTAGGCTAATTTGCCTTTAGACGGTTTACAGCCCCCCATTTTGCCGTTTGATAGTCGAGATTTTACGCTTCGATTGAACCGTCACCATCTTCCTTCTTTCATGTTGAGCATTCGCGGTTCTTCGGCTGGACGCATTTGGTTTGTGACCTTCTTTTTTAAACAGTAGTTTGAACCGTTTATTAAGAGACACAACTGAGAGACGTGATACTAGCTGTCGTGACTCTCTTTTCCTCGAACGTTGCAGTATTTTATTTCATTTGATATATACAATTGAACGATTGAACGCGAACGGCCGCCATCTTCCGACAATATCAACCCTGACGAGGCTTTGGCACTATGCCCAGGCTGTGCTCAACATATAAAAAGCAAGATTTCTGCGGTTCGATGCAAGCATAAGATCTCGGTTATCAAACGTGGGAATGTAAACCATCTAAAGGCAAATTAGCCTAAAATCAAAGGTTCCACATCACATGGTACTTACTGGAAATTTTATTTTAGTGTCAGTTAATGTTTGGTGGCGAGATGACCTCAACTGTTGGCGGGTTGGTGGTGGCGAGATAACCTCACCTGTTGGCGAGGTGGATGGTGGCGAGGTAACTTGTGGTGGCGAGATGGTTGGTGGCGAGGCTTCCTGGTGGCGAGATGACTGGATGCCAACTCAGCGGCTAGTTGGAAGATCAGAAATTTGCTGTAGCCTGTCGGAAGGCACACAAATGTATCGCGTTCTCTAAGAAAACAAAAATTAATTCCTTTTGAAGTTATGTTACTTCCTTGATATTTTGATCTTGAGTAGAAATAGCCGATTTGACGTTACAGTCGAAGACGCCAGGTAACGCGGGCTCGGAAATTTTCAGCAATCAATGGAAACAGAGCATGCGCATTCTAGTGTAACGGAAACTGGTTTTGAAAACTGGTCAATTTCGACCACAAATCTGGTCGGCGGCTACATGAAAGAACGCGTCGGATCTCGGCAGAGGTCTCTCCTGCCTCTCATTCTTCTCTCGCCGTGAGAGTCCTCTGCTAGCAGGGAAGTAATTATTCAGCTTGCTCCTGCTATTCTGGGATAAGTACTTGTGATAAGTGCAAAAAGCGTCCGAGAATAGTCACTGTATCCGAAAAGATAAATAATAATAACAGAGATTTTTATCCTTCTAAAAGCAAAACCAAAGGCAGCAAAGGCAGTCGTTTTCACAATTTCGTCAATGGAAACATTTTGTTTTCAAGCGTTCCCATTTATTATTGCTACTTTTAATGTGTGAATGTGTGAACAGCACACGAAAAAAAAAGTGAAGAGACTTAATGAACTGGCAACCAAATTTACTCTGTCAGTATTATACATTTTTAATGCACACACTCCTCCACCATCATAGTAATCCTGCTTGTCCGATTTATATAAAATCTGACCGACGTTTTTTTTTCAAAGCCATTTTTTTGCTTGGACTCTCGGCTAATAAAACAGAGCATGGTTAAAGGTACGTTTTGCAGCAAAAGCGGTTGAGATTTTCAAGCGTGCATTGATATTGACTTTCAGTTATGACGAAAATAGTTTTAGAAGAACGTATGGAATAACTTCCTGTTGTTTGGAGCCGGCAGTGCTAACGACATTCAGCATCATTGAATCTTACCCGCTTAAGCTATAGCTGTGCCATTCCTCTGACTTTTTACTCTCCATTCCCAGAGTAGCGTGTTTGGTCAATGTTCATTTTTTATTTCGTTTTTTTCAAAAGAAAAAGTAATAACGGTTGTTTTTGAATAACTGTTACAATTTTGTCAGCAATATGACTGGGAGAAATTACGGATTTATTGCGCTCAATGCAGTTTTAAAGTGATTTAAATATAATTAAAACCAAGTTTGTATTAATTTGTTCCAAATACAAAGCTTTACAACCTACGTTTCCTCTCAGTATCAACTGAATTGGGTGATGATCCGATACAGAAAAATCTTTTGGTATTTATATTGACGAGCATCTGTCCTGGTCGAATCATATGGATCACCTAGCTAAGAAGATATCAACTAAGAAGACATCCTCTGGCCTTGCCGGTTTGACACAGATCAGATGGTTAGTCCCTCCAGAAAACTTGGTTGTTATCTATAAATCCAAATCGCGACCGCTGACAGTTGCGCACCATCATTCTTCTTCATTTCTTGCTTACTTCGCTGCGAACATTTGCGTGCTGACATCATGTTTATTCATCGTCTGTGAATAAGTTACTGGACCAATTTCTGATGCAAATGAGGGACCAAGCAAAGACAGCAACCCTTGATTTAACAAGTGGCTGGAAATGCATTCCGGGGGACTGGATTTACAACTGAAACTCAGCGTGAACGCCGACTTGAAATTCAGCGCGTACAACGAAGGCGAAAGAGTCGGCGACAAACAGGTAGCGAACATCGTTTACCGGTAATAACCTAGCGAAGAATAAATTGACTAAAGCCATCAGCAGGACAAACAGGAGACTGGAATATCACAGGCGAGAAATCTTAGAACGTAGACAACTTAGTTTAAATTTAGCTTAATAGCACAGCGCTACTACAAAACGAGATTCCCCAACAACGCAAGAATCGATACAAGGCCTTCGAAATTATAACTCAGTCACACCGATTGAATAGTGAGAATGAACTCAGCGGCTACAAATTAAACTCTTCGAGAAAATGTGTGCTAAAACAGGTCAGGACCGGCGACACCGACTATCAAGTGCTTCGACAAAATGATTTTGTTAAAGGCGACAAAAATACACGATCATCAAAATACTTTTGCTAGAATACCTTTCCAACGGATGGTGACTGAACAGATTCAATTATTTCCTCTCTCTACCATTATCTTTGCTCTTGATGTACCAGTAATAATCAACATATAATTATTTTTCCAAGTATGTTCAAAACCACAAATTACACAAGAGAAATTACTAGTAAATTATTTCACAAAGTAGGTTTCAATTCCCCAAACAGTGCATATTTGTGTATGAGCAGTAAAAAGAACTTGATTTTTAAGTTTAGGACGTTCCCGACGAAATGTTTTTAAGAAATAATTCATATTGGGTCAGTAAGAATTTACAAGAGTTTATGTTTTCCGTTTGGATATTGACCATGTTAATAGTTAAAAAATAATAGTATTCAGATGGTTCAGAAAGGAAAATGTCTGTTCACAATTTGGATAGAAATGCACTTGCTCTGCTCCTAGCAATTACCACTTAATGTGTAGTGGGGATAGGTACATACATGTAAACAGTATGTATTTGATGTGAAACAAAAATTACTGCTTAACATTAATTATTGATAATAATTTCATGCTACATACAGTGACCAGCATCACAGCTCTGCTCGCAATGTACAAGCAAGCACTGAGTTCATGAGAATTGAGATCCTGATCACCTTCAACATGATTTGTCTATGTGAAAGTTTACTTACTTCTGAAGGTTCCAAGTGCTATAATCTACATTCACCCTTTCCCTTAATTGGCTAATTAACTTGCTTTCCATACCAATTGACCCGTCAAGCCCCAATGTAAACCTACAAATTCTCCTTACTGGTCTTCATACATTTCTTGTAGTACTAGTGCAGAGAAGTTCTTTCTACTAACATTAACACTATTCATGTTTGGTGATCAATTTCTTAATTCTGATGACCGAATTAAAGCATTATTATTGTAGAGAGATGCTGATCACTGGGGCTTCAAGGGTTAATTTATTATGGCAGTTATCTAATCCAATTTTTATAGTATGTTGGGGGGGAATGAATAAACTTGCTACCGCATCAACATGAAACTCTGTGCTTTGTTTGCAATTATTCTGGTTTAGTCTCATTTTCAATTTTTGGCTGTAAACGAATAATTTTTTTAATGCGCCGCATCACTTTTCAGCAGAAGTAGACTCCTGCTATCTCAACCATTCAAGGGAAATAATGAATTGTTGTAGCTATTGACACTTGTCAATACCCAGTAAATAGAATAAAAACTGAACAACAGCATCTAAAGGAAACGGACGGGTTATTGTTGGAGGTAACATGCGTGCGGCTCCAAGCTGGAATTTGAACTGCATTTCTGATAAACCTACTCTCACCCAACCAAAATAAACAGAAACACCACTACATATTGTCTTGGACAACAGCAATTTACCTTATGTCAGAATACAACAGTTAGCTCCAATTACACCCGGAAACTCATACCCAGTTCCTATGCATTAGATTTTAGGATGACAGGGGATTGGATGCAAGTTACGTGGAAGCGACTGGGAACCAGAATGTCGATCTAAACTCCCAATTCAGGACCATTGTGGCCACCCATCCACACCTCCAGTTAAACCGAAATTCTATCCCTTCCCCACCCCTTGTGGTGCACCCTTGCCCGAGCTTCGCGTGGTTCTGCGAGTCACGTATTTGTAGTTGTTTTATGTGGGTTTTGGCAGCGAGGGCAAGCGATAGGCAGCCGATCTTTCGACACGTTTCAAAACGTTTTCCTGTGGTAGGGCTAACATGGCTAAAATGCACATTTCAACTGAAAACTAATCTTACTCCATTTATCTCCAGTTGAATGCATTTCATTTCGTTTCAAAGCTCAATATTCTAATGTCTTGACTACCATGCCTGCCTTCGATCTATCCAACTTGAGACATGTCTTGAGATATACTGACTGAACTATCAAGACTCGATTCCACTCGATCGATATTAACTCTGCGCTCTGTCTTGACACTGAAAAACTCTTATGGGGAACTTTGTTGAATACAATTTTAATTAGAAACAAACGGCTCGTATGAAACATAAAAATTTCTAAAAAGGGCCGATTAATTTACGAATTTCTGAAATCTAACCGGAATTCGTTTTGCGGAATTCGGAATTTGTTTTGCAGTCACTTGTGCTCTGCACTCCTATTCTCATCGACATCATCGGTTGTTTCTCTAAACCGTAATGAATTTCCACAAATATGCGCGCTAGTTGCAGTATCATGGTCATAAAGAGAGAGGAAAATGGCACTCAGGAACCTTCGGATTAAAAGCAGGTGACCCACAGAATCCGCGCCTGTTAGTCCTGTTTCTGCTTTGAAGCAATAAAGGAGTATTTTTATTCCCTCCGAATAGGATGCCAGCACATATACAATCTGTTGTGAAGCTAATTTTAGGGAATTGATTTAGTTGTTTTTCTAGCCTTGGAATAATTTTGGTAGTGTAATTGTTGATCTAAGTGTAACGCCTTCCCTCCTAAAAGTTTTCCTGTTTGTCTACGTAACTAAGGGCGTGCTGTAGACAGGTTTGCGATTTCCTGTAAGCTTTGCCAAGACCTCCTTGAACATTGAGTTCAAGGGCAATTTCTTCGCAAACACTTAGGGTTTTCTGGTACTGGATTGACCGAACTTTATCTGTCTCTTCCCTTTGCCAAATGGATCCTTGGTCTCAGTTGTTCTTCTTTTCAATTCTTTCGGCTTTATCTTTTTCTGGCGCCATCTGGTCTTCCTTAAGTTAGGGTCGCAAAGATGTTTACAGCACAGCATAAAAGAAGCTTGATTGTAACTAGTAGTGGATTAGAATCAGTGGAGAAGTTATAGAAGCCCAAAGTCGCTGCAATAAAGAAGCTTAGCTTTCCCCTAGCAGAGTCTCGGTATGTACAGATCTCGTGAAGCTTAGCGAGTGCTCAACACATCCTAATGTTTCCCCCAGCATAATAATAATTAAAAACAATATTATAATTATAATAACAACCCTCCCAGAATGCTATGCACCAGAAAAATTTCAATGCAAAAAACTTAGTTAACTTGTGGTCGAAGAGGATGCTGTACCATGTGTTATCTACAACTGCGTGAAAGTTATCCCTCATATCAATGTTAGGAAGATGACGTCATTAGTCACGTGACTATGCCAAAAAAATTGTTTCAGCTCACTGCAAGAACAGGCCTCTATCAAAACAAAAGGAGATAACGTGCCCTGGTCGTCATTGGAATGGGCAATATGGAAATTGCCAGTTGACATCTGGCATTTGAAAGTTAAGGTGGCCCTGTACAGGAGCATTTCCCAGGGGACTGGTAAGGAGTCTGTAGCTATGGCAGTTTAAGACGAAGAAAAGCAAACTTTGGCTGGTTAATAGAGCTGCACATGGAAGCAACGTCCATGATAACCTTATTGTTTTGACGTCATCGGACACGTGACAAAAGCGCACGTAATTTTTCAAATCACTTTAAAACTGCATTGAGCTCAATAAATCCGTAATTTCTCCCAGTCATATTGCAGAAAAATTGTAAGTTATTCAAAAACAACCGTTATTACTTTTTCTTTTGAAAAAAAAAAGAAATAAAAAATAAACATTAAACTTTTGATAATCCCCTGTTTTGTGAGGTTTTAATATAAATGTGAAAACGAATCGGCGTATTTGGTTTCAGACTATGCTCTTTCTAACTCCGTTAACATTTTTTTTAAAATTCGTTTTCATATAGCTTAGGGACGTGAATTTGCAGGCACGCGGAGTACTGGGCACCAATGTCACGGGTTATTGAGGGATAGACTGGTGCCTTTTCAGGCGTGGCCGCACAGCACGGACCACCACGCGAGTGCCTACACCAAGTAGTTACCCACAATCTCGCAGAAATAAGGTTTTCCTAGCTTTCTGTGGCGCATTTCCACTTAAGAATTGTTAATAGTTTCTCGGAAAGTGGGCAACACTTCATTTTTCGCTGCATTGCTCAGGCATTTGGGTTAACTGCCAAGTCAAACAGGCTACAAATGCCTGCAGTGTCAGGTACGTGTAATTATAAGTGGTGCTTTTAACATGACTTTTGTTGTGAAATACGCTTAGTTGAGCTTATTATTTTTTGTTCAGTGAACAGCTTTTTAGAGCTTTTCCGATCGATCATTAGCTTGATGTTTCAAATTTATCGTTCGTCCAGTGCTTGAATAATTAAAAGGTCATTCCGGTTGTAAACAGCCGATAGACGTACAGTGGGTTTTGTTCAATCGACTACGAAAGTTCATATGTTATTTTGCTGGGCAAGTAAAAGGGTAACAAAGCATCCTTTTTGTTTTCAGCAAGCTTCAGTTACAATGTTGCTGATAAAATTAGCATTCCAAACAGTTCTTGTCTTTTAAACAAAAATTTGGATTATAGTTTTGGCATGTTTTGATGACAAACAACAAATTTAAATTTTGAATAAGGTGTAACTTTTATTGCAGGTTGTTTTTTGTTGACTCTTAGGAAAATACGCTTAACAGAAGGTGGATCTATATACTTCTTCTCAACTTTCACCAATTATTCCATTTAAATTTGCAGGGTTAGAAATTAGCTTCAGTGCTTGGTTGCAAATTCTTTGTGGCCCAGGCCAAATTAAATTGGCTTTTAATTTCCTCTAGTCTGAAAAAAATAAATCATATTTACCTCAATAAACCTCCTTTAACCCGGGTGAGAGGGAAGTCTTGTATCGAGAAATGTTGCCAGTAATCATATAGGAAAAAGTACAACATAGAACTCTGGGTAATAAGTCCCAGGAGTCACTTAAAATTGTCAATAAAAACAGAATGGAGTGTTGATATATTGCGGGTTGATCTAAATACTCCAGAATGGCTTTGAATTTTGCACTCCAAGAACTAACAAGTTACTACATTAATATCAATGAACTTAGAGTTGAGGAAGGGACAGAAAATAAAGCCGGGTAGTCCAATGAAAGTACATTTTATTTTATTTTTATTGCAACTAGATTGCCCGTCAGGCGATCAAACCTCAACTTTTAGTGGGCCTGTTCAGTTTTAAATCGCCACTGGCAGCCAGGTGACTGTCAATTCTTATACCTAAATTTGTCGTTTTCACTGATCCTTTTTTATCTGTTCTAGGAATGTATTAATGTCAGCAGTGATCAGTGATGCAGCTTTTTCTTACAGTGAAGGTACGTGAAAGATATCAGTCATATAATTATCCCTGCTTACGTACCTAACTGTTCAGTAAATCGAACTGGATTAAACACAATGATCGGGTTAATTTGGGTTCGGAAGTCAAACACCAAAAATATACATAGAGCTGTGTTTGATTCCATTCAATTTCTGAACACAATTAAATTCAATTTCTAACAGTGTTCAAATCATTCAAATATACCAGATATTGAAACCGTATCTGCCTTTAAGTGTGTGGAATTTGACCATGATCTGTTTTGTATTGTCATGTAAACACATGAAAGACTGATTAACTAAAACAGCCTTTTTGGCCAAAGAAAATTTGGCAATTTTATTATTCACAAAGAAAATAAAAATTGAACCAAGGGTAAAATTGTCCCACAACATTTTCAGGAGTGTTCCATCAAGACTTCCATTCAGGTTGATGATGAAAACCTTATACCCACTTAAGTTACAAAATGCATTTTTCGCGGTGATGTTAGGTTTATTCTGGATGGCTAAATGGTTAAAACTTGGTGTAGAATGAATCAAACAGTTATACCATGTTTACGTGATACCGGTTCCATCCAGGTGACAAGTTGTGCCTGTTTTGCGGCATTACCGTACCCAAATCATGAATTAGCCAATCGGAAGCCTTGTTTACTGTCATGATTTTCTACGATATCAAGTCACTGACCTGATATCCTACGATATCGTGGACAGTTTCTAAAACTCGCACTTTTTTGCAGACTTCAGAGATGAAAATTACAACAGAAAAACAACGAAACGTAAAACTATGACATTTGTTAAACGAAAAAGTAATTTGTTTAACGCTAACAGAGAAAAAAATACGATTTCGCGCCAAAACTGGACGCGGTTACACTGGCCGGCGCTCGCGTGTACGAAAAAATAACGCCGGGTTTTAGGACGAATTTGGGTACGGTAAATACCTAATCGCACCTTTTTTGGTACGCTTCGGCAGCATATCAGGCTCGTTTGGTCTCGCCATGGGTATACGAACCATGGCTCGACCAAACTCGCCTGATATGCTTGCGAAGCGTACCAAAAAGGTACGATTAGGTATAATGACTTAGGCCAGTGTTCCAAACGTCGCGCTATTAGCCTGTTCCAGGCGTTCAGATAGTGGAGCGCGAGCGAAAACTAAAGCTAGCGAAAGAGCGGGAAAAAACGAGGGGAGACTGGGGGAGAGGACGAGGGAACGCCTGTGAAATTTTCTCAAAGGAAGCCGTTCCGGTATACCAGAATCTGGTATACCCTCTGATTGGCCGAATTTGACACCTCCTGTCAACACCGGAGGGTTGTTGACGCAGACAAGAAATGCGATATGGCGTGCCCGTGCGAAGATCATCCTCCATCGAGTCACGCACGGTTAAATATCTGTTTACGGCAAGCGCTTAACTATTTAACAAATGTGGATACTTTGCAAATGGAATAACAAGATTGTCTTCAAAACGTGTTTCTGGGAAGAGGTCTCATCACCATTCTTTCAACAGGTTTGGAAATAGCTTGATCTTTCAACTATTTCCAAGGTTAATCAACGCATTGCAAAGAAACGCTGTTTCTAAGATAATTGTGGTCACTCCGCTTGTCGTAATCATGAAAGACCAAGTAGAACAGCTTCAAAGCATTGGTATTAGAGCGCTGGCTATCGAAGTAGACGAAAAAGAAGCCATCGCAATCGATGAAGACGACGAAGTTCATTCCGTCACAGAGTGAAAAGCTTTCTATTCATCAATTTGATAAACCGATGTGTATATAAAGTCGTCTGTGATTCTCGTTACCTTTATTGGTCCAGTAGTGGAGATGACATTTGCCTTTCCGTATCGCAGAAAATTTTGCAATGTCCATTCGGCATGTCAGATTTCTTAAAGCATCACCAGTACTTTTCCCAACGCTTCAAACTCGGGAGTTTCGGTGAGCATAATTACATAACTTTCTTGTTTACTTTGACCTGACCTTGGGTTCATGTTTCTCTGCCGCTGTCGGCGGTCTAAAGTGGGCGGCATGGGCTTTTTAAAATTAATTTCACAGGCGTTCCCTCGTCCTCTCCCCCAGTCTCCCCTCGTTTTTTTCCCGCTCTTTCTCTCGCTTTATTTTTCGCTCGCGCTCCACTATCTGAACGCCTGGAACAGGCTACGCGCTATTGCCGTGCCGAACTAAATTCAAGAATTAAATTCGATTTAGGCACGGCAGTAGCACGACGTTTGAAACCATTCAGTTCGGAGTTCGGCACGACTATTTATCACGGCAGGCCCTGTCGTGCCGCACGGCAGTAGCACGACTTCCTTTCAAACGGCGTGCTACTGCTGTGCCGAACTCAATTCATAAATTATTTTAATGTATTTTGGGTTAGTTTTTTATTTTTGAGTTTGCCTAATTCCTTTGAATTTGGCGCGACTGAATTAAATTCGCGTTTGAAACCACTGCCATTCTATTGTCGCCCCACTGCCAGGTCAAACTTATTTGAATTCCGCACGGCAGTAGCGCGACGTTTGGAACAGACCTTAGTCCTTACGAGCTCCTCAGTTAGGCTAGCCTATCTGTAAATATTACCTTGGTTTCAGCAAGAGATTTAAAACCTTCAAAAAGCCATGGGCCTACTATTGGCAATTGAGATAATTTACATGTAAATTTGCTTTGTCTTCCTTTTCAGGTGTTTATTCCATCAACCTGATGTCAGGAAAATATGGCAGTTTTTTGTAAGGCTTTGGTTAAGAAATGTGTACTCTGAGCTATATTCCCAGACAAACATTATCAATTCAAATAAAAAATTTGAAGAGTACAGTAGAACCCTGGTAACTCGAACTCTGAAGCTGCTCATGAATAAATTTATAACTAAAGGCAAAATTTTGGTGGAGGTCTTACGCTAAAAAACGTTATATTGTGAATGTTTGGGAGCCGATTCCGTCGAAACGTAACAGTGAGCTTGGGCAATGGTGGAAATGCAACAATGTTGTTTTTGGTTTGATAGATTGCGCTTCTTTGCGATGCTATCATAGGAAGCCCAAGCATAACATTTGAATATCATTAAAAATGGAGTTTCAAAATATAAGTCTTTGTATGGGATTTCGAAGCGAACATTTTGAGCAATACATAACAACGAACTAACTGAATTAAGTTCATGAAACATTACATGGTGTTGTTTGCTATCCTTACAAAGCATTTTGGGCAATTTTAGGTCCATTTATTTAACTGTGTTAGTACGTGTATAATACATTGACAAGGAAGGAGTCATTTGGCCCAATTTAGCCACTATCACCGCTCGACACGTTTCGGAATTCGCTCGAATTTACCCACAAATATAGTTCAGGCTCCCATTCTGACTTAGCGACGTGACAAAAGGAAGACATACAAGTGAGTTTCTCAAAACCAATTGCACATACCTCGTGTCCCAAAAGAATTATCCACTGCACAAAATCATAATAGCATCTCAAAATAGGCCGCCAGGGATGCGTGAGGATCCCGATAGCCCCGTTTGACCGCGGTCGGCACTGGACACCAGTCAAATCATGCCCTTATCGGGAGGGCCACGCTCGTTTTGGTCGTGTTACAATTGTAGTAACTATGACCCGGTACGGACACAAAATTGTCGCTCCAACGTAGTCTGGTTCGCGCGAGAAAGGTGGAATCGCTGCGCGGGACTCCGTGACCTTATGGAGAGAATTAAGTTATCGAAAGAAATTAAAACGGTCTTGGCTGTTAGAAACTGAAAACGAGTCAAGAAAAAGAGAAAGTGAACCGTGTTTCTCCTTCCTCCTATGTTTCTATTCATGCGTGGTAAATTGAACATATTTGCGTTGGTGTACAAAACGTTTGTAATACAGGTCAGTCTACTGCGTTAATTTTAAATACGTACTCTGCGTGAATTGAATGTGTTCAATTTTTTGGAATCCTCGATAGGTTTTATATACCAGGTATATTTTTTCGAACCGAAGTTGGCAAATTCATTTAAATTCATATCCTCACGCGCGTGAAAATGTTATTTTAAAATTGTTATAATTGTATATACAATATCTATTTCTATATTTGCATGAAGCCGGTCAGGTAACCTACTTATTAGAAAAAACAAGAAAATATACACCCTGAAAATGGATATAAATTCAGAAATGGGAATGATTTATTTTTGCTATCCGCTTGTAACACGCAGCGATTTTCTCACGCGAACCAGACTACGTTGGAGCGACAATTTTGTGTCCGTACCGGGTCATAGTTACTACAATTGTAACACGACCAAAACGAGCGTGTCCCTCCCGATAAGGGCATGATTTGACTGGTGTCCAGTGCTGACCACGGTCAAACGGGGCTATCGGGATCCTCACGCATCCCTGGCGGCCTATTTTGAGATGCTATTATGATTTTGTGCAGTGGATAATTCTTTTGGGACACGAGGTATGTGCAATTGGTTTTGAGAAACTCACTTGTATGTCTTCCTTTTGTCACGTCGCTAAGTCAGAATGGGAGCCTGAACTATATTTGTGGGTAAATTCGAGCGAATTCCGAAACGTGTCGAGCGGTGATAGTGGCTAAATTGGGCCAAATGACTCCTTCCTTGTCAATGTATTATACACGTACTAACACAGTTAAGTAAATGGACCTAAAATTGCCCAAAATGCTTTGTAAGGATAGCAAACAACACCATGTAATGTTTCATGAACTTAATTCAGTTAGTTCGTTGTTATGTATTGCTCAAAATGTTCGCTTCGAAATCCCATACAAAGTCTTATATTTTGAAACGCCATTTTTAATAATATTCAAATGTTATGCTTGGGTGTCCTGTGATGCTATGAGCTCCCAAAAATAAGATTTTGTAAAACGGACTCCGTGTCCAAGTTTTCTCCTCGTGGAAAAGACAACACTTCTTGATTTTACCACTCATTGATCAGTTAAAACCTCTCTATTGTGTCACAACAGAAGCCAATTATAGGATTTCGAGTTCCATTAAAAGTTGTAAGCCTTTGAATGAGTAAAATGGTCCTTGTTTTAATTGGGAGCCCTCAATATTTTGTTAAAAAGCCTGTTTGAAAAAATTGCTTCTGTTGTGACAATCTACAATACACCTAGTTTGTCTGCCTGTTGTGTCTGTTCAGGAAATTCTATATCTGTGCTGTATTCTTGGACACAAAATTGGTGGTTTTAGGACTTCCGAAGGCTTACCGAATAAACACGAATGTTTATAGTACGATTATGCTAATTATGGAAATTAAATTCTAGCAGCTATTGTTGACTGTCCAGAAAAGAACAATACGTTGCAATTTAGAGATTGCAAATTTTTGGATTGAAGGTTTCCCAAGCTCTACGTTAGCTATAAGGAGTATTATTGTAGTTTTTGTTTTGTTTTGTTTTGTTGGAAAACTTCTAAAAAGTTTCTATTAACGTTTGAACGTGAAAAAAGCCGGACTTCGACAGTTTTTAATTTTAAAAATGCTTAAAAGTCACAACTCCGTAGCACACGATTTAACGCACGTGCAATTATTGATTCAGAAACTGAAAGTTTTACTGATGTGAAGAGCCTATTCATGAATATTTTGCGCAATGTCGCTACCATTCGTCGCACTTCGTGCATACGCTTTAAATAGATAATTAATTTTGACTTAGTTTCTCACCCGCGGCCAAAACAATAGGCCATTTCCGAGTTGCCTTTTACCTCCTTTTCAAAGCGAGTCTTGCTGCATAGCCTTTCGTATGAAAATGAGTTTCCATTCGCATGCATACACATTCCATTCATTTTCATATGAAAGGTTTTACACGAGGTCTCGCTTTGAAAGAGAGTTAGAAGACAATTCGGAAATCGCCTATTGATAGTTTACTGTCTTCTCAGCACTTCAGTATACTGTACAGTGCAAATTAAATCTATCTCGTCAGAAACTGTACCACGATTATGCCTTCTTATGATAATACAGTACTGTGAATGTAACTCAGTTACACTCACTCGGGAAAAGACTCAAATACGTGATCTGTTCGTTGTACTAATTAGAATCAAATTGCTGTAGTGTTAGCTTTCGTGTTTTTACCGATTACACGACAAGAAGAGCCAATGGGATATTTCAATAGGCAGCCATGGTGAGTTGCATTGCAAGAACCAGAATTCGAGTTTTCGGGGTAAAGTGTGATCAAGGGAAACGAAATTTAGTTCGAGTTAGCGATGAATTCGAGTTATCCGAGTTCGAGTTAACCGAGTAAAAATGACTGGAAAGTGGGGTCAAATCCAAGGGAAATGGGACTTAGTTCGGGTTAGCAGGGGAGTTCGAGTTATCCGAGTTCGAGTTACCGGGGTTCTACTGTAGTTTTGAAATAAGGTTATGTATTTTTTGTCTTTTTCTGCTAAATATTTTGATGTCATTGATTAGTTTGACTGTAACACGTACACCAGAAAGTCATAAGGAATTGAACAACTCCTTATTAGTTTCGGCATACACTTTATGTTCCCTCAGTACTGCTAAGTGGTTGATGTGTGAGAATCGAATGAATTCTGGAGTACCCCTTAGGATTAAAAGTAACTTGGAGCCACGCCTACAAAGCAATACCTTGGTACCTCTTAGGGCTTTACTTCAAAATATCTGATAAACACACCGTCCTATAACTTTTATTTGGGAGCACCCCCCACCATCCCAGAGATGAAGAATCAGACCTATTTCATTGAATGCACTTTATGGGGAAAACTATTTCAATTGACTGATTCACCACAGTCTGATCCCTTCTTGTCAGTTCACTACCTGATAGATTTCGGACTATTCTGAAATGGTTTAGGGAGAGGCTTTTCTTTTTGTTTTTCTTTGCTACCAGATTATGACAATCAGTTACATTGCTCATTGGTGACATTAGATGCAGTGTAAAGGCTAATAATCAAACCAAAAATAAAATTGAAAGCACAAGATCTACTTCCATCACGGTCTTGGGTACGTGACAGAGTGAGTCATAATCTGTGCATCGAATAATGATTAATTAGTGGACCATTTATTATTCCAAATGGCAACAGTGCTTAAGTCACGGATTGGTTAATTGAATAATTGATTGATTTTTTTTATTTTTCATTGGCTGATTGACTGATTCATCAACCGAATGGTTGAGTGGTTGATTGATCGACTGTTTGGTAGTTAAACAGATGAATGAAGTGATTCACCTGAGGCAAGGTGAACAAAAATTGCCCCCATGCATTATTTAAGTTCACGACCTACAACAGGGACTTATTTAAAATTTATAAAACAGGTTCTAATTTAATGAGAGGTGTATTACCAATAATTAACTAATAATTATATATTGTTTTCCGGTCCCACTTGTTGTAATAATAATAATAATAATAATAATAATAATAACAATGATAATAATAATAATAATACTAAAGGCTTTTTTTCAAGAGGGTAAACACTTGACAGTATTAGTGTGCATGAATTTAGGTTTTCTTAACGATTAGCTTATATTCATATTAGCCGCTTTTTATTTATACAAAGGAGGAGAGAGAGATAGACAGACAGACAGACAGACAGACAGACAGACAGACAGACAGACACTTTATTTAAACACGAAGTTCCTTCAATTACAAATGAATTGGTTTCCAAGAAAGTCGTGTTTAGTGACAATATAAAAACTTTTACAATAGATAATTTTAAATGTTACATAAAATATATAAACGTGAATGTTAATCAGATAAAACTCAGGGGGCCGAGTGAACGAAAGGATTTCCTGGAGGATTCGATGGACTGTTCTGCTTTAAATTTCCGTGGAAGCGAATTCCATAATTTGGCACCAGGATAAGAAAAATCTTTTTTAAGTCATCAGTATGAGGTTTCTGGAGAGCCAAATTATAACCGGAGTTTCTAAGGTTGTAACAGTGCCATGGCGAATCCGAGAAAATAGTTCGATGAGATATAACTCTAAGGCATCAGTAAATAGGATTTTAAACATCATAACTGCAGTATGATATTGACGTCGATCTCTAAGGGTGTCCCACTTAAGCATTTTTAGGATGTCAGCTGATCTCATTTTCCAGTCACTCTCCTATTAGTTGCAAACAAATTTATTTCGAAGCAGAGCGCGAAGCATCATGTCTTGAATACCACACTTTTAGCCGGTGTAACGAACGTTTGAATTTATTTTGAGTCAACTAAATGGTTGTTTGGAGTCATTAACTAGCAATATTGTTAAGTCTTCCTACACACTCTGTTCGCCGTTTGTTTATTTAATTATTTACTGCGACATTTCGGATCTCTCGCATTATTTCTTTTACAGAGCGCGTTCATTGCCTAATTCGAACATTTTTGTTTCTTTAATACCTGTAGCTAAGTACACTATTGCTGCGTTAACTTAGGATACAGAATTTACACCATTATTCCCTCAATTATAACCATAGGGGTCCCATAGGGTTTTTTGATATTAAAGCAATTGATGTAATAAGTGTATATCTAGAATTTATAAGTAGTATTATTATTTTATTGAATTCATTTGACACCATGTCTAAATAACGATTTCTTCCTCATCATAATTTATTATGTAACGTCAAACTTGATGGACAAGTACCCCCCCCCCCCCGGTCTGAATAGGGTTAACCTTCCACAGCGCAGTAAAGAACGCATTCCCAAATAAAATAAAATATCAGTGCATAAAGCTTTACTTCAACCTACTGAAATTGCGAAGTTTTCTGCTTGACTTGTAAGATTTAGGACGTCCACTAATGATTTCTGTATTAAGCTCAACTTCTTTCGTTCTGTCACCCGAAGGAGAGCGACTGATGCATCGACTATGGTCCTAGTTTTGTCTCACAAATTTGACAAGAAAAATAACAAAAAACACATCACAGTAACCTATCTTATACTACTTCAAAGACCAGAACTGGCTGTTAATTGACGAGGAAACACAGGATTTCAATTCGGTGATGTAAAAGGCGGATTGCACTCGTTGTAGGTGACTAGAATCCTTCAACACTTTGAAGAGTACATGTAGCAGTATCTACATGTAACTGTACGGTCTCTTGGAAAACATCTTCAACGCAAGTTGTCTGTTGTCAGCCCCAAAACACATGATTTCCTTTGGAAATAGAAAGCGTGTTCTAGAACAGTATTTACGACCAATTTGCAAGGGCCTTGCCATCATACTAGGAGCCCTAGAAAGAGGAACGAACAAAGTAAGAGTGACAGCGTGCGTTGTAACTTTTTTACGTTGTCCAGAAGGGCTGCGAAATTCTTTGACAAGCCGATTGTCTCCGTATTGGAAAGGACCAAAGTTAAAGATTAATTTTTGCATTTTAAGGTGTGCCAAAGTTTTTTTGGAGGTTCTCAGCAACGTTTGCCATTTGTCGGCACACTTCACTTCCACAGTTGGTAAAAGAAGGCGGAATTAGAAAATCTACATTTCTAACCAGTTCCAGTATTTGGCTATTTTCATGTTCCTGATCATCTTGCCCGTGCCAAGGATGGACCTCTTTGCAAAGTTAAAGGCTTTTATGTGTTTCGGTATCCTTAATTTATCTACAAGGTGCATTTTTAGCTCCAAGTATCAGGTAATTTATAGTAGTAGACACCCACAAGCCGGCTTCGTGACAAAAGTGCTTCATATAGCGGCAACCCCGGCTGGTCGAATGAAGAACGCTTTTTTGAAGTTAAAAGGATATATAAGTATATTAGTATTAATTATTTAGTGTGACATTTTCAGGTTCTCACATTATTAATTCTTGCATTTACGTCCATTGCCTAATTCGGACATTTTTCTTTCTGTAGTACCTGTTGCACCTAGGTACACCGATCGCCACGTTAACTGAGGTTACAGGGTTTACACTATTATTCTTTTAATTCATTGTGCTCTATTTCCCTGTAATTTATTCCTGACTGATACTTTTGGAAAAATTGCGTGTTTAAAAGGTATAACTGGTAATAACATACCAGCCAAACGGAAGCTAGGGCAAAAAGATTTCACCAGCAAAGTCAGTATTATAACTCTGTTGTTCCTCTTTTTTGTTGCAGTAATTTCGCGCCATTGTTACCGGTGCATGAGCATGCGTTCATTTGAAGACTGCGACGCCAAGCGAACCTGAAAGTCACATGCAAGGATGACCCGGGGTGCTCAACTTTTAGAGTTAACGCCACCTCTTCGCAAGAGCTTCCGGCAGCTTATTTAAAGGGATGTGCGACATTCTGCAGGGCTTCTGACGTCGCAGCCTGCAGGGAGCCTAATGTCACGTGTGAAGTGCACTGCTGTTCATCGGACTACTGCAATGGAGTCTCCAGTGCTGTGGTCGGGGGTAATGGTAATAAATTTAGGGGCTGTTTACATGGAGGGAGGAAGATCCTAGCGCTAGGAAAATCCTAGCAGGCGGATAATCTTAGCGACATATGTTTTCTGTATTCAGTTTCCCTGCAATATGTTGTACTTGGCACTAGCGCCAGGATTCTATCTGTAGCGCTAGGATCTTCCTAGCTGAGACATAGGAAGATCCTCGCGCTAGGAAGATCCTAACACAATCAAATCTACCTTCGCTCGGAAGACCCTAGTTCTGGGTATTGAGAAACAAAATATGGCGGCGGCCGGGCGTTCACTGCTAACTGAGCCGACAGTTTTATTAGATTTCCAGCAACCAGCCCGACCGAAATTTCTGCTTGTAAACCAAACGAAAAATTTGTTTCGCCTTCTAGGATCTTCCTGGTTCTAGGATCTTTCTCCCTCCATGTAAACAGCTCCTTAGGTGTAATCGTCCAAGGCATCGAATAGGATGCTTTTTAACTTTTGTTTTTTTTTTCCCTTTCAATGAAGTGAGGGGGCGTCTTACTTGAATATAACCCAAAACTTTCTGATAGTATCCACGCTGGTAATTAAATCTCACTAGCATAATTTAATTTTGTCACAATAATGTGCATGCTTTGGTGTGTTCAAGATTTTGAAATTTGTTCGTTTCTCGATCGAAATAAACCTGCTGATTGCTTAGTTGATCGTTTGTCTTACGATTTAGTCACTTTGATGCGGATTGCGACTGACAATAATTCGACCGCTATACTACCAGGTCTAGAATATCCTCTACGAATGTGACAAAAGCCATTTCGGAGGCACGAAGATCAATGTATGAACGGATTGAAAAATCTGGCGGTTTTCATAAACTTAAGCCTCAGCCGTTTCAGAACATGATAATGAGACGCTATCCGATGACCGCGACCCATATTGGTACCCATATTGGTATCCCCGTTTCAGCCCATTCATTTACATGGTGAGAGATCCTTTGCTCCTCAGGTTTTTTTAAATGAAAAACTAGACTTTTCCTAGACTTCACTGGTCTTTTTTTTTCAAATGCCTGACATTGTTAATCGTCTCTTCTTAGCCAATCACATGATTGTTGTGTAATCTCGTTACTTTCATCATTTGAATACCACATTATGTGTATAAAATTGCAATATTCTCATCCCTTCTTTTTTTGTGACTACATTCTAATTACAATAATTTAAAATTTATAATTATACTATAATATAAAAAGAAAATGATATAGGTTTAAATACGAATATTCTATGTTAGGAGCTGAGGCCCGATGAAATCATTTTTGGCGTAGAATAGTCAAATGCGGATAATTTTAAGGCTTTGATCTCAGTGAAAAAAATTTGCCGCAAAAGTACAGGAAGCAAACGAATCGAAAATATAAATCTCGCTCGATCACGCCGCTCTAATCGCCCGAACTCACATTTAGTTTAATGCTGGATAAAGCAAAAACATTCCACATTCCCTTTCAGCGAGAAGAAATCCTTTCTTATTAATACTTTGTATTTCCTTTAACACGATTCCAAAGGATGGATACTCATCTCAATTAAATACACGAATTGTCATAGCGGAACGAAGACAAAACGTACTGAAGACCTTTAAGAGAAAATGTACAGCCGACTTATAAGCGGCTGTGTCCATATCTGATTTGACACAAATTTCCTTTTCGCAAGCGTTGTGATCCGATATCTTCCTTTTCAGTATGTCCATGGGCAAGTTTATGGCGATAATACAAGCGTTGTTCCCATATGTTGAAAGCTTTGGAAATTTGGCTTTAGCTTCCTCAGCGTTGGATGAACGCACTCACTAATATCAGCGCATAAGGCTTGACCATCACTTCAACCTACTGGAATTATGAGATCCTTTTGCTTGACTCGTAAGATATAGGTCGTCCTCCAATAATTTCTGTGATAAGTTCAACTTCTTTCGTTCTGCCACCCGAACTGAAGGAGAGCGACTAGTGCATCGATTGTAGTCTTAGCTATGTCACATAAAATTTGACGAGAAAAATAACAAACAACACACCAATAACCGATCAAATGAAGATCAAAGGCCAGAACTGGTTGTATCGACGAGGATGCAGCAGGATTTTAATTCACCGTGAAAAAATCCTGATTTTCAGTGACGTGAAAGGCGGATTGCACTCGATACGTGGTAGGCACTGAAGGTAACACTAAGTAGAAAAATATAATTCTTCAACGCTTTGAAGAGTAGCAGTATCCACATGTATATGTATGGTCTCTCGGGAAACCTCTACTAACTAAAGTATGTTCAACCCTAGTGCTCTTCCTTCCCAGCGTCAGCTCCATGCAAAGCACATGATATCCTTTGAAAGTAGAAAGCGTGTTTTAGAACATTTTTTACAACCAGGAGCTTGACCATCTTACTAGGAGCCTTAGAAAGAGGAACGAACAAAGTAAGATTGACAGCTTGAATTGTGCATGACTTTTGTACGTTGCATGCCCAGAAGGATTGCGGACTCTTTAAAAAGCCGATTGTCTCAGTATCGGAAAGGACGTCGGTTAAAGTTTATTTTTTGCAATTTAAGGTGTGTTATATTATTATTTGAGGTTCTTATCTTCTTAGCTACTTTTGTCATTCCTTGCCTCGCCGGTTGTCAGCGCATTTCATTTCCACAGTTAGCTGAAGAAGTCGGAATAAAGAACCAACATTTCTAATTTACAGTATTTAATTTGGCTACGATAAAGGCCTTTTGTGCTTCAGTACCCTTCACGTACAGCTTTCACTCTGAATTTAGGTAACAGGTAATTCAGAGCAGTAGATACCGGTAAGTCAAATCCATTAGGCGACCTTCACGACGCAAGTGCTTCATATAGCGGCAACCTTGGCTGGTCGAATGAAGAACGCTATTTTGAAGTTAAATGGATATGTAAATATATTAATTATTCAGTGCCACAATTTCAGGATCTCTTACTTTATTACTTGCATTATTTCTGTCACATATAATACGTTCATAAGCTAATTCGGACATTTTTCTTTCCGTAATACGTATTGCGCTTTGACGAGTCCTACATTGTAGATACATTGATCGCCACTTTAACTGAAGCTCAGGGTTTACACCATTATTCATTTAATTATTTTGTGCTCTACTTCCTTACAATTTATTCCTGGTTATATCAGTCTTACAAATGCACTGCCAAATACTTTTGGAAAAATTGCAATTGAGAAAAAGGTATGACTTGTTAACATACGAGACGGACGGAAACAAGGGCAAAAAGATTTTCCCCGCCAAGTTAGGGTTGTTAATCTGATGTTCCTCTTTTTCTTGTTGCAGTGATTTCGCGGGAATGTTACCAGTGCGAGAGTAGGCGTTCATTTAAGGTGGCTGAACACAGTTTGCGTGCGCTCTACGATTTGTACTGCTGACGTGAATAAGCGCGCGCGCACAAGGCTTTGAGAAAAACAATCATGGCGCCTGTTGGCGCCTGTACAGCGATCATTTCATTTTGTTCAGTGAAGATTATGCAAGTGTTTTTTCCGTCTTAACAATCAAACAGTTTTTTATGTGTCAAAAACGTTTGTTTTTCAATGTATTAAAGGTAATACTATTGGAAAATACCCTGCCTTTCTGGGATTGTTTGTATGGATCGAGAAAGATCGAGAATCCTGTCAAATGCAGCGCATGCGCAGTTAACCAGAAAATTGTGACTGCACGATTTAGTGGAAATTAATGCACTGATTTCTACGGAGCGGCTCTTTAGAATTTCATGAAATTTGGTAGAATAATAGTTCGGAACACGCTTAGCTCGCCTGCAAACATATGCATGTCCAGAAAACGTTAAAATGTAAAACACAAACCGTTCCAAAGCGGCTCTGTGATTGGTCCGCTTTGCTCCGTTTTGAGCATTTCCGTACCGGGTGTACCGAGCCAATCACATCACAGGTTTTCTCGAGGGAGAACTCTAAGCTATAACAATCGTGACAGGCCTGCGCAGACTCCCTACTGTGGAGTTTTGTTTGCGACGTGTAAGTTACTGTGCCTTCAAAGCTTTGCTCTGATGAGCATGTCTTTTAGTGACTTGCCTCTCTTGTATGATATAACAGGAGGCTTTTTGAAAGTGGTCCTCAGCAATGGCTGATTTTCAATTAAACTACATTTGTGCATCAATATACTTTTTAGGTTTTTTAACTCCTGGGTGATAGGTCGTGACAAATGGTAATATTTGCTCGTGAGTCTTCCGACGAAGGAGACTTCAGATAATATTCTCTCCACTAACTTTTTAGGGTATCCACGAGCAAGAAGGCGTGTTTTGAAATTAGAAAGAGATTCCTGGTAATTTTTTTTCCGAGTAATTTGTTCGTAGAAGTCTAATAGCTTCGCCTTTGATAAAACCTCTTTTGACACCTGGTGGGTGACAGGAAATGTAATGTGTGTACTGAAATGTTTCAACCGGTTTATAGTGAGCTTTTATGTCAAGGATAGCGTCTTTTTGGAATCGTTCTCCTTTATAAACAACTGTGTCAAGGAATGTGATTTCCTTGTCTGAAATTTCAGCTGTAAATTTTATTGTTGGATGAAAACTGTTTGCTTGTTCAAGAAATAAATCTATTTCTTGTTTGTCGATGTCCCGTAGAGAGAAAACGTCATCGATGAAACGTTTCCATACTGTAGGTTTAATTCTGCTTTGGCTCACGTATGTTTATTTCGATGTTTGCCATGAAAATGATGGCAAAAGCTATCTATCAAGTTCCTATAAGCGCCAGATTCAACGTACCTAATATGCCGAAAGCGGCATAGAAACCACATTTATTGAGTCGCTTAACAAAGGATCAGAGGTCAAATTAACTGAGAATAACAAAAAGTGCGCGCGAGCCACAAGAATCCACCGGTTATCAGAAAATTGACGAGATATGACCTCGAGATCAAAGTCTTAAAAAAATGCAACGCGTAAGTTGTAACGGCTCAATCAGTCACCATATAAAAATCCTCCAAACTAAACCCACTACAGAAACACAAGAAGCAAAATTGGTCAAAGAACCGAGACAAGGCGCGGCGAACAAAGACGTGAAATAGAAGTCGCATAGGCCTTCCACCCCATTTTATAGCCGTATTGCTAGATTGATAGATAACGTAAGTCCATCTGTCCCAAAGCATGAAGCACTGAGCAAGGCTAAATGGAACTCTTCATCTTCGATTTACAAAGGGAGACTTGCTTGTATTGCCTACCAAACAAGGGGCGGATCCAGGGGGATGGGTGGATTGGGTTGCTAGCCAGCCTCCTCTTTGAAATTATAAAAGGGAACAAAACTATCACTGAGACGATTTTGTCTCGGATCGTTCCGATATCGTTATATCAGGTCAGCCCCCCTCCTCCTTCAAAAATCCTGGATCCGCCACTGGATCAGCCACTGGATCCGCCACTAGCATTAGGAGTCTTTTTACAGAACATATAACCAGCCATAATTTAAAAGACAATTTGAAATTTGAACACACACGTTCTGAGTCTAAGGCACAATTCATTTACTCACTAGGCCAGTATTACTGATTTGGAATAGTCTACCAGTTCAGCAGAGTCATGCCAAATTCATCGTCTTTTAAGGCAAATCTCTAAACTTTCTCTAAGACTTAATAGGTCTATTTTCCTTTGGATCTTGCTCTACAATAACAAATAAGAACATTGATGAGTTTTACCTCTGATCTTCCTGAACATGATTATCACTTCCAAACACCTCTGTAACTAACACATTTGGTTGCGTCCCTGAAGCGCCCGTTACGCATGACATAAGAGGGTGTTTTGAAATGGGGAATTAATAGGTCCAAAACGTCATTCGAAAGGAAAAGACCTTGCTCCACGCCATCATTTACTGTAGCTGCAACTCACAACGCTATAGTAGAAAGTTCAAGCAGCACACTCCTCGTTTTTCTGATCTGCATTCACTCCCCATCAAATATCGCCTTGACTTCAAAATTTAGGTTACAACATACAAAGCGCTTAATGGTCTCGCACCGGTTTTATTACCGACCTACTCGACAGATCTACAGTCTTCTAAGCAGATATCACTAAAAGTTTCAAGTACAATTGCCGTTGAATGAAAATCATCCGGTATTTTCAAACCTTAGTCGAAGAAGAAGAAGAAGAAGAAGAAGAAGAAGAAGAAGAAGAAGAAGAAGAAGAAGAAACTAAGGTTAATAACAGCGAAGAGACGGTCGGAAAGAAGAAGAAACTAAAGCTTAATAACAGCAAAATTAGACCAAAGGGATGGTCGGAAAAATACACCGGGCCAACAGCACTCTGTAGTGTCATTCTGCAAACAGTGCTGTCAATTATCAAATGAAAACTTGTAAAGTAGTCCGGTACTCTCTCAAGTGTAATTTTCACATGCTTAACTAAACCACCGATGATTCTAGGTATCCAACAGAGATTTGTGGTTTTTAGAAAGCCACGTGGTTGGAGTACTGACTGATTTTATTAGCTGACCAAACGGCTAGATGCAATACATTTATCATTTCTTTGTTCTACGTTCACTGTTTCTCGTGGTTAGATTTGCTGGGTAAAACACCGAGAACCCGCAAGCTTGAAGGACTACAGATGGTAGATAAGGCTGCTTAATATAATAAGGAACATAACAGTTTTTTGTTGTGTTTTATTCGTGTTAAACAAAATGAAATCCCAGTCTTATTGCTGCTAGAAATAAGGAGATGGTCTGATGAAGCCACGAAAAAAAAATGCTGGCTAGGCTGTAAATAGCCTGCGTCGCAGACACTCTACACCGCCTGTATAGACCGTCTGCGAATTAGTGCACAATATCGTGTTCGAATCCCGCAGAGTCGCACGGACATATGTAGGCGTTTTTGATTGGCTTGTTTCTTACGCAGTTTATGATTGGTCCAATGATCACGTAAGATCATCACGCGAGATTTTGTGACAAACAAGAGAAATACAAATATATTCAGAAATTGTACATTGTATTTGCATCTGAATACCTGAATACCTTATGTCTGATTAACTGTTGTTTATGTTTGCGTGACATTGAAAAGAGTTACGAACGACTAATCTTAGAAAGATGTAGCAAGGACTTCGACATTCTCGCCGAAATCGAAAGCCTCGAACTCTAGCCCCTTGACAGCAAGTATTTATGCAGACAGTGTGTTGCGAAACTAAAAAAGCGTCGCGGACTTCTCATCCAAAAAGGACAAGTAGAATCCGAGTTAAAAAATATCTGCGAGAAAGCAAAGAGAGCAGGAGAGTCATTGGAGAACGATGTGGATGCATCGGCAGCAAAAAGGGCAAGAACTGTGGAACCTGAGAGTTTTCCTCTACGACAATGTAATTGCCATTAATTACTTGTTGGACGATATCTGGGTCCTCTTCGTCAGTAATAGCGATCGCTGGCACTCCATTGTTGTTGAGAAAAAGAACTTGGTCTTCCATTAAAGATTGTAAAGGCGAAATCACGACCACAAGACTGGAGCCCCGAGGTTTATCAAGCAGAGCATCTGCAGCGATTGGAAGACACTGGAAAATCAAGGATTTCCCGTAACCAGTCGGCAAATTCACAAACACATTCCGGCCTTCAAGGAATTCTCTCAGAGCATTTTCCTGTTCAGGAAGAAGGCTTTCAAGTTCGAACTGCTCCTTCACTGCTGTAAAAGCTCTTTGCCAACTTCCTTCTGTAAATTTCGACATATCGAGCAAGGAATGATGTACCGTCACGCACACGCAAGAATTGGACCAATCGTGAGGCGCGTAAGAAACCCGCCTATCAGAATCGCTTACAAATATCCGTGCGACTCTAATGGTGTCGGAACGAGCTTTTGTGCACTAATTCGCAGACGGACTATATCGACGGTTTCGAGTTTCGACATCGCGTGGGCCGGCTGCAACGCAGGCTAGGCTGTAAACTGACGTACGTATGCATAAGTAATTTCGGGAAGTCGCTTATAATCATCGAGGTAAAATCTCAATTACATTTGTGAATGGGGGCTTTTACATTTGTGATCAATCCTTATTACATTTGAGGGCTTTATTGAATTTTTGGTCAGTCGTTCTTACATTTGAAGTTTTAATTGCATTAGTGACCAATTATTACGTTTGTGGCTTTTCCAGGGTATCACTTAGGCAATTCTTTTCCATCGAAATTTGCAAACCGTGGAAAGAAATTCCTCTTTACTGTCCATTAAAAAACCGGTACACTCGATGCACTCGGTACGCTCGGTACAGCCGGTACACTCGGTGCACTCGGTACACTCGTTACAGCCGGTACACTCGGTGCACTCGGTACAGCCGGTATACACTCGGTACACTCGGTACACTCGGTACAGCCGGTACACTCGGTACAGCCGGTACACTCGGTACGCTCGGTACGCTCGGTACAGCCGGTACACTCGGTACACTCGGTACAGCCGGTACACTCGGTACAGCCGGTACACTCGGTACACTCGGTACAGCCGGTACACTCGGTACACTTGGTACAGCCGGTACAATCGGTATACTCGGTACAGCCAGTGCACTCGGTACAGCCGGTACACTCGGTACACTCGGTACACTCGGTACACTCGGTACACTCGGTACACTCGGTACACTCGGTACACTCGGTACACTCGGTACACTCGGTACACTCGGTACACTCGGTACACTCGGTACACTCGGTACACTCGGTACATCCGGTACACTCGGTACAAACGGTACACTCGGTACAAACGGTACACTCGGTACAATCGATACACTCGGTACAGCCGGTATACACTCGGTTACACTCGGTACACTCGGTACAACCGGTAAACTCGGTACAACCGATACAACCGGTACAACCGGTACACTCGGTACACTCGGTACAGCCGGTACACTCGGTACACTCGGTACACTCGGTACAGCCGGTACACTCGATACACTCGATACAGCCGGTAGAACCCAGAGGTTCAACTGACACGATCCTTTGTTGTGGTTTGAGGTCTTCTCGTTCTTAACTCTTTTCCGTCAAGAGTTGTATTTTCCCGACGTCGAAGTCGGGAACCATTCAGCCACTTGTGACGTCATCATTTTTGACGTCACCAGATTGTTTTGATAAGCAGCTAGCACAGCAAGAACAGATCCATCCATACGTGTGTCCATTTTGAATATCGACCAAATCCTGGCAGAGCTATACCAGAAAAACGTGTCCAATTTTGGCTGCAAAGTTGGTGGTAAAATAGGCCAAGTCACCTAGTTGATCAATGTTCCATATTTCCAGGTTTTTAGAAGGACTGAGGCCAAAACTTTTCCAGTGGATAGAAAGGTGATAAAGGGTAGAAGATAAAGAGAAAAGAAAGGGAGAGAAAAAGGAAAGCAAAAGAAGCGAGAGAAAATTAGAAATGAATCAGCAAAAAAAAAAGTCCAAATTTTGGCTTATGCGCATGCGTGAAACCAAATTAATGCACAATTTTCAACAGAAGCTGGCTCAAAATGGAGCTAAAATGTAAGAAAACGCTTTTGTAGCAAAGTTTAGTGGAATTTGGCACCATAGCACTTCAAAAACCGCTTTAGCGGTAAAAAATGCGTTTTTCTAAGGGAAAAACGCTGACGGTAAAGGGTTAAGGAACAGGTCTCCCTGCACCGATCGAAAGTGGCACTATGACTGGCTTGTTAGCGAGAAGAATAGGATACTTTGCACGAAATGAAGTGATATATGAAGAAAGGAAGTCGACTTCAAAGCCAATGTGAAATAATCAACGACACATGTACCACATCATTTCGTGAAAAAATATCCTATTGTTCTCGCTAACTAGCCAATCACAGAGCCGCTTTGGATCGGAGCAGGCCTGCTCATTTTTGAACCCAGAAGGCGAAGTCGAGCATATTGAATGATATATCTCAAGAGCCATAAACGACAGAGGAAGCCACCTAGTACAGCCTCTGGGATATCTTAATTGCAAAAAAGGTTACTTTTAGAGACAAGTGCGCACGTGAACGGAAACAATTTCCGGTGCCCGACATGTCCCCAGGGCAACCCGAGCCCAAAACCGCTTTTCTTCGCCAGAGCAGAAACTTCTCAAAATGACGGCAACTCAAAATGGCAGGATGTCACAATTTTGTAAGAATAATACGGATACCATTCAAATTTACACGTATCTGGTTAAATCTGAAAGTCAGCGTATTATTAGGGAGCTCAAGCAACCACAACGGCAACGGGAAGGAATACGGGGAGGTGTGCTCGGTAAGCAAGTGCAAATGGACTTTTCTATTTAATATCTGCACCCTCCCCCCCCCGGTTGAGGAACAGTGGAATTCTTTAGGGGTAAGGGATAAAAGTGGTGGAATTCTTTAGGGGTAAAGGCCAGAAGCTGGGGAATTCTTTAGGGGTAAAACCCGTATTATAAGTGGAATTCTTCAGGGGTAAACAGACTGAGATTTCATGGAATACTTCAGGGGTAAATGCTTTTTTTGTGAAATTCTTCAGGGGTAAACCCAATTCTTAAGGAAGTCTTCAGGGGTTAACACTTTTTAATGGAATTCTTTAGGGGTAAGAGGGAAAGGTCAGTCCTCAACCGGGGGGTGCGGATATTAAATGGAATAGCCCAATAGCCACACTTGTTCACGCATGAAATGTCGTACGCCGACATAGTAGAATTTTTCATTTCCGCATTATTGTGTTTTTCAATGAGGAGAAAATAGCGAGATGAGATTAGCATATTTGCATACATTTGTGCGTGGAGGTCGTCGACCTCTGCGCACAAATGCAGCGTTTTTTTGCTTTTTTCTTAGCACAAGCTGTGGTGGCCTGCTTGCTTCTTAACCGGGAAATGAGAGCAATGGAAATGAAATCACAAACGAGTCTTCAACTTGTATAGATATCACGAGCCATATAAAGGACAGAGAGGGAAACTGGGGGATGGGTCTGGGATATCTCAAGGCTGGTTTCCATATGATCACTACCATCGCTGCAATCACTGGAAAAAACGTCCATCAGTCGTTGTGATCATATGGAAACCACACTTCAGCGATCGTAGCGATCACAGTATTTCACAACATTCGCAGAAGTTTTTAGGTTGTGTCATGGGAACAGCACATAAAAATAACCCTCAGAGCATGGGTGCGAACTAATAATAAATTTCAAGTAATTATCATTGGCACGGGGATTCACTCTCTTACTTCTTCCTCTCTTGTACTGATTAATTGCTTGCTTTGATACTGTGGAAAATGGTATCTCCTTGGTATAGTCAAACGTAGTATTTTTTCTGGTGCATTTTTTTAATCTGTTTGTAACAATAGATGTGGAAATGACTCCAAACTTTGCCGCACTTTTACATAATTATTTTTATTAAATACTAGGCTAAATTTTTCACATGTATTACATGTGAATAACTTTAACTAACATCATGTAGGGATGTTAGAGTAAATAAATGGGAAAATAAGGGGGGAGGATGTGGGTAAGAGAAGGGAGGTTAGGGATAGAAAAAAGGAAGAGCAAATATCAGAGTAGAAGGACAAATTCGTTTTTTCTTTCAATATATTTTCTTGTTTTTAGATCCCCTCCCCCCACCCCCAAAGAAAAACGACCCCCTAACTTTTTCACCAGTTGAACCTAAACTAGGCTGAGTACAGAAGAAGAATGAATAGTATCCCACAATCCTTTGCATTTTCAACTATATTATCAAAATCTGAAGTGACGTCATCACTCTCTTGAGGAATCGATGGAATGAGTTTCACTCAAATGGCGGCAGCTTCGTTTGTAACGTGTTACAACGCAAAATACTCTGTTTCGTTATAACGCGCCTGGTCTAGTACTACTGCGTATCAATGGAAGAATTTAGTGTTCAGCTGAAAGGTTTTGCCTATGCTGCACTTTATTGCAAGGAAATTCGCTAGAGTTTCCTCGAACGTTTGCCCAAATGAAGGGTCTGATTGTTCTTGAAGTACATCGATGATCGCTCAGTTGAAGAACAGTTCGTCGGCTTGTGCAGTCCTACTTGATTCAAATAAATCGCAGTTGCGACATCGCCGTGAGTAATATATTGTTAATTGTCATGTACCGATCATCGATTCAAATTTGTTGCTAAAGACGAGATCCAGCGCGTTGTATCATGTGTTTACCCGAGGATGTTGTTGATGATTGTAGGCAATGTATTTCAAAAATCGCTTCCTCGAATTCTTCCTCGAGTAGCTTTTAAATGCACAGGACAATGGACAATTAACTGGAACAATAATTTGCGATCTCGAAGTTTTGTGTCAAACTACTTCGACCATTTCAAGTAGAGACATAAATAGTGATATCTGTCACCCAGTTGACCATTCTCGAGGAGAAAGCAACGGCTAATAACTGGTAATCTTCACGGATCCTTTTGAGCTTATCCAACAAAGCACAAGCGATTAATTCACTCCTTGTTCGCACGGAAAGCACAATAAAGAAAAAGCGCAATTAAACTCCTTTGACCCTGTTTATTACTCTATTACATTTGTCGCGGAATCGCCATGTGAGTTAAGACGTGATACTCGAAACTGCATGGATTTGGACCATTTTCGAACCTTCAGAAATTTGAAACTGTCGGGTCACTAAGGGTCACTATAGTACAAAGTTGTCCAAATACCTTTTAATTATTCAGATTTTAACTGTTTCTGTAAATTACTCAAGCATAAAGAGACCTATCATTAACTTCGTGCAACTCATTGAAGCGGTGATAACGGATGGCGTGAGACATTGTTATTCAAATTATCTAAAAACCTATTTCTAATGTGCTAAATTCAAAAGAAACAACACCTATTTCATGATGAAAGTTGCAAGTTTGTGTTTTGAAGTGTGCTATCCTCAGAGAAACGCTTTGTCTGTGAAAAAATCCAAAGCGAAAACAGGCAAATCCGCCATGTGTCACAATACATTAGCCATCTTCATGAAATTCCATGAGGCAAAGGATTGTGGGATACTATTCGTTCTTCTTCTGGGCTAAGTACATACTTTTACTTAGGTAAAATTCGGATCACCAATTCAACCTAGATTGATGAGAACTTGTTTGACTTAATACCAGATTTCATCCGCAACATCTGCGTATGTTGCTCCGTCACTCTGTTGATGATGACCTCGTGGAGAAACTAAAGATGCTGGGCATGATTTTTTGTTCAATTTAGAAAAGCTTCGTCCATATTTAGCGATTGATAAGGTCTCGATCAATTGGTTATTAGTAACTCGTTAAAGCTGTTTATAATTAAATAGCATGATCTTTACCTATAAAGCAGCAGCATTCGATGTAATCTTGCGAAATTTTCGAATTTGGCAAGTACGATATATATAGCTTCGCTTGGCCTGTTTAAATATAAACAATATTGGTTCCATAGAAGGAATTAATCACGGAGGCCCGATTCCCGAAACCTCTCGAAATCTTCTTTTCTTCTTCTTTTTTTTCTTATGATAGCAATTTCTCGATTTACCCTGTCCAGCGTTCTTGTAATCCCTGATTTTTCTTTTCAAGCTGCAACCGTAATATACCCATGAGCTGCTGCAACTTTTTGAATTCTCTACTCTTAACTACGATGGGGGTCATTAAAAATCAAGACAAAATTTTACTCTCATTCAGAGTCCTTCTGAGGCTAATTATATTCTTTATTCATCAAGTTACTTGTATTGAAGTAAGAAAATTTGTCCTCAGCTCTGAACAGTCACACATCATATACCAAAGTTTTAACTTTCTTAATTGCTTAAACTTAGATAACGACGCTCTTATTGTAAGGGGGGCCCCCCCACTCTTAACTTTTCACTTGTTCTGCATCTGAACACTAAGCAGCGTGTCTTGTCTTTCACACTTTTGCTTGTGCAACGAACGTTTTTATTCATTTAAAATCAATTGAAGCGTTGTTTGGAATCAAACTAACAACGTTGTAATTGTCTTCATAAAAGTTGTTTTATTTATATAGTTATTCAGAGCAATATTTTTAGGATCTCTTCCATTACTTCTTTCACAGAGCACGTTCATTGCCTAATTCGGACATTTTTGTTCCTTTAATACCTGTTGCTAGCTACTCTTATTGCTTTGTTAACTGAGGATACAGAATTCATTCTTGATAGTATAGCAATTGTTGTAATTAGTGTATATAGTTTTCACGGCTCTTTGGAAGACATTTTTATCTTATTGAAGTGAACAACGTGTTTTAGTTAAGATTTCATCATCATCTTCATCATCATGATCTTATGCTCTACTTCCATGTAATTCATTCTTGACTAGAATTACTTACAAATGCGATTTCACCTACAACTTCTCGAAATATTGCAAGTGTGGAAAAGGTATGACTTGTACACATTTTAGCCGGACGGAAACTAGGTCAAAAAGATTTCACCAGCCCAGTTAGCGCTGTAACTCTGGTGTTCCTCTTTTCTTGTTGCATTAATTTCGCTCGAATGTTAGCAGTGCCTGAGCACGCGTTCATTTGGAGAATGTGACGACAACCATTCCATAGTCAGGTGCAAGAATTCCGGGGAGTGCTCAATGTTCAGAATTTACCGCACCTCTGGCATAAAGAAAGGCGTCTGAATAAAGGGATGCGTGGCATTTTGCATGGCTTCTGACGTCGAAGCCTGTAGGAATCCCAATGCCAAGTGGGAAGTGCACTACTGTTCATTGAACTACTGCATTGGAGCCTCCCGTCATCCATATCCCCAGTCCACGTATCCTCCGATACTCCAGTCCTCCAGTCCTCTAGTCCCCCAGACTTCTTCTGATTGCAATTGTCACTGCAAACTTCATGTACTTGTTCTATTTTTAGACTGTTTTTGTCAAACTTATTGAAGATCAGAGACCAGATAATAACATTTTAATTTAGTATCTGTTTTTTTTTGTAGTGCAAATTTAAAAAGGCGGTATATTCAGCTCGGTCTACACAGCTGGTCAGAATGTAACTTAGACAAACAGTATGTAACGAGCAATAAATATAAATGAAATACGTCTTTGTTAGTGAAGTGAAAATGTTTAGCCGCCTTCATAATGTGAGTGTGGTGAGTGTGGTTGTTGACCCACCAACAACCACACTCACTTCTGATGGCTTTTTATAGTGCACTCATGTGTGCGAGGCATTTCAGAACGAACAGGTCAAGGTCGTCAACAATCCAGTAATCACCATTTGTTGCCTCTTTCCACGTCTAAAAGCGCAAAAGGATGCAGACCGGCCCAAATCGGACATATTATACAAAATCAGCTGCACACATTGCGATTTTGTATACTGTGGTCAAACAGAAAGATAACGGAAGATGCGAAATGCAGGACACAAAAAGGCCGTCTCTCTGTTTGACTTGGTAACGTCAAAGTTGTTGGACACGAGGCAAATTTTCAACGGCGACTTTTTCTGGAAGCCTGGTTGTCATCTAAAGGTCTGAAGGCTGAGAACGACCAGATTGCCATTCCAGAGGACTACAAATCTATGGCGGTTAAGTCCCGCGATACGTTTGAGGAACTTTGTAAAAGCTTTCACCAACAGAAAAACACTCATTCCAATTGATTCAGCCAGCAACTGCGAAGCTAAGGCATTCATAATTTCAACTTGAAGGCCTGTATCGTAACTGGTAAGTTTACATATGCTAAGAAAGAGCTAGCTAATCAATTTAACATACTGAAAGACCGTGAAAAATAGCAATAAAACATGGCTGGGTGAAGCAAGAGTTTCTGGTTATTTCTTCTTTATTAAGCCTTAAGTTCAAACGTCGAATCTTGACACACAGAGCCCAATACAAATGCGTCCAGTTTTTGTCTCAAAAACCTCAGACAAGCTTAAGTCGACTAACTTGTCTCAATATGCTCCAAGACGTTTTAGCTGTCACATTAAGATTAAAAATTGCCTTGAACAGCCTCGAAGGGACCTTAACAAAGGCTATCCTCTATTATAGTTCACCACCAAGAGAGGATGAAGGTGTAAGAAAGCTACTCCCCCATATATGCCCTATCCCCATCCTAATCCCTCTTAAGTTATTTTTAGAAACAAATAGTGGGAAATTCAAATTTCAAATAACTTATTTAGTTTAAAAGCAATTACCCTGAATATTTGCAGCATTATAGAAGTCGTCATTCTGTAAAATTTTATGATTTTAATTTTTTCGATTTGGACATTTTTGCCGGTAAAATGACGTCACAAAGTTAACGTCAAAGTGTGCTTTTAGTATTATGGGATATCTCATGTCGGTTTCTGAATGACCTTGTTACACAGATCTCAAAACTGAAAAATTAAAATATGTTCATCCACTCAGAAGATATAACGTTTTGAAATTTGAATTTTGTTACTAAAAGTAACTTTAGAGGGATTAGGATGGGAATAGGGCCTATATGGGAGATTAACTCTCTTACCTTCATCCTCTCTTGTCACCACTAAATTTTCGCCGTTTTTGATTTTTAAATTGAACACGTGAAGCAGTAGTGCATATCCGTGGAGGAAAACTGTAAGGGAAATAGTTTCCGTCCGGCCAAAGACCCTGAAAAAATCCCTCAAATTTTACCCGTAAACATTGGGTACCACACTGAGTTTGCGAATTACATATATTTTCAAAAATCAAATTTTACAAAAACTAGTCGCCATCGAACTTGCACACAAACTTTGTGATTGCTGACGTGTTTGCCTGCTGCGAAAAAAAGGCTCACATAGGCGGAAAATTTCATGATCCAGCGATTGTCTAAAATAAAACAATTGAAAGGCTTAAACAAGGTGCACTGAAAATACGAAAGGGCAGGTTTCTTTTTTGGAACACATAGTCTGAAATTTACCCCTTGAAAATTTGATGTTCTCAGAACAAGGTAATACTTGCTTTAATATCTGCTTCTGCGAAAGAAACACTCTATTCTTCAAAGCAGATTATCTTGCCAACCAAATGTCATTTGAATTCAGTGGACGCACAGGACGCATGCAAATAGAACGACGACGATGTCGCAATCTTGCTTCATGTACTGAATGTGCGAACCGCCCTTGCATGAACACTCGCGAGTATATGTTGAAAAATACGGGCCAAACCATCCTTTTTGAGGCCTCAAGTGTATATATTTCACTCGCTTTCAGACTTGGTTTTAGGAGATAAAGAGCAATGACCCATTCACTGAACGCTGACTAGGAACAAATTCTTGGAAGGCCTCTTCTTACAAGAGAAATTTGGTCTTTAAATCATTAGCCGGGTTAACTCGGCAATACATGTCCATTCTAGCCATCCACAGCCAAACACTTTTAACTATAGGTTCGGAAAACTATTAGAGTTAGTTAAACGTGACTCGATCGAAATAAATGACGCGCTCTATGCCTCTCCAAAAACTCTAATAACATCGTCATTTCTTACTCGATTGCCTTGAATCTTTCGCATTTTACACACAATTTATCGAGGAATAATACAGATGTCAACACGTGACGTACTGTTCGTTAATTTTGCGTGATTTCGCTTTTATTGAACACTACTTTTTTGATAAAATTGCTATTCTAACAAAACTGAGTGCTACGATTTGGTTTAAACTTCTAGAATCAGCTTATAATAACATCTTTAACCTTGACTCTTCAAGTTTCTGCAAAATCGTAGGAACAGAAATCCCGATACACTTTGAACGTCAAAATAACAACCCCAGACCGACTTCAAAGTTTGGACCGCTCCAGTACTTTCCAAATTTGACTGAAAAGCGTAATAACTCCTTCCCTGCTAGCAGAGGCCCCTTTTCCTTTGTATTCGCTGAGCTGACGGACGGGACGAAAAGGGACCTCTGCCGTGGGTCGAAACTCCCTTTGATTCAACCGCCGTCCATGGTCGTGGACGGTGGTTTCCGAAACGCATGCTCCCTGTATTGTTTGCTGACCGTGACTTGAGCCCACTGTATCTCGCGCATTCCTTTACATTATTCCGCTGTCATTTAGTGAGCCCGCATAGTAACATGCCGTCCTGGAAAGGGAACTAAACTCGTGAAGAGTTACAACGTTTACTTTCTCTCGTTTTTGTTAACATGGACGACGGAAAGATAAACAATCGGAAGAAGAAGCTCTAAGAAACACTCGAGCTCGACAAGTTAAGGACTGGAATTTAGAGCAAAGAAAACATCTGTCAAGGCGAAGGACAACCTTCCACCTCCAAAGATTTTGCGAGCTGCGGACTTTCTGTGAAATGCTCCAGCACTTCTACGAGTCTACGGTAGAGTAAATTACACATTTGATTGTAAATTTGTATCGAAATCGCTTTTTAATTGAGGGATTCTTCATATTCCTTACAGTTTTCGTAAAAGTTTTGAAAAACGTGCACAGTTCGCATCACCAAATGCTCTTCAAAATAACTTGCACATCGAGCGAAATCGCTTGCGCGTAGCTTCCCTCGAAGAAAGAATTGAACGCGTTTGGTCTTCAGAAACAAGAAAAGGCGCGTTTTAATAAATGTATTATTTAGAAAAGGTTACTGTCTGTCTGGTCTTCTGTGTACCTTCATTCATAAAATTTCGAATAGTAGTAATGTGACCTAAACAGACACAAATGCTCTGTTGTGGTTTGATTTCACGCGCGAGACAACATGAGAAATCTCTTGCGGAAATTTTGACTTTGAGATTGTATTTTTGGCTAATTCTTAATTGACAACTGGTGTATTTTATTTAAAAGTAAGAAATTTAACTATTCTAGATCAAGTGAGTGTTGTTTTTTCGAACCTATAAATTGTCCTTTCGTACTGCACATGGGTTGTTTATTACCAACTGCTCATTTAGTGAAGCGATCATAAAACACGCAGCCTTCAATGGGTTAAATTCTCTCTGATTCCTGGAGTTGTGGTCATGTTAAAAAAGCTTCCTTGTCCAGATAACTTGAAATTAATACCGTAGATTAGACAACAACTATCTCTAGACGAACGTTCTGCTTTTTTTTTAGGGTTTTGGTGAACTCGCCATTCGCGACAACAAAACTGTGCAGGTGTTTTTTCGCGCGCTAGTTGAGAAAGGTGGGAGTCATCAGCTGATCACGTGCTAAAAGCATCACGTGACGTTTCGGTTGCTAAGTAACCGTGGTGCATCCTCAACACAGTTCATTTCGACCCATGGCAGAGGTCCCTTTTCGTCCCGTCCGTCAGCTCAGCGAATACAAAGGAAAAGGGGCCTCTGCTAGCAGGGAAAATAACTCCAGATAAAGTAAGTTCAATGTATCGTTATAGTTAGTTCCAAACCGCATTTGGCTATCCGCAACGATGAAAAAGTTTGTGGGCTAATATAAACTCACTTTCTGCACCAAAATATAACGAAGTCGCCAAATTCACGTTTTTCTGAATTATATGAAAACTAACCGGACGAATTGAATAAAACTACCGGAACATGAAACTGAATCTTTTACACATACTTTGCGCTATTTTACTTTGCTGGGGCGGTCTTGGTTTGGACAATATATTTTTTGAACGTGATGCACTATCGAAACTCTGTTCTGTATACGGCTTTGTTGTTATCTGAATTCCCAGTAGCGCTATGCAAATTTCTTTTCATTTGATGACAATTTGAGGAATTTACACATTGGCTAGGGGAGTGTATTGACGATGTTTGGTCGCTACACGCTTTAGTGGTTTTACGTGTCTATAATGTCATGCCAGTGAAGGTTAAAATCGTCCTTTTGAGATATATGAAAAAGTGTGTCGCCTGATATCAACATAGGATTTCATAGGGTAATAATTGTTCCTTTACTTTCAATTAGCATGATCATGAAATTATAGAACAAATACGTAAAACGACCAAAGCGTGTAGCGACCACACACCGTCAATGCACCCCCCTAGCCAATGTGAAAATTCCTCAAATTCTCATCCGGTTCATATAATTCAGAAAAATGTGAATTTCGTGACCTCGTTATATTTTGGTGCAGAAAGTGAGTTTATTTTATTCATTTATTTATTTATTTTTTAAGTAAGTATACTTTATTTGCACAACAGCTTCAACTAATTTACATCACAAATAAAACAAAGTAATACAATGTGCAATGATAAGTACAAATATTCTCTTAGTACATGGATGAACAGTGCGTAAAAAGAAAAAGAAACAGAAAAAAAAGAAAGGAAATTAAAAAATCAGATGAAATTCTTCCACTTATTGTTGAAATGTTCTAGCTGTTTGTTTTTGAGAGCAATTTGTTGGAGGGTATCGATCTTGTTCTTTAAGAAAGCAAGGATTATTAGCTGTCAAAAATCACTGAGGCGTTGTCCTGAATGCAGCAAAAGATAAAATATTTAGCAACGAGGGCAACATAATTTAAAGTGTCCTTAAATTGCGTGTTATTGTACCATCCATATATAACATTGCGTTCGCTCAGATCGAAGGTTTGAAGGGTTTTTTCAAACCACCAATTTTGGAATGCATGCCAAAAAGTAGAGATCACAGTACACTGGAAAAGCATATGGGGAAGTGTTTCTGGGAGTGCATAGCATAACCGACAAGTGTCGGACTCAGACAACTTCGCACGAAACAGGGAACATCTCGTTGGAAGGATGTTATGTATGATTTTGTACTGAAACATTTGTAAATTAACTTCTTGTGTTATTGAGAAAGGCAGCTTGTAGACATTGGTTAAGCTTTCTTTAGAAAAACCGTGACGCAAAATTCTTGTTTCAGCTGTGGGCGCTTGGAAGAAATGGTCTAGGATGGCCGCATAAGCAGAATGAGTAGTGATATTCTTGGGCGAGGATTCCTGGGAACTATTTCCACTCGAGGTGGAGGAATTTGTGGTTTTTAGCTTACGTCTCCAACTAGAGGGGATGGCATTTATTAGCCCATAATATGTGGTAAAGGGGACTTGCACATGAAATTTCCGTTGAAATTTGTTGAGGGGTAGGAAGGTGAAGTCAACATCAAGTAGGTCCTGGATGCGTATGATTCCGCTACGATACCAATGTTTGAAAAAAATTGTGCTTTTGTTTATTAATATATTGCTGTTATTCCAGATTATTTCGTTCTGTGCCTGTATCATATCTTCAGAAAACATAGGTCTATAGTCTTGCCAGTACTTTAACACAGAATGATAAAAAGGAGGTAGATCGTGTAGCTGGAGTAAATTTAAGTCGTAACGGCAGTCTAATAAGATGGCTCAAAGCGTACTCTGGTATGACCTTCCAAGCAGCGTCAGAATTTTGACGTATTCTTTGAATCCAGGTGATTTTTAGGGCAATTTCCATTAAACCAAAATCTATCATTTTAAGACCGCCGTTAGCTTTCTCTCCAATGATTGTGGATTTTTTTATTCTCGGTGGTTTGCCTTCCCAGATAAAGTCAAAAATCATTTTGTTGGCTGCATCAATAACATGCAGCGGCAAATATAAATTGGAAGAATTAAAAATTAATTTGGACAAAGCTAACGTCTTCACGATGTCAATCTTTCCAATTAGCGTGAGTCTTCTGCATTTCCAAATGTTCAATACTTTTTCCATGCCGCGTAACTTGTCATCGAAATTTAACTTATCAGCTTTAAGCGTGTTATACGAGAAGAAAACACCTAGCGCGCAAATGGGATCTTCTGGCCACTTAAAATTGAAAGGGGTGTCACGTCTGTCTTTCCAGCAGCCGACCCACAAAGCTTCAGTTTTAGAGGTATTAACTTGCAAGCCGGAAATAGATCTAAATTTCTCTAGCATATTTAGTAGATGCAAGATTGAATCGGTGTCGTTAACAAAAACAGTAGTGTCATCAGCATACATACTGGTTTTTATTTCTTTATTTCCAATTGTGATTCCTTTAATAAGCGCGTCACGCTTGACAGCTCTTGCAAGAAGTTCAAGGCCGATAACGAACAAAAATCCGGATAGTGGACAGCCCTGTCTCACACCGCGTTTTATGGAAAAAAAGCGTGAAGCGTGTCCGTTGTTTAGAACGCAGCTAGAGATGTCAGTATGAAGAATCTTGAACCATTGTAAAAAGTTAGGCCCGAAATTAAAGTGGGTAAGAGCTTTTTCTAAGTAATGCCATTCAATGGTGTCAAAAGCCTTGCGAAAATCGAGAAAGACGGCGATTCCTGGCAGATTTTCTTTCTCGGTGTAAAACATTAGATCTTGTATTAATCGAATGTTTTCGCCAATATATCGCCCTTTCACGTAGTGAGTTTATAATAGCCCCCAAACTTTTTCATCGTTGCGGACAGCCCAATGCGGTTTGGAACTAACTACAACGATACATTGAACTTACTTTATCTGGAGTTATTACGCTTTTCAGTCAAATTTGGAAAGCGCTGGAGCGGTCAAAACTTTGAAGTCCGTCTGGGGTTGTTATTTTGACGTTCAAATTGTACCAGGATTTCTGTTCCTACGATTTTGCGGAAACTTGAGTCAAGGTAAGATGTTATTATAAGCTGATTCTAGAAGTTTAAACCAAATCGTAGCACTCAGTTTTGTTAGAATAGCAATTTTATCAAAAAAGTTGTGTTCAATAAAAGCAAAATCACGCAAAATTAACGAAAAGTACGTCTACGTGTTAACATACGTATTATTCCTCGATAAATTGTGTGTAAAATTGCGAAGGTTTCAAGGCAATCGAGTAAGAAATGACGATGTTATTAGAGCTTTTAGAGAGGCATAGAGCGCGTCATTTATTTCGATCGAGTCACCTTAAGCAAAACTGAACCATTATTTTGAGGTCTCCTTCAATTGCAATATCAGTTTTTTAGCTTTTTAAAGTAATTCCAAAAATAGGTGACAGAGCCCCTTCAATGCTGTGCCTCGAGATTCATCTCGTATTACGTGAGGAACTCTGTCAGCTATAGAGGTGACGTGCTGTAGAAAAAATAGCCTACGGTGAAGGGGCTATAAGGAGAAAGGGTTGGAAAATTAGCAATTCGTGCTTGCAAGTAACTGCCCCCTTTCCCTCTCATTTCTGCACCTGCAACGCAGACTAAGGGACAAAGTATTCGACTATTACACCAATAATTTCAATCAGTTTTTTTAGATTTATTATGGAACTAGATTTTAATGTTCTATCAATTTAAAAACAGCAAATTTACCGGTATTAGTAAAGATGGATTTGTGATTCTACCTTATTGTTATTCATTTGATATTTCGTTTCTTTTACACCTGGTCCATCTTTTGTCAATTTATTTAGCACACAAACCCACAAGCACTGTAATGCTTTGGTTATCATATATCTATTTTATACTGAAAACGGATACTTTCCAAGTGCATAAAATGGAGTCTCATCCAAGCATCCTGAAACTGGACACGACTGTCTTCAAGAAGAGGAACTTCCCAGAATGTCTAGAAAAGAACAACGCCCATCAGTCTGAACACCTACGATATTATTGACATTCATCTTGTAGGATATGGTCACTTTGCCACCACAACACACAACCGAACACACGAATAACACTTGAAGGCATGGGCGCGTTGGTGAGCCAGGCCCATGATACACTTTTTTAACTCGCCTTTATACTCCAGTATTACAGTAATCCTAAACGCGCCTTAGCCGGACATGTAGACCCAAAAAACCAACTATTGGAAAAAATAGGGACCGTGTACCCCCAACCTATGCTCTGGCGCTACCATTGGGGTCAGTTAAGGTGTATAAACTAATAGAATAAACCAGCTATAACGTGAATATCGAATGACAGATTGCTATTTAAGCATTACACACGACCGAAGCTGATAACGAAAATCACGCTAATAAAGCAAATAAAACTAAATTTCATAAAACCAAGTTTACGCTGACCGTAGAATGACACGAATAACTCAAAGGTTGCTATTTCAAACTGGCGAACCGCGATCCGCCTTCGCGCGCAACACTCTAACCCAGTTCTCTGTTCCGTGCCGGAAAAATATATTAATTTATGCCAATTCTGATTATACAGAAATTACATCATTTAAGGAGGGGCAGTGTTGATATAGGACACGTATTAAGTTTAATAGAGGTTCCTAAGCCAAGCGAGTATGGTGTACCTTAATTTCGGGTCCCGGTTCTTCTTTTTCTTATTTTTTATTTGTATTCTTCCTTTTGTCCAAAGACAAGTAGTTTACACAAGCGATTTGAAATCGCGCATTTTGATCCTCATTTGCGATTGGCCTAACCCTCGATACTGTTCCTTTCAGGAATAATATGTTTAGACCTTTTTTATTGGGTCCCTTATCTGTTCTTGTTCCTTGGCTAAGTTCCTTGCTCCCTTTTTGCATTTTTCATCAAAAATTTCAGTGCGAATCTACGATGGCTTAAGATATAAGCAAAGTGACCCTGTCATAATGATAGATGTGAAAAGGGAGCCCAGGACCGAACTGTTTACCTTCATCAAATCTCTGTAAGTTTATCTCACATTTAATGACATGCAAAAATACGTTTTTCTCAACAGCTTAGATGGTTTGTAAGAATTTGAAAATTATCTCAGATAAAATTCGTGGGTCTTTTTCTGATACAAATGAGTTTCTTTTGCCAGAGTTAGTTCTTGAGTAGACTGCAACACTGTCACACTTTTGCCGCGCCGTCCAAGAAAAAAATGTCTCGAGTGAGTATGAATAAGGAATCTGGACTGCAGCTGGAAGCTATTTTTTCTCGCCTCAGTCGCCCTACGGGCAGATAAAATGCCTCCGCGCGCCAATCCACGCTTTCGGCGCTTCGCATCCTCCAAGTATTCGTTTTTAACGATTAGGGTTTTAAAGAGAAGAATCTACTGTTCTGCATTCTAGTCCTTGATAGAATGCAGAACCCCCTTAAATTTGGCACCCACGAGGCAAGCCCCTTCTTGTGCAATTATTCATTTTTGTCAAATAGCAGAGTCGTGGGGACCACAGTTTGGTCCTTTTGGTCTAGAGAACTGAAAAATCGGACCGTGCATGCCACAATTCCCCGGCTCTGTACTAATCAAGGGACGACTTGTCACCCTTACACAAGCTAGTAACTAGTCCAAGCCAACCATTCCCGTCGAGTAAACATGGCGTGGGACTTGTCGCTAGGACTTGACCCTCGCTAGTGCCGACTTTCAAGCTTGTCATTGGCTCTTGAGCTTGCCCCAGGAACATTTCTAATGGGTTAATGGTTTTCTCCTGAAGCTGAGATATATACATTGTTTGACTACGACAAGTGTAATATATAGATTTAGCCAAGCCTAAAAGCGGAGCCCTCCCTTTTTTGTTATGTTTGTTTGTTTGTTTGTTTGTTTGTTTGTTTTTTTTGCTGGCAGTTATTAATTTGTGAAAATACTCTCATTCAAGTTGTTAAATTTTAAAAAAAATTCTTACCTTCCCTGGGAGCCGAACCCGGGACGTCGGCGTATGAAGCCGGGGTATTAAGCAACTAGGCCATGAGCGTTTCTTGTCATCCCTGAAGTTAATTTTAATACTTATTTCTTTCTTCGTGACAAGCTGCCTATCAGCATGAAAATGCTGGTGTTTTTCCTGGAAAAATGTGTTCGGAACGCCGTAAAAACCATGGTTGTGGACAGAAAAAAACAAAAAGCACTAGCTCTGCTATATTTGGCGTTGAAACCACTGCGAAAAGCTGCGAACTCAAGCGGTGTGCCGACCGAGTTCGAACCGACGAGGCAAATTTGAACTTTTCGCCTGAACTTTATCGCCTAATTTTTTTCGCCTAAATTGAACTTTTCCCCTTCCATCAAAAAGACAACTGAGTATTCTTTTTAACTTTTTTTTCCATTAACAAATTTGTTGTTGACTTTTGTTGTCTTTGCTTGTTTTGCTACAACGCGGGTCAACATGCGATTTCGCGCCAAAAACACACGGGATTCAGCACAGGGTTATATCCAGTGTATGAAGTGTATTGGTAACCGTGTGGTGCGGACGGACGGACGTACGGATGTACGGATGTACGGATGGACGGACGTACGGACGGACGGTCACGTGACTATTACGTCAATACCAAAATTTCTTGGCTTGATAGGTTACCAAATTTCCTTAGCAATGGAGCTCCGCTGACGCGCTAGCGCGCTGGCTCCGCTATGATGTTAGGCCTATTCGTTTCATTAATTACAATCAACTTAAGGAAGAAACAAGTTTGTCATGTCTGATCAGCAGGTCAAAAGGTCACAAAACTGTATACGTAAGAGAAACTAAGTATGTAAGGAAATCAGCAATGTGTTTCTTGGGCTACCCATTATGCTCTTTATAACCAGTTCACGTTTCCGTTTCACTCTTTGACCTTGTCGGTTGATTTATCCGTCAATCGCGCAGAATTTGTTTGGCTTTCAAAGTGGCCTCTGCCAACCAGTAGACAATGACAACAGTTACCATTAGAACGATGCTTTTCATTAACGACGATTTAAAGCTTCCAACAGAACCCTTTAGTTTTGTAGATCCATGCCTTCTAACTTCCATGTTTTGCTCAGAGGCGATGAAGCGCCTAACCTGTCTGTAGAAAAGAATTGCTCATCCCCCCCTCCCCGCCAAAAAAAAAAAATCTGAGAATGAGGTCACCCATATCAACTAACCTATCAGCATTCTGTCGAAGATTCATTTTCCATGAGACTGCGCTTATGGTAGCTCATCACAAGGAAAAATGAAACAAAGTTTTTAAGGATAGCAGTTTCGAATTCTTGAGAAGAATATATAATTAAGGTAGCTTGTGAACTGAAAATTTAAAAACAAAGATTTCTATTTCAAGTGAAATAAACTGACAGGGAACAAATGATTTCACTGTTCAGGGCACAGGAAGAATGGTTATTTATCTATGTTAGCAGGGCATTCAGGTCATGGGATTATAGAGAATTGTATCCAGATGTCGGAATTCGGAACATGTTGACCCTGTTTCGATTCGTTTTTTAGGGTGAGTCTCTACGTGGAATGCGGATGTTTCCACATTCGCGGCTAAATTGCTGAAATAACATTGAAGTGTACATCTGGGAATAAAATTTCCATGTCCGTAACACTTTGGTTAACAGTATCGGTATGTGTACACGTCCTGTACGTATGGTATCTCGCAAAACGTCTTCAACATGAGCTGCCTTCCTTCACAGCAATTGTAAGTCCTGAAACACATGGTTTCTTTCGAAAGTAAATACACAGATATCGACCTTTGAAACTTCTAGTAATATATTGAACGTTTAGTGACTTAGGACTGGCCATTTCTATACGTTTCCTAGTAACAATGACAGCGTGCATTGCATTGCATTGCGATTCATGACGTTGACCAATCAAATTGCAGTTCTTTTTGACATGCATTGTCTTAGTATTAGTGAGTACTTCAGTAACGATTAATTGTGACACAATTTAAGGCGTGCCATATTTTCATTGAAGTCTGTCAGTTCCTTTCCCTTGCAAGCTAGTCGGCACACCTCATCGCCACAGGCTGTAGCTTTATCGAGGAAGAAGGCGGAAATAGAAAACCAACATGTCGAATTTGCAGCATTTGGCTGTTTTCGTGGTCCTGATCTTCTTGCCAGCGGGTAAGGATGAACTTCTTATGCTCCGTTACTTGAATTAATATGTGTTGTTTCTTCATTCACATCATATATTTTCAATTCAAAGTAATATGTTGCTTCGTCGGTGTTACTAATGACCACGTGGAAGAACTTAAGATGTTAGCATACTTTTTCAGAATTTTTCTCTCTCGCTGTGCTGTGCCTGTACTTAATCCACCTTTGATAAGGTCTCCATCAATTGATCGCTAATTACTCCTAAAAACCGTAACTGTTTATTATCAGAGAGCATGATCTCTTCCTAAAACACCAGCGTTCGTCGTATTCTTGCCAACGAAATTTATTGAATGCAGCTTGAAAGATTTAGCTTACCTTGCAGTGAGCAAATAAAGAAAACGTGTTTTACAGAAGGAAAATCAGCCATTCTGCATAGTCTGTTACTATCATTTCCTGCACAGTTTATCAATCGGCGTGGAGATATGCAGTGTCCAAACCAACAGTTATGTCCCTTTGGCTGGCTTCATGATGTCTTGCTATGGCAATACTGAGTTGTCCAATGAAACGTCTTGAGAAACGTTACTCTGAAGTTAACAGCTTGTGTATGTACCAGAGGATGTAATGATCCGTGCGATGAAGAGTGGATTAAAGTTGAAAGAAGGGCGGTCTAAAGCGGAGCTCGGATTCCTGATCGAACGCTTTCGGAACCTATTTTTCCTGTTTCTTTTCGTCTTATATACCATAGCAATTTCTCTATTTACCCAGGCCTGGTGTTCTTATATCCCTAACTTACCTCTTAAAGCCGCAAATCAATGTTCAAGGAGCTATTAAAATGTGTTTTTCTCTCCGCCAATTTACGATACGATGCATGAACAGCAAAACAAGATTTTACTCCAATTAACAATCCATCTAAGGCTTAGTATACTCTAAATTTATCCAGTTATTTGTACAGTAAGAGTATACTCTTCATTTATCCAGTTATTAGAATATATTCTTCATTTATCGAGTTATTAGTATTTCCTTCATTTATCCAGTTATTTGTACAGTAAGAGTATTGTTTCTTTCCACACTCCAGATACTATTTGAAAGTTTCACCTTTTTTCTTGTTTAAAATTCAGTGGTTCGTCTGAGTCGTCTATAGTAAGTAGCAGATAATGCCGCTTTTCTCTCGTCACTTATTGTACGACTAAGCATAATCAATCAGTGCAGTAGTTTTCAAGAAACTGGCGTTTTAATTGAATTGACAAATGTTCGTAGTTATTTAGAGGCCATACGTACTCTTAACTGTTATGTCTTCATAAATACTTTGTTTATTTGATTGTTCAGTAAGATATTTTCGGGACCTCTTGCATCATTCTTTCCACACTCCGCAGTGTTTTGTGCTCGCCGTTATCTAGCTGATCAGAAATCTTGAGCACATTAATTGCTCAGTTGGAACATTTTCTTTCTCTGAGACACGTTGCGTTCAAATTTGACTAAATATTTTGCCAGAAAACTAGGTTTACGTCATCGTGCTTATACTGCATAAATTATATTATGCTCTGCTGCTTCCCTGTAATTTATTCCGGATAAGAATGCCATATTTTTTGAAGTACGGTCAAGTACTACTCGAGAAATTGCAACTGTTAAAAGGTTTGAATCAAAAACAAACCTACTACAAAGTCAGCTTTGTAGCTCTTATTAATGTGTTCCTCTTTTCTCGTTACAGTTATTTCGCGCGACTGTTACCAGTGTCTGAGCACGCATTCATTTGGAGACTGTGACGCCAAGCGAATCAAAGTCACGTGCTTAAGTTCCCGACAGTGCATAAAAGTCAGTGCTTACACCACCTCTGGCGTAAAGGAGGAAGCTTATGGGAAAGGATGTGCTGCAACCTGCACGGCTTCTGACGTCCCAATCTGCAGGCAGCCTAATGTCAAGTGTGAAGTGCACTGCTGTTCATCGGACTACTGCAATGGCGCCTCTGTTCCTGTGTTCAGTGGTCTTCTTCTGATTGTCACTACAAGCTTTATGTACTTGATCTCTTGTTAGGCTGTTTTTATCCGACTTTTTGAAGATCAGAACTGAGGCTAGTTAGTTTTTCAGTGACTGTTTTGTTTTGTAGTACAAGTTAAAACATGCCGTATATTGAGCTCGATCTATCCATGTGATCAGAATGTAACTGAAACACACAAGATGTAATTTGCAATAAAAATTAAATACATATTTAACCTCTTCGCTTTTAAAGAGAAAGCCTTCGGAAAGCCCCAATAAAGCTTGACAAGGAGACATGTTACGCACTCTGCACTCAAAAGTTATTCGACAATCATAAGGCGTTAAGTACTAAAGCCACAGACCACAATACTTAAGATGCCCTTAATCCTGCAGAAAATAAATTAAGAACCCCCTCCTCCGGATTCCCCTCCTTCTATCCCCCGGAACCCGCAGTCTCCTGTCCTGACTGGCTTTAACTGTTATCACGATCGCAAAGCAGCTCGTTGATGATCAATGTGTTTTAACTGGAACAACTGATGCGGCGAAGAAAAAGTCTTCAAACATCTTCACCTTCACGGGCAAATAAAATCGAAATGTTATCCTTTACAAAAAAATCGATTCCCCCTCTCTCCACCACCCCCTTACTACCAGACAGAGAGCGAGCAGTCTATTCTTATTGTTCCAGTACACAGAATTAACTGATCGATTCAAAATTAATGAAATTGACGGTGTTTGATTTGTGGTTTCGAAATATTTTCCGGCTGCGCGGGTTTGTGAGCAATAAGACAGTTTCTAAGGAGTCAATCATATTACGAATTCAGTGGATAAGTTAGTTATGCTAAATTTAGATGATGAGAACAAGTTAGCTTGATACAATATCTTAATTTGTTTTGCTTTGTCGGCGAAACCTTTCAGCGATTCTATTTGACTGGTATTAGATTAAGGTACCGAAGGACAAATGCTTTCAGTCAATTGCTTCTCACAGGACTATAAGCATCCAGCTTAAAAAGGATGAAAAATTAACTGACAGAAAACAAAAAAATAACAAATAAGGAGAATAATTCAGACACGTTCTCGACAAAATCTTAACTTTCTTATAGCTTAAAAGAAGGCCGATATTAATTGCAATTGCATAATGTTGACTGTTGCGCCAAATTGAGCCCTTACACGCAACCCAACAGTCACGAAATCAAACTGAAAATTGTACTAATAAACGCATAAAACTGGCAAAGGCATAGTAAAACATCTCCTTTTTTAAAGGTTTTTCAGATTGACCGCTTCAGATCTGTAGTATTATAACATCGCGTTGCCTCAGAGCATGCAGGTGATATCGATTTGCGGTTATGAAATCATAGTGTAGGAATGTATATGGAATAACTTCCCATCCTTGTGGGGAAAGGGTCACTGATCATGAAAAGGAACTAGCCGGATGCGGTTTCTTCGCTGACCTTTTATTTCGTATTTGCCACAGAGCTCGCATAATAATCAATATTTAAGCAGACTTCAAACAAGGTCGCTCTAAGCGCTAAAATGCCACCTTCATCTTCTTCATCCTTTCATCTACTGCTCCAGATATGCATTTGTTCTCGCACTAGTACTCTATCAATCCCGGCGGTCGTACATTAAATCGTATTAATTATAATCAAGCTACGGTGACACTCTTTGTCTTACTTGTTAACGACGTTCGCGCGAAGATCGTGTACGACACAAATTTTTTTTTCACACTTTTGCTACAGTCAGATTATGAGTTACCTATGTCAGAAATGCAAAAAAAAATTGGGGTTCACCGAATTTGTTTTCAAAATAAGGCGCGTGGAAAACTACTCCAATTTTGACAAATGGGTCCTCGTAACTCGACATGGCCTCAGTGGTTGTTTGTTAAAAAAATACTAAAAGAGAGTTAAACCAGTGAAGAGATATTAAAATGCCCCCAGCGCTATGGATCTGTACAGTTTTTCAACAGCACATGCGTTTAACGCATGACGTGGTATGACATTGCTGCGGGAAGTGCGTGCGCGGTACGGATGCGCAGAAGCAATTAGCGCGAACGTCCTTAAACATGCGCTTATCCGTGATTATGACACGCTTGGCGTGCGCTCGTGTTCACCTTTCTACCTAAAATCTTGTGGAGGGTCACAATAAGTAGTATTTTTGCCGCTCAAAGTACAAACATTTGTTCGATTAACCCAACAATACATAATTGTTCTGGCTCTAACACCTGGGAGGTGGGGGTAGGGGGTATTCTGTGACGTTTTCGGTGGGGGTGTGCCGATGGGACACTTACCTTACCCTAAGAGACCGTGCCAAGCTAGTTTTTGCCACCCTATTCTGGAGTAGACACCAAAAATCTCTACCCTATCCCCGACTTGCCGAAGGTCAACCAAAGCGGAAGAGACTAAATTCTTCATGGGAATGGTCAGTTTCCCGATAAATTGTACCCTATTCCAAAGACCAAATTTCTCAGATTGGGCTATACCTTATCCCAGACTAGACTGGTTAGAAACCATACCCTTTACAGCAGCAAACACCCATATAACTTATATATGGGAGTATATGGTCTCTCCCTCCCCCGGTAAACAACAATAGTTTCTGGTCAATGTTCTTAGCTAGTTCTTTTAATTTATTTGAGGATATCAACTGTCTGTTCAAAATATAAAGATAGCATACCGAGACGTTAAAGCGATGAGAATAAATGGACTGGTGACGAAATTTACACTGTCCGAATTGTGTATTATTTTTATTCATTCACACCTCTGGCAAAGGAATAGCGTAAAACGTACACTTTTTAAAGTTTCTACCGATTGACCGCTTCAGATCTGTGGCATAATAACATTGTGTTGTCTCAGAGCATGCACCGATATCGATTTGCGGTTATGAAATCATAGTGTAGGAATGTATGGAATAACTTCCCATCCTTGTGGGGAAAAGGGTCACTGATCAGTAAAGGGAACTAATGCATCAGTCAATTCCAGCAGTGCAAATCCCCCCCCCCCCCCTCCAGGCATTAGTAAGGCATTTTTTCTCATTGTCCGTCGCAAGGGCCGGACATTAGTCTACCCCTGGGAATTCGATAGTTTCGTGATTTGCACGTCACAGCACTGTAACTTCCTTTCAGTGATAACTTCAGCATTGAACAAGGACGATAAATTTGTGATCAACTTTGTCTAAGGACGACAAAATGAGACGTTGGATCCACAGAACGAATGATCATTGAAGCAATACAGAGAACTAAGACTTATTCGAGGCTTAGTTTGGCCTGGTTTTACCTATACCGTGAGGTATTTCAACAACGGCCCGCCGGGAGGGGGATGGGAACTGCTGCCTTAACCCAGTGTTCTGAAATTTTCATAAATACTTATTAAGTACTTTTTTCTTGGTGCAATAAATTTTAAAAAGGGTACAATGTGTGAAATACGTCTCATTGAGTGACTCTTTGTCTAATAAATTATTTCCTGTTACCTTGCGTTCTGGAAACAAAAGTTTAAAAAAAAATGAAAGAAGGAAAACTGGCTAACTTTTTTAGTTTATTGCACGATCATAACATTTATGTGCCTATTAGAGTTGGTTTGATACTTTTCCAACCGTGCATTGGTGAGTTATCGTTGTTACCATAAACTTCACTTTTTCTAACTTAAGAGGCAAGTTAATCATTAACTATTGTGACATGTGATCTGAAAAAAACTCATATTAAAGTCAGGGCGTGAAGCCCTACAAAATGCTCGAAGAAGTTTCCCACAAAGTTCTGTTCTAAAAACAGTCATTTTTGGAGGATAACACCGCCTTAATTTCTGGCGTTAGGCGGCCATACCCTAGATCGTATAAATTAATCATTATAATTAGAAATACTTTTGCCGCGCAAAGTGCAAACATTTTTCCATTAACCCAACAATACATAATTGTCCTGAATGGGTCTAACACCCGGGGGGGCGGGGGTAGGGGATACCCTGTGAAGTTTAAGGTGGGGGTGTGCCGATGGGACTCTGATTTCTATACCCTATCCCAGACTCAACTGGTTGGAAACCGTACCCTTTACAGCAGCCCATACCCGTAGAACTTATACATGGGAGTATCCCTCTCCTATACTATACTACTGATCCTGTTAAAACTGTTTGTCTAGTATCTATTTCGCTGCGTTCACCCATCTGGACCCGCTCAGCTCATGGCGTGTGAACAAGATTGACATCAGTGGCCGTCACCGAATGCCTGCCAGAACACTGAATATATTTTCACGGTGGCATAAAGCAGGTTGCCCGGCAGAAGTAAAATAAGCGCATTTTATCAGTCAGTGCTGTTGTTCTCTAAATGTGGCAATTTACACTGTAACCACTCTTAGCACCTTCTTTTTTAATAAAGCTTTTCAGTTTTGGGACCTGCATTGCCTGTTGTATTCACAGGGGTCAGTGCTTTTGATAATTACCTTTCACATTAAAATGCTAAGGCCTACTACCTATAAATATTAATTCGTATTTGTGGAAGGCAGAGGCGTGCCACTAGAGTTAATTATCTGTTTTATTTAGTGAGGGGAAGGGGAGAACCGAAAGGATTGTAAGTTTGATTGATGGCTTATTTTGAGACCTTTATCTCAGAAAAGGGACTTCTTCGAAAACCTCCCAGAAAGAGGAGGCTGAAATGGAGGTCTGCCACCTTAGTGTTATTGCAGTCGGACAAAGGTGGAGGTTTCCAACAACGCTTTTATCATGAACGCAATGTTTTTCCTGGATATGTGGGCGGAAGAGATTTACTTTGGTAGGCTGTACGCACTCTTGAAAACGGTCATTGGCTAATGATAACGCTTTAAGTACCAGGCCATTGACAACATTAACAGTATCTAAGATGTCCTAGCCATATTACCCCTGCGGCAAATGAATCATGTAACATTACCTCCCAAGGAGTCCTCTTTCTTCAATCCCTCCCATCCCCTCGTGCACCCCCCCCCCCTTCATATTAGATCCCCACAGTACCAGCGTTGCGAAAGAGTTCGCAATGTGATAAAAAGGATGTGGGTAAACTGAATCAAGCAACAACTGATGCGGATAGGCTAATCAAGACTTTCACTGCAGGCACCTACAAAGGCAAATAACGCCAAAATAATGTGTTAATCTTTACGAAAAAGACGGGTTCCTTCTTCATCAACCCAAACCTAGTTGCCGGACGATCTCTGCCCGTTCACTAGACTAGTGTGAAATGTAATGACACTGAGACAATAGAAAATAGAAATGATTCCAAATGAGCGAAAAATTTAACTTGCTACTAATATAATACTGCTGGTACTCAATTACCAGCCAGCGCGTCCGGGGGTGGTACTCCGGCCCTCGTTATAACGGGTTTGTGCCGTCTAACCTTGGCGTGATTTTGGAACTCCTGATCTAAACCGGGGTATCCATATTTGAGACCTACATTTTCTAGAACGGGGTATAATAATGCAAACGCATGAAAGCTTCAAGATGTCAGTAGCTATTTCAAATTACTTATAAGGAAATAAATAAATAAATGGCTAATTAACTAATGGGGAAAGTAACACAACCTCGTTTGCGTAGAAACAGTTGTATTTCGGAGGTACAAGTCGAACAAACAACGAAACAACTTTTTAAAAAGGGGTTTTGAGACTTAGAAAATATCGAGAACGGGGTATTAAAAAATTAGCTATTTCTAGAACGGAGTATCACTTTGAATACAAAACCCTTCTAAAATTAAACGGGGTCTAATTTGGGAGGCCTGGGCGGCACACACCCACCCAAAACCAAAACCAGCTTTGAGCCCCACCCCCCTCTCCCCCGCCCCTCGGGTAAGCGCTAATCCGCCAAGCTAAACGAACGCGGAATTATACCGGCTCGAGCACTGTATCCAGAAGGAGATTGCTGGTACTCTATGTTAGATTAGTGTTGAAGAGAATCGAAGATAAGGTTAAACTTGACAACAACCATTTATGGTTCAAAACTCCTTGGTCATGTCAGGAACAGCAAATCACATGGTCTTGCTCTTACAGCTGAGGGTAATTGCAAATCCCATCGTAAAGATATTTGTTAAGTGTCACGCAAACATTACCAAAATGCTCAGTCTGCCACACTGTAGCATACGCTCCACGATATTTGACCGCTGTTTAAGACCGAAACTGATCGCAACCATGTATCATAGTTTACTGGAAGGTGTTAATACGGCGGTGATGAGTCTTCGGACCCATCTAACAAAGCAGTATACGTGTAACGTTCAAGTTTCTGTTGGCTGTAGCTCGTGGTTTACCGTCAAAGTTTGTGTTCCATTTCGCCGACCATTTTCAGATTTTGTTCATCATTGTTTGACTGGAGCAAAAAAATCGAAAAAAATATCAGTCGATGTTACTCCACCCTGAATAACGTGTGCTATATAGGAAAAGGTCTTAGTGGAATTCGTTAAATAGAACACACTTAATTTGAACGATCGACCTCCGTGCGTGGATCATTCAGATTGCAATCTAAGGTTGGTTTGTTACTAAATGGAAAACGAATTTTATCAGAAATATCCTGATTTATATTGGTTACAAGGCGTGCCACAGATTTGATTGCATTAAAACAGAGGGCGTGGGGTCTAATATTCTCATTGTTACATCAATAACCAAAACAGATGTTGATAAAAGTGGTGTACTTCTGATTTGTGATTTCGAGTGACTTTTCTCTTAGCTTGCGCACCCTCGGGGTGATATCTGATAGACAGCTTCTGCGTACACAATTAGACTACGAGTTTAGGGGATAACTGGGTTACACTGCAGAACACGGCATCGATCAGTTTCTTTTCCTTTGTCATTCTATTTAGTTCCTATTCTATTCATTTACTGAGTGAAAAAATGTTTTACTTCTCAAAGGATTGTTTGCATGCAGCTTAAAGGAATGAAAAACTACGCAGTGTTGCGAAAAAAAAACAAATAAGAGGAATATTCAAACATGGAGGTGCCGTGGACGCCATTAACCGACTGGATGAGAAAAAGGATGAAAACGGAGCAAACTTTTATGCTTAAAAATAGCTTGTAGCGCAATTTCGGCATTTGTGTAGTAAAAACATTCGAGAAGAGCCTGATGTAGCTTGGTGCAAAGTTAGTTAAGTTCCTTCCCCCAAGTTGGGGCTAGGGCCAGAAATGAGTTGCCTCCACTTGTCCCTGTCCTTGGCTACAGCTGCAGCTGCCGCCCATGATGTTAATCCCACCTCAGCGCGTTCTTTTTCCACCGTTCTCCTCCAAGTCTCCCTCGGCCGTCCTCGTTTCCTTTTCCGGCTTGGTACCCGCACCCTGTCCAACGACACTCACTGATCCCTATAGGACCTCGACTTTATACCTTGCCATCTCTCTGCAAACCTGTGCTGACTTTCCAGTGCTGTACATAGTACGTACATTCCAGCATCCCACCCTGACTGTCTTCTTAGGGTGCGTCAACGCCCTAATCCTCATGCAGGTTTCCTCTCGGTTTTTACCTGCATTTCTCATACTGCTGTCCATCACGGTGATAAAATCTTCTCCTGCAGTAGAGCAGGGTGTTGACCTCACTCCTGAGTAGTTATCGGCACCCTCTCTAGAGTGGCCTTGGCATCCATCAGTTTCTGGTTTCCGTAATCGATAGCTGTTTTATGGATGGGGGGAATTGGCCCCAAGCCCAAAACCCAGCCTGGAGGGCCAGGGTATTCTGTCAGGGTGCCCTTCCCTTAGCCCCGGGTTCCAGATATGTAAAGGCACTTGAGGCTCGCCTTTTGCCATTGTCACTCAGCTTCATTGTATAACCAGGGTCACCAAACGTGGAGGTTTTACATATGACTTGCTGTCAAAGCCTGTTGGAGACGGTAGGCATTTCTCGGCACTTTCGAGGGTTACCTAGTGGCAACAGTAGCTCTCACCGGAACCTTTTACCAGCCTTTGACGCCAAAGGGTCGAAACATAAATGTAAAGCAAACGAGGAACCTTGTAGTTTTGTTTGTTTGTTTGTTTGTTTGTTTTTTCATGGACAACCACTTTCAGTCACCAGCACAAATTTGGTTCAAATTTAAATCATTTGCACATTTTTGCTCGCCCTCACAAATCCAAGAAAATTCAGCTTTTTTTCTGAGGTCATATTTGCATTTCATCATAAAACGTGTACCATGTTCAAACGTCTTCGATAGTGAGATATGTATTTCATGATTTCTTTCAAAGGTACTGATAGCCGAGCTCCCACGTGCGGAGCGCGCCAGCGGAGCACCATGGTTAAGAGAAACGTACGACCGTTCGCCCGTACGTATAGACTCTGTGGGAGGGGAAGCGGAGTCCCAAGGCAACTTGATGGGCGGGGGGGGGGGGGGAGAATACTGGCATCTTTTCTTGGCGGGAAATCGGTGTTTTTGGGTCATGACCGGACGCAAGTGGGTTCTACTGTAAGTATCAGTAATCTTTCGAGGATCAATTTCCGTTGCTACGATCAATCTGCGCTTTGCCATCTTGTTTACGCGCCAGAATTAATTTTCGTCTGCGCGCGCTAAAACAGAAAAAGAATCGTTCTTCAGTTTAACTGTTAGGCTTCGAAGGCTATTCTACAGTGTGTTACAGTACGCTGGCCTGATCTCAAGTCGGCTGAATGTTTAGGGAGGGTACATAAATTACGTAGATGGTGGGTATGATGATTTCTAATTTTTTCCTTACAATTTTTGGAAGTCCCCCGCGCCCTGATTGTCTAGGTGAATTTTTTTTGCCCCCAACCCTATGAGATACCCTGCAAACCATGATAAAAACAATGTTCCCCCTTCCTTTTCCGCTATCACTTCACCGCCCTGTTTAACTTTCATACCTCCTCTAAAATGGCTGATACAAGTACTTTTTGAGTCTCAACATTTGACATTTCATAACATTTGCTAATTAAACTTGCACCATCACCCGCGAAGAAAAGGTGCAGCACTTGAAGTAGACGGAGTGCAAGAAGTTTTGCTCTCAGCAGTAAATCAGAGCCTTGTACATCTGAGGATAGCTTCATCACCACATGTGTCACATTGATCGTTAAAAAATCTTTTGTGAAACTAGTTACAAGATCGAGTGACTATTGCTGTGAGTTTGTTATTTATTGAAAAGGTCTTATTATATTGAGTCACCAAAAAAAAATACACACAACAGTATAAAGAACCGTGTACAGATTTATCAAGTGACGTACAAAAAGAATCGTTCTGGAAAATTTTACAAAGCACCCCCAAAAATCTGCTGCTAAAAAATCGTGACCCCCCCTCCCCCTCAAAATCATCATAGCCTCCCCTACATAACTTATGAACCCTTCCTTGTTATTTTTGTTTGTTTTTCTTTTGTTGAAATACAAGTACATACACAGCGATTTGAAATCGCGGTCTTTAGCTTTCGTTCGCGATTGGAGGTTGATCAAACCACGCCGGCCTGACCCTCAATATTGTTCCTTCAGAATAATATGTTTTGACCTTTTTTATTGGGTCTCTGGCCTCTTTGTATTCCTTGCCTAAATTCCTTGCTCCCTTTCGGCATCTTTCAACAAAAATGTCTGCGAATGTACGATAGATTTAGATATAAACTAAAGGCCCCGGCATAATTACAGATGGGAAATAGAAGCCCAGGACCGAACTGTTTACCTCGAATAAACAACTTCTCATCTCTGGAAGCTTATCTCACATTAACGTACATTCAAAAGTATGTTTTTCTCAGTAGCTTGCACAGTTTGTAGGAATTTGAAAATTCTCTGCCGTAGAATTTGTGGATCAAATGCTACCTTTTACTGATGAGTTTAACATCACATGGCAAAATGAAACAATGTTTATGAAGATAGCAGTTTCGAATTCTTGAGAATAATATAAATTATAGTGTAAATGGTTTGAACCCAGGAGTCATATCATAATTCGGTAAATTGTGTTCGTCCGGGTGAGTGTAGTCCTGAGAAGGACTGTTTGAGGTGACATTGACTGACGTTTCGACAACCTGAGCGGAAGTCATCATCAGAGTCAAGTGAACTGTGAATCGTCAGTAGATGTTATAAGTCTCTGGTCGTTGTCCTGATTGGTCGACGATCTCGTGATGTTATTGGTCGTCTGTCAGTTAAGCCGTGATGTTATTGGCTGTGAAGACTGTAAAACGTGATTGGTGCGTTTCGATCCGTCTTTTGTTAGTCAAATGTCCGTTGGTCTATTGTTAGTCAAATAAGTCGGTTTGTCTATTGTTTGTCTGTCTTGTTATTGTCAGCAATCAGTCGTTTGTAAGGTGCAGGTAGCTGTTGGCAACGGTTCAGTGGTGTTTGTTCTAAGTTAGTAAACCAGCTTTCCAGACTGATTCGTTGATAGTAGTCCGTACTGTAGGTAACGCATTCAGCAGAGTCCCAGTCGATTCTGTGGTTTGTTTTTAAATGGTGCTCAGCAATGTGATTGTTGATATCACCATTTCTAGTCGCTCGTTTGTGTTCAGTCAGTCGGACGTTCAGATTTCTGCCGGTCTCACCAATATAAGTGGCCTGGCAGTCGCAGCATTTGATATTATAAACTGCTCCCTGTCTGTCGCTCGGTTCGTCTTTGTCTTTAATGTTCGTCAGTAGCTGTCGTAAAGTAGTGATAGGTTTGTGAGCAACGCGGATGTTGTAGGGTTGTAGGATTCGTGCGATAGTTTCAGAAGTCCCTTTGATGTAAGGTATGGTTGCAGTAGTGACAGGTGTCGTGTTAGTGTTCGTAGCGTTTGGTTCGGAGTTTCTGTAAGTGTTGTGTCTAACAAAGTCCCGGTTGTAATTGTTCTTGTTGAAAACGTTGTCTAAGTACTTGATTTCGTCCGTTAAGCTGTCAGGTGAGTCACAAACTAGTTGTGCGCGTCTTGTCAGGGTCCGTATAGTCGTAGCTTTGTGAGAAGTTGGGTTGTAAGATGATTGGTCGAGTAGTCTGTCGGTATGTGTCGGTTTTCTGTAAATTGTCGTCCGTAGTTCGTTTTTGTCGCGGGTAACTAAGCAGTCTAGAAAAGGTATTTTACCATTTTCCTCGATCTCCTTAGTAAACTGTATGTCGGCGTTTTGTCCGTTGAGGTGTTCGTGAAAATCGTCGATTTCGTCTTTGTGTACGGCTGTAAAGGTATCGTCAACGTAACGTAGCCAGAGTGGTAGTGTTCGTTTGTAAGTTGCGAGGGCTCGTTCCTCGATGTTTTGCATAACGATTTCTGCAACAACAACGGAAACTGGTGAGCCCATAGCTGTTCCATGCAACTGTTTGTAGTGCGTGCCGTTGTACTGAAAATACGTAGAAGTAAGACAAAGGTTCAGTAAGTCCATTAAGTCGTCTGTAGGTAGTGGTAGTTCAATAGTAGAGTTGTTGATGGCGGTCTCAGTGCAGTCTAGAGCCAGTTGAAGTGGAATACTGGTGAACAGTGATTTCACATCAAAAGACACTAGTTTGTAGTCGTCAGGTACTTGTACTGTCTTGATTGCGTCGATAAAGTTCTCAGTCGACTGTAGTTTGTGTCGTGATTCGTCGGTCAAAGGTTTCAGTACGGTAGTCAAGTATTTGGACAGTTGGTAAGTCGGGGACCCACAGAATGAGACTATGGGTCGCATGGGTATGTTAGGTTTGTGCAGTTTCGGTAGTCCGTAAAGTTTCGGTGGTCCGTAAACTTCCGCTCAGGTTGTCGAAACGTCAGTCAATGTCACCTCAAACAGTCCTTCTCAGGACTACACTCACCCGAACGATCACAATTTACCGAATTATGATATGACTCCTGGGTTCAAACCATTTACAGTTTTACGTTCCTTTGGACGGAAGAGCGAACGACTTGCTAACGACTACATCAGTTACGCAAGCAACGTCAGACGAATACGACAACAACTCTGGTTCAACCACCGCTGCAAGGACCTCGGCCTTGTTCCGGCTGGACTTCGACTTAAGTCCCCGTTGAACACACAAGAGGCCATACAGATCGTCAAAGCCACCTGTCGACGACTGGTCCGAGCGCGGATTAACGACTGTCACAGAAGACTGAACTACTACAAAGACAAACTACAACAACGCCTTGACAAACTTCGACAATTCATACCTACTGACTTACTCGACACTATAATGACTATTGCCGACAGACGAGCTAACAAAACAGCTGAACAGCACCGCACTAAAACTCAACTAAAACTGACGCGACTACAACGTACTAAAGACAAAAAACGACAAAAACCAGACGACAACTGGGTCAGGAACATTTCTTCCCGTCCCTTAGACAAGACTGAAACACAGGTACTCTCTTACGGACTCAAACACTCAGTGACGCCTAAACGTATACCAACCGAGGCCATTGTATCCAGTGTTGAGGCGGTTCTGTCCCGTCAGAGGGAGCTTTCAGAATCAGCCAAGGATAACATCAGAAGTAGGATAGCTTCCACTATACAATCAGCCTCTCTACCTGACAGCAACTTGACTAAAGACGAACGACAAGCGCTAAAACGACTGAAAACCGACGAAAACATTGTCATACTTCCCGCTGACAAAGGACGAGTGACTGTTGTTATGGACAAGACAGACTATTACGACAAAATGGACGCACTTGTTAACGACAAACAGACCTACCAAATACTTAAACGAGACCCGACGCCAGCACTTCAACGCAAACTTAACAGCAAACTACTTGACCTCAAGAAAACTGACGCTATTGACATTCAACGCTACAACAGACTGAGGTGCCGTGTACCACAACCACCGAAACTTTACGGACTACCGAAACTGCACAAACCTAACATACCCATGCGACCCATAGTCTCATTCTGTGGGTCCCCGACTTACCAACTGTCCAAATACTTGACTACCGTACTGAAACCTTTGACCGACGAATCACGACACAAACTACAGTCGACTGAGAACTTTATCGACGCAATCAAGACAATACAAGTACCTGACGACTACAAACTAGTGTCTTTTGATGTGAAATCACTGTTCACCAGTATTCCACTTCAACTGGCTCTAGACTGCACTGAGACCGCCATCAACAACTCTACTATTGAACTACCAATACCTACAGACGACTTAATGGACTTACTGAACCTTTGTCTTACTTCTACGTATTTTCAGTACAACGGCACGCACTACAAACAGTTGCATGGAACAGCTATGGGCTCACCAGTTTCCGTTGTTGTTGCAGAAATCGTTATGCAAAACATCGAGGAACGAGCCCTCGCAACTTACAAACGAACACTACCACTCTGGCTACGTTACGTTGACGATACCTTTACAGCCGTACACAAAGACGAAATCGACGATTTTCACGAACACCTCAACGGACAAAACGCCGACATACAGTTTACTAAGGAGATCGAGGAAAATGGTAAAATACCTTTTCTAGACTGCTTAGTTACCCGCGACAAAAACGAACTACGGACGACAATTTACAGAAAACTGACACATACCGACAGACTACTCGACCAATCATCTTACAACCCAACTTCTCACAAAGCTACGACTATACGGACCCTGACAAGACGCGCACAACTAGTTTGTGACTCACCTGACAGCTTAACGGACGAAATCAAGTACTTAGACAACGTTTTCAACAAGAACAATTACAACCGGGACTTTGTTAGACACAACACTTACAGAAACTCCGAACCAAACGCTACGAACACTAACACGACACCTGTCACTACTGCAACCATACCTTACATCAAAGGGACTTCTGAAACTATCGCACGAATCCTACAACCCTACAACATCCGCGTTGCTCACAAACCTATCACTACTTTACGACAGCTACTGACGAACGTTAAAGACAAAGACGAACCGAGCGACAGACAGGGAGCAGTTTATAAAATCAAATGCTGCGACTGCCAGGCCACTTATATTGGTGAGACCGGCAGAAATCTGAACGTCCGACTGACTGAACACAAACGAGCGACTAGAAATGGTGATATCAACAATCACATTGCTGAGCACCATTTAAAAACAAACCACAGAATCGACTGGGACTCTGCTGAATGCGTTACCTACAGTACGGACTACTATCAACGAATCAGTCTGGAAAGCTGGTTTACTAACTTAGAACAAACACCACTGAACCGTTGCCAACAGCTACCTGCACCTTACAAACGACTGATTGCTGACAATAACAAGACAGACAAACAATAGACAAACCGACTTATTTGACTAACAATAGACCAACGGACATTTGACTAACAAAAGACGGATCGAAACGCACCAATCACGTTTTACAGTCTTCACAGCCAATAACATCACGGCTTAACTGACAGACGACCAATAACATCACGAGATCGTCGACCAATCAGGACAACGACCAGAGACGTATAACATCTACTGACGATTCACAGTTCACTTGACTCTGATGATGACTTCCGCTCAGGTTGTCGAAACGTCAGTCAATGTCACCTCAAACAGTCCTTCTCAGGACTACACTCACCCGGACGATCACAATTTACCGAATTATAATATAAATTATAATTAAGGTAACGTGAGAACAAGATGTATACTGAACACCAAACAAAAACAAAACAAAAGGAATCTCTTACAAATGAAACAAACTGAAGGGAAAAATGATTTCAATATTCAGGGCTTATCTATTGTATTTAAGTTGAGGAGGGATTATAGAAAATCGTGTCCAGAGATCAGTATTAGGAGACATGTTGGCCCTTCGATTTTTTCCATTCTTCTTCTCGGATGAGCCTCTAGGTGGGATGCGGATGTTTCTACAGTCTCAGTTAACCAAATTAATTGAAAAAAATTGAGGTTTTCATCTGGGAATGAAATTTCCATATGTTCGTAACACTTTGGTTAACGGTATCGACATGTGTACACGTCCTGTAGGAATGGTCTCTAGGAACGTAACATGAGATGTCTTCCTTCACGAGAAATACAAGTCCTGAATCACATGGTTTCTTTTGAAACCAAAAAGCATGTCCTAAATATACAAATATCAACCTTTGAAACTTCTATTAATATCACTGATTAAACGTTAAATGACTAAGGGCTTGGCCAGTTCTGTGTTTCCTAGCAACAATGACAGCGTGCGTTGCAGTTCATTACGTTGACCAATCATATTGCAGTTCTTTTTCACATGTATTGTCTCAGTATTAGTATTTGCTTCAGTAAAGATTAATTCTGACGCAATTTAAGGAGTGCCACATTTTCATTTAAGTGCTTCATTCCTTGCCCTTGTAAGCCAGTCGGCATACCTCATTTACACAGGCAGTAGCTTTGACCGTCAAAGAGGACGAAGAGAGGGAACGATCATGTCGAATTTGCAGCACTTGGCCATTTTCATGTTCCTGTTCTTTTTGCCCACGGGTGAGGATGAACCTCTTTGCTTTGTTACTTAAGCCTTTATGCGGGGTTTCTTAATGTACGACATGCATTTTCAATTCAGAGCAATTGTTGCTTCGTCGCTGTTTACTAATGACCTCGTGGAAGGTGCTGAACAAGCTTCTTTCTCTTTCGAAACGTTTTGCCCCAAACTATCGTTTCAAAATGTATCGATTGGTTGCTAGTTACAATTTACAGCCGTTTATTATCAAATAGCATAATCTTTTCTTAACAAATAAGATATCGTGCTTAAACGGGATAAATCAATGCAGGCCGTATGGCTGAGAACCTGCCAACGTACACCAGCAGCAAGAGGTTTATCGTGAGCTGAGTAAATCTAGAAAAGCAAATCAACTCTGCTGCTTCCAATTGCTACCATTATAGTTGTTCAATCGACGTGTACATGCAGTAGTAAGGATTCAAATCTAAATTAAGTTATTTGGCTGACTCTATGGATGCCAAGAGTCCTCATTGCTCGATTTCGAATTGTTGAATGAAATCAGTTAATGTTACTGCTTTAAATGTAAGAGCTCTTTCGTTGTTAGTGACGTAAAGTTACTATGAGTGGAGTTAAAAAGTGGGTAAAATCTTAAGGGAGGATAGCCGAGCACTAGCCTGTGTATTTCGACATTTGCGGAGGTAGTTCCTGTGGTAGTTTCTGAAAGCTTTGAAATCTCTTTTTTCGTCATTTCTCAGGAAGCACCAAAATTTCTTCTTAGTCACTGGCCTCTTTTTCCAATTTCTTTCACTTCATTGTGACCATAAATTCTAAATCTCTTCAATCTTTAAATTGTATGCCTCATGATCAAACGGGGCTTTACGCTACAATACTGATACCTCGCTACGGCTGACTCTGTTGTCATTATTGCAGTTATAAGTTTATTTCTTTTTAACAACCAAACACTAGAGACCACATTACAGTGTACGTTTTAATTTTTTTTACTTGTTTAAAATTGTGTGATTTGGTAATCTTTAGTAATGCGCAATGGTACAGCTGTTCAGTTCAGTTCCACTTCTTTAAAGCAAACTGAGAATACAAGAGTTTACTTTTTTATTCGCTTCCCTGCTGTTTGCTGACGGGTGCAGTAATTTCCAAGTAACGTAGGTTGTTATTTACGTAAAATTACGTAAAGTTTGGTAAAGTTTCTTCGAGTTGTTTGGATTCATGTACCGGTAAATAACATCGTCAAACGCCATCCGTAATCTATGGTCTCTTCCTGACAATGTTTCATTAATTCAATTATGAGAAAGACATTTTTCGGGAGATCTTACTACATTTCTTATATATTTCAAGCACTGTGTGGTGTTCGACATCATTCGAACTAATCATAAGTCTGAGGTACATTTATTGTCTGGCTAGAAATTAAATGTGTATTTTCTAGAAGGCTTGTAGCCCTCATGATTTCAATGCTAGCTTAATTACTGATTTCGAAGTTTCACTGAGTTGGGTGCCCCGAGGCTCTCGCTACCTGTAGGTTTACATTTACATATCTGCTTCAAAACATATTATGCTTGACTTGCAGTTATTATACTTCCCTGTGTTTTTTTGCTAAAAAAAAAAGAATGCTCTAGGATTCAATGTTATCAAGTGAGCCTAATCTTAACGCTGGTGTGCTTTTTTCCCAATGCAGTGTTTTCCCGAGAATGTTATCAGTGCCCAGTGAGCACACATTCTTACCAAGACTGCGATGACAAGCGATTTAAAGTCAGATGCTTGGATTCCAATCAGTGTGTCAAAGCCAAAGCTTACACAACCTCTGGCATAAAGGAAGAAGCTTACATTAAGGGATGCGCGGCGACCTGTTCAGCTTCTGGTATCCCAGTCTGCAGGGAACCCAATGTCAAGTGTGAAGTGCACTGCTGTTCATCGAACTACTGCAATGGAGCCTCCCGTCCTGTAGTTGGTGGTCTTTTCGTGGCTGTCACTGCAAGCTTCATGTACTGGTTCTGTTTTTAGGCTGTTTTTAACTGACTTAACGGAGAAAAGAAGGCCAGATAATAGCATTTTAGTGACTTTTCTTATTTTGTAGTGGTCTGAGAACAAGTTAAAAAGACTCGTTCTTATCAGGATGTAATTTGCCTTATCAGCCTATCAGGATGTAATTTGCAATAAAAATGAAATACGTATTTGTTAACGTCTTCCCTTTTTTTTAGTGCTTACGGAATTCAGACGGAATTGGCAAGAAAAGATGTACTCATCCTTGAAAATTGCTCTGAGCCAATCATAAGGCGTTCAGTACTGACTCCAATGACAAAAATATCTTAAAGTCTCAAGCAATGTCCTTAACCCTGCTGCAAATGAATCATAGAACCTTTTCAAGGGATTCTCCCTCCAAGCCACGAAACTCTGCAATGTCCTGTCCTGGCTGACATCGATGGTTTTCAACATCACAAAAAGCTCGGCGTTCATAACTAATGTTTTCTCGCTGCGACAACAGATACGGAGAGGAAAAAATAGTAAAATACCTTTCCTTTCAAGAAAGTAACATAGAAATAAACTGTGTTTATTAAAAATCGATTCCCTCTTTCCCATTGGCAATTCAACTAGAACAGAGAGCAGTAATTGGTTAACCACGTGATTACTCTTCAGTGTTGATAAAAACTCGTGTACGTCTGGTTCGCGCGGGATCCTAGGGCGGTTTGTAGAACATTAGGTAGCCAATCAGGTTGCGAGTTTACTTATTAACCCGTGAAACAATATGAAGCAATTATTTTCTAACAGTCAAGAGTAAACAAAAGAAAACAATGGAATGAGTGTGTAATAGTGCGCAATAGTTAGGTACTTAGAGGAACTTAGCGTTACGCACTATCATAAGTTATTTTCCTTTATCAGCGAAGCATTTCCATGGTTCTTTTTTATTAGCATTATTTTCAAGTACTGATGGTAAAATACTGCTATGCCTCTCAAAGGAATATATGGATAGGCAACCAAAATATCAAATAATAAGCATTGTTTTAAACACGTTCTCAAAAAAGTCCTAAATTTCTCAAAAGTTGACCGATATTAATAGCACAGTATTGGCTATTGTGCCAATTCAGCCCTTAAATTTAGAACCGAAAATTATACTAGTAAACTTCCAAAGGAGTAGTGTAAACATTTTGAAAAGGTTTTACAGCATGAGCCCTCCAGATCTGTAGCTAAATTAAGATGCGTTGCCTCAAAGCATGCAATGATATCAGTTTGTGGTTATGAAATCATAGTAGAGGAATGCATGGAATAACTTCCTGTCTTTGCGGGAAAAGGTTCACTGATCATGAATAGGAATTGCGCTTTCTTCGCTGACGTATTATTTTTTAGTTGGACAGAGTGCGCATAATGATCACATATTTAAACATGCTTCAAACCGAAGGATGCTTTGAGCGCTAAAATGTCACTTTCATCTTCTTCATCCTTTCCTACTCTTCCATATACGAATTTGTGATCGCAGTAGTCCTCTATCAATCCCGCGCGAAAAGCCCGCGTCAATTTTTGGCGTTAGGTGGTCGTACATGGAACCGTACTGCTTAATTAATCATAATTACAAGTATTTTTACTGCGCAAAGTACAAACATTTGTTCGATTAACCCAACAATACATAATTTTCCTGGGTATAACCCCTGGAAGACGGGGGTAGGGAGTACTCTGTGAAGTTTTGGGTGGGGGGTGTGTGACACTTAGCTTACTCTGCTTAGCTACCGTTTTGCAACCCTATTCTAAACTAGTCACCAAAAATTGCGACTCTATCCCCGACACGCCGAGGGTCAATTCCTATGCCAAATGCTAGACTAAATTCTTCATAGGAATGGTCAGTTTCCCGATAAATGTTACCCTATTCCTAGACTGCAAAACAGTTGAATGTTTTTGCGTTGGTCCGTGGAAAAGCGCGGTCTTCGAGCCAACGGTATTGAGCGGGCGTGTTAGACGAGTGAGACTGGGGAGAGACGCTAATTTGTTTTGCTTTGCCAGCGAATCCTTTCAGTGTTTCTATTTGATTGGTATTACATTACACGTGCTTGAGTTCGAGGAGGACACGGCATCAAAGCCAGCGTTTACACCACCTCCGACATGAACATGAAGCAGTTATGCTAAAGGATGTGCGGCAACCTGCAGGGTTTCTGACAACACAATGTGCAGAAAGCCTAATGTCACGTGTCAAGTGCACTTCTGTTCATCGGACTACTGTAATGAAGCCTCCGGTCTTCCGGTTTCTCAGTCCACCTATCTCCCGATCCTCCGGTCCTACAGTCCTCCGGACGTCTTCTGAATGTCACTGCAAGCTTCCTGAACTTTTTCTACTTTTTAGGTTGTCTTTTTTCGACTTATTAAAGATCAGAAGGCCACAAATTTTTTTGCCTGTTGTGTTTGTTAGTACAGGTTAACAATATTCAACTCCATCCACAGCCGGATCGGATCAATTCCTGTGCTTACACAGGAATTGTGTAAGCACAGGTAGAATTTCATGCGTAAGATTTCATTTTGTGAAATTTGAAATTTATTTTCTCGGGCTCAAATAAGAAATTTTCTTTGGGGCTATTACAGGCAACAGATTACATCTATAGCTCTTAAAAAGTGTAAAAAAGACTGCGATATGCTTTAGATTATTCTGGTACAAGGTTTTTTGTCCACTGAAAATAAAATTACTCAATTTCCTGATGGATTCCGTCTTAACATCTTTGCTTTTTCAGAGTTTAGAGATCAGCGCTTATGGAAACTAAACGGGCTTGAAAAGAAGACTGTACGCACACTTGAAAACGGTCATGGGCTAATGGGAACGCTTTCAGTGCCAGGCCATTGACAAGTTAACAGTATCTAAGATGTCCTAGCCGTACTACCCCCTGCGGCAAATGAACCATGTAACATCACCTCCCAAGGATTCCTCTTCCTTCAATCCCTCCCATCCCCTCGTGCACCCCCTCCCCCTCCATATTACATCCCCACAGTACCAGCATAAATTTGCAATGTGATGAAAAGGATATGTGTAAACTAAATCAAGCAATAACTGATGCGCATGCGGATAGGCTATTCAATACCTTCACCGCAGACACCTACACAAGCAAATAACGCCAAAATAATGTATTGATCTTTACGAAAAAGTCGATTCCTTGTTCATCAACCCAAACCTAGTTGTCAGACGATCTCTGCCCGTTTACTCGACTAGTGTGAAATGCCATGAAACCTAGACAGTACAAATAAAAATGATTCAAAGTGAGCGAAAAACTTAGCTTGCTATTAATATTACACTGCTGGTACTCATGATCAATGACTTACCAAGCTCGCCCGATCGTAATAACTGGTTTGTGCCGCCTAACCTGCTCGTGATTTTGGGACTCCTGATCTAAAACGGGGTATCCATATTTGAGATCTACATTCTCTAGAACGGGGTGTAATAATGCAAACGCATGAAAGCTTCAAGTCATCAGTAGCGATTTTAAATTGCTTATACGAAAATAAATAAATGGCTTATTAACTAATGGGGAAAATAACACAACCTGGTTTGCGTAGAAACAGTTGTATTTCGGAGTTACAAGTCGAGCAAACAACGAAACAACTTTTTTTAAAACGGGGTTTTGAAATTTAGGAAATATCTAGAACGGGATATTAAAAAATTAGCTATTTCTAGAACGGAGTATCACTTTGAATGCAAAACCGTTCTAAAATTAAACGGGGTCTAATTTGGGAGGCCTGGGGGGCACACCCACCCAAAACAAAAACCAACTCAAGTTCCCCCCTCGGGCTAGCGCGCTAATCGGCCAAGCTAAGCGAACGCGGAATTACACCGGCTCGAGCACTGTATCCAGAAAGAGATTGCTGTTACTCTGAGAATCGAAGATAAGGTTAAACTCGACAACAACCATTTAATATTGCTCAACACTCCTTGGTTATGTCAGGAACAGCAAATCACATGGTCATGCTCTTACAGCTGAGGGTAATTGCAAATCCCATTGTAAAGATATTAGTAAAGTGTCAGGCAAACACTGCCAGAATACTCTTTCACAAAATCATCATGCAGGTTGTTCAGTCTGCCACACTGTAGCATACGCTCCACGATATTTGACCGCTGTTCAAGACTGAAACTGATCGCAACCATGTATCATGGTTTACTGGAAGCTGTTAGTACGTTGGTGATGAGTCTTCGGAAGCATCTAACAAAGCAATGTATGTGTAACCTCCAAGTTTCTGTTGGCTGTAGCTGTGGTCTACCGTCAAAGGTTGCGTTCCATTTAGCCGACTATTTTCAGATTTTGTTCATCATTGTTTGACTGGAGCAAAAAAATCGAAAACATATCAGTCCATGTTACCCCACACCGAATAACATGTGCTATGTAGGAAAAGATCTAAGTTGACTTCGCTAAATAGAATACACTGGATCGTTCAGGTTGTAATCTAAGATTGGTTTGTTACTAAAGGGAAAACAAGCTAAAAGGGTTACAAGCTTAAGGCACGCCCCGGATTCGATTGCATCAAAACAGAGGGCGAGGGGTATGTTATTCTCATTGTTACAACAATAATCAAAACAGATGTTGATAAAAGTGATGTACCTCTGATTTGTGCTTGCCAGTGACTTTTCTCTTGCGGGCCCTCAGGGTGGTCTCTGATAGACAGCTGCTGCGTACACAATCAGACTATGCGTTTAGTGGATAACTGGGTTACACTTAATGCAGAACACACCTCGGTTTCTTTTCCTTTGTCAAGGAACTATTTGATTCTATTTAGTTCCTACTTTATTCTTTTACTGAGGAAAAGATGTTTTCCTTCTCAAAGGACTACTTGCATGCAGCTTAAAAGAAAGAAAAACTACGCAGTGTTAAGAAAAAAAAAACAAATAAGAGGAATATAACACGCAGGCACGGTTTAAAAAAAAGGAACTGAGCCAAATATTGAGTTTCAAAACCGTGGACGCCATTAACAGACTGGATGAAAATGGAGCAAACTTTCATGCTTAAAGTGATAGCGTGATGCGCAAATTGGGCATTTGTATTATGGAAAGTAAAAACAATCGAGAATAGCCTGATGTGGCTTGGTGTAAACGGTCGAAACATAAATGTAAAGCAAACGAGCAACCTTGTGCGATATTTGCTGGTGAATTCAAGCTCGAATGGAATTTGACAAGTAGTTTTGTTTGTTTGTTTTTTGTATGCAAAACCACTTTCAGTCACCAGAACACATTTGGTTCAAGTTTAAATCATTTGCACAATTTCGCTCGCCTTCGCAAATCCAAGCAAATTCCTTTTTTTTTTCTAAGGTCAAATTTGCATTTCATCGTAAAACGTGTACCATGTTCAAACTGCTTCGATACTGAGATATATATTTCACGATTTATTTCAAAGGTACTGATAGCCGAGCTCCCGCGTGCGGAGCGCGCCAGAGGAACAGCGTGGTTAAGGAAATTTGGTAACCTATCCATACGAGAAATTTTGGTTCTGACGTCAGCGTACGCCTGTGCGCCAGTACGCGCAGACTCTGGCGGAGGGGGAGGGGAGTCCCAAGGCAACCCGATAAGGGGAGGAGAATGCCATCTTTTAATTTCTTGGGGGGAAATTGCGCCGTGCTTTTGGGCAACCAGCGTTTTTCTTGGCGGGAAATCACTTGAGCATAAGTAATTCTTCAAATCTTAAGCTTATTTAGCATCACGACTGTTCGATAGTTTCGAAGTTTTAAACTTGAACAAAAACATCTAACTGATCTATAAATTGACAGAAAAAAGTTTAAAGAATACTCAGCTGTCTTTTTGGTGGAAGGGGAAAAGTTCAAGTTACGAAATTTGCCTTTGAGGACTTCATCGTTGTTGTGTTCTTCTGCGAACTCGATCGGCACATCACTTGAGTTTGCGGCATTTGGCAGCGGTCCCGACGCCAAATATAGCAGAGCTAGTGCTTTCTGGAATTTTCTGTCCACAACCATGGTTTTTGCAGCGGTTCGAACACATTTTTCCAGGAAAAACACCCTCGTGTTTATCTCGAGGGATAAACAGTCGGATAAGTGTTAAAATTAACAACAGCGAAAACGAACACGTGGAGCTCCGCTTTAAACACGGAGCGATCCTACAAAAGGGAAGGCTCCGCCCCCTTGAAACGGTCCGTTGGTTCCAATCTAATTTTGTAATGGTAGACGCCGACGTAACGGTCACGCAGTTGATATCAAGTAGAATGTTCGTTTGTTTATTCGAACAACGAATGAATACACCTAGAATAAAATAAGCTGTAGATACTAAATTTATAGTGTACTAACACAAGTAAGCCGTCAAATCTCATTTAGCGCTGAAACGTTTATATGCAAGTCTGAGGTTCTCAACTGGAATTGATAAACTCGAGATAAACACTGATAAACCCGAGACCGTATTAATAATTCTTACAAATTCTGCGGGGTTACCAAAACATCTTCCTCACCGCTAAATCATGAATAAACCAAAGTCAAAGACTTATACAAGTTTATTTCAAGACTTGAAGTTGAATATCAGTCTGTGAAGACGTAGTCCGCTGGGATATTTTCAAACGCGGCTGCAATTAAAGTTGGTTTATAATCCGCTGCCGGATTCTATTATTTATTTTGTTCATAATACTCTCACCCTTTGGGTTTCTTTCATCCCCTCGATCTTATTATAAACCATTATATAGAACTAATAGTTTCCCTGAAAATTCTGTGAAGAGTTAGACTGCTATTTGGTTTATTTTATACCTCGTTTTGTTTTGCAAAAGCCGTATTCATACGGATCGAGTTGTTTATTATTTATCGGTTTCGGTTTGCTTTTATAGCGCCTAATATTTTTTCTCTTGACTTTTTTCGTCTTCAGAAAATTGTCAATGCAAAAATTCGGGGTGAACAAACACGATGTTTCCATTCGTGCGGTTATCGAAGAATTATCCACCCATTTCGCCGAGGATAGACTAATTATTTGTCTTGTTCACCGGCTACCAATTTTGCGAGTAATGCGAGAAAGCACGTTCGAAAGCACGTCCCTTTTGGTTTGGCAAGTGAGCCAATCAAATGCCTCCGTCGGCATCCCTTGGGATTTGTGATTGACAGGCTGAACACCTTAGCCTTAGTCTTACAGATTCGTTCCGTGTTTAAGGCTTCTCTAAATCTATATAGTATTCATTTACTGATGAGGGAACTAACAAAAATCGTTCCGAAATTTAATTTCAAGCAAGCAGCTGGCAACGTGAACTTTGAATATTCACTGGTTAAAAATTGTCACTCGTTCTGTTACCGGTGAAGTTCTCACAATTGAATACAGATTACCTGAAAAGTAACTTCACATAAACAGGCTGAAATCCTCACTTCAGTTGAAATTTTCATAAAAAATCGAATACTATCTGGTCCTTTTTAAAGCGGCATTTTCACAGGGATTTTGCTCTCGTTTGTAACGCTTTGAAAAGCCAGTAATTACATTTACATAAAAACTAATTACAAAAACTAAATACAAAACTAATTTAGTGAACCTATTAACAAGTGTCTTTTGCTACGGGTGGCAAGGATGGAAATGGCCGCTTACAACGTGAAAACGTTCGGCGAACGTTTTCAAGTGTTGTGCCTGCATTTTGTAAAAATCGTTGAAAAACTTATTATGGTTTGCTCTCCTTGCGCAAGTTCACTCGATATCCTCCTCTTGGTGTTCCAAAAGCATTGTGTGTGTAAGCGAAGGCATTAAATCTTATTTTTAGTAATTTTAGCAATGTTTTGGCGAAACGGGAGCAAAATCTCAGTGAGAAACCCCTTAAAAAGCTTTCTGCAAACCAACGACGAGAGGAAATACCACCAGTAGAGCTGTATTACATTCCTGAAGATAACTGCGACAGCAGTGACCGCCAAGGAAGATCTCTCTCTCTCTCTCTCTCTCTCTCTCTCTCTCTCTCTCTCTCTCTCTCTCTCTCTCTCTCTCTCTCTCTCTCTCTCTCTCTCTCTTTTCTCTTTCTTGATTTTATAGTAATTAGTGATTGCGTTTTTAATGAAACAATTATTCTACTCGGGCTTGCTGGATATCAAATGATTATAAAATAGCCAGCGCGACCTCGTAGAATAATTTTGAAATAAATATTAACGTAGGGCACATTAATGCTGTCACCCCGGAGATTCATCTCATATTACTTGAAGAACTCTGTTAGCGACAGAGGTGCCGTGCTGTATAGAAAATGCTGTAGAGCAAATAACCTGCGTACAAGTAGGAGGTGCTGTTAGAGGAGGAAGTGGGGAAATTAGCAAGTCGCGCTTGCAAATAAATGCCCCCTTTCCCTCTCCTTTCGGCACCTGCCACGCATGCTATGGGACAAGGTATCCCTCTGTTACACCGGTAATTTCAATCTCTTTTCCGTAAAGATTAAAAAAAAGATAAATTTATTACAAAACTAGATTATTAATTCAAAACTAGCAAGGGATGGAGTCACACTTAAAAATTTTATTGGTAAAATTACATGCATTTGTGATTTCATTTCATTCCAGTTATTCATTTGATTGTTTGTTACTTTTGCATCATCTTTTGTCGATTTTATTATATAGCACACAAACCCACCAGCATTGCAATCGACTTTAATTACCATAATGATTCTTTTTCGGACGCTAGTTTACTTTTGGTAGGACAAAGGATGGTGCTTACTCGAGAGGGGGCGCTAAAAGTTAGGGAGAGAGAACGATCGGACACAGCATAGAATAGAAATTTACTTTTTTTTAATTTTAAATAATAATATACAATACAGTGACATTATTTACAGTAGAATTACTTAATACATTACATACGTCGCTAAAATAAGAATACATACATAAAAATTAAAGAAAGACAAAAAGGGAGTATTTACCACACAGTATTCTTCTTATGACTAACAGTAAGAGTAGTGGGGAGGGCTGGAGAACAGCGTTGATAACTGCTCAAAAAAGCTTTTCAATTTGATATTTAAAAGTGAGTTTCCTAATATACTCTTTCGTGTTTATTTCTTTTTTGAGTAGTTTTTGTGTATATAGATAGTATTTGGCAAACAGGAGTGTATAATTAAATTTCCTGCAGAAAATAAAACTGACAGTTTTGGTCTTTAAGATAACTAAAGATACTCCTTCTTTTTATCTGATTCCTAAGCCCTCTAACGTTTAACGTCAGTACAGAGCAATTATCCTGTGCAACTTGGAAGGCGTAAATACATTGTTATTACTCTGAGCTGAGTGATCCGAGGAATACATTGTGGGTAGACAGAAACATTCAGAAAATAAGTTGGTACAAAAAACACCGCTAAATAACATAAAATATGCAAACATAAAACACCTACACATAAACACAAATACATTTACGTACATTATCTTCGAGGAGGTTGGAAGTCCAGGGAATACCCAGCGACTTCGTTTGGCTGTATGGAATCTTTCGCCGTTCGGCGATGGAAAAGGGAAAACAAAACATACCTTGGTTGGCACGGATTTCAATCAACTACTGGTTTAAATTCGGCGGGAATAGAGTTAATGTCATACATTTGGTTGTCAATAAACAGGCTTCGGTTGATGACTTTAGCTTCTCGTCCCTTTTCCTTTGCGACAAACATAGCTTTAATTAAAGATCTTCTTTCCTCTTGTATTGCCCGAGCATAATCTTTGGTGATGTAGGCGTTTTCATACCTTTCGGATCTTTTTAGCCGATTTTTGACTGATAGAACTTGTTCTGTGTGTTCTCGGCTAACAAATCTAGCGATTATCGGTCGTGGGCGCGGTGGCGTAGAGTTGTCTTGATCAGTTTGGGACGCTGTTTTACCGACACGGTGTACTGCATGAAACTTGATATTTTCGGTGCTTAACTTTAGCTCATTCTCTATAATATCATAAACTATGTCCCAACAATTTTCCTCTCTTGCTTCTGGAATGTTCATGATTCTTGGGTCTCTTTGAGTGATGGTCGCATTTGATTATTGTCAGCACGAATTTGCTCTATCTCCGCTTGGAGTTCTTGGATGGTCGATGTATGCTTGTCTAGCATGTCCTGGTGAGATCTTTTTGAATCTTTATTCGTTTTCGCCTCCTGCTGGACGTCTTCGATCTCTGCCCACGCGTGCTCGAGGGATTTTTCGATCTCCTTGATATTGACTTTGACACCATCAATTTGTACTTTGAACTCGCACCTTAGTTCGGACATTTGAGAGTGCATTTGTGAGAAATTGTCTTCCATTCTTGATTCTATGGAGGTTAGTTTGTCCATGGTGATCCTCAAGGATACTTGGTCTTCGGAATCCTTGCCCGAACTCATTTCTGATTTTTCTTGGCTCTTTAGTCTATTTCTCTTCGGAGACGGGTTTTCTAGACAACTCGGCGAGCGAACCTGCCGTTTCGACATCAAAAAGTTAGAATAACGCACACGGTATTTTCCATATTAAGCTCTTGTTATTTCAGTTTTCGACGACGCTTTTTTTTCGAATGTCGCAGCCTATCTGGGCTTCCCCGGAGCAAAAATTTACGCAGCTCGCACAACGCGTCCGTCGGCCATCTTGGCTTTTCACACCTCAGAAATTTACTTGTTTATTCCAATTATCTTCAATACTCTTTTCAGGTAAGAAAGAAGATCATTTAATTCACGTGTATAAGTAGTCTATTCTCTATATGTCATTGTCTTCAATGTCGCTTTCGTAATAGGAGCGCTTACTGGAAGGTGGCGCTTATTGAAAAGTATAGGGGCGCTTATCGTATCAAAAAAAGCTGATCAACTTTGCAACAACGATATTGTTTTATTTGATCGGTTTTGGTCAAAACGACACTAATGAGGGAGCGCTTATTAATTAGAAAGGAGGTGCTTATTGGAAGGAGGGCGCTAAATCGAATCACTGCGATATTGTCATGTATAAATAAAACGTTTATCTATAGTATGTTGGAAACTGATATTTTTCCAAGTGCATATAATGAAGCCCCGTCTGAGTATCCTGAAACTGGACACAGCTGTCTTCAAGAAGAGGAACTCCCCGAAGTGTCTAGAAAAAAAGGCGTCCATCAGCCTGGACGCCTACAATACTATTGACATTTATCTTGCAGGATATGTTTCATTTTAAGGAAAGGCTTACGACAGGTGGTAAGTTTAATATTTCCCAAGTCAGGAGTGTATGGTACATGGTTTCATCTGTTTATTGTTTTATAACTTGATTTTCTTTTGTCCAAATACAAGTAAAGTTTACAGACTGAAGCGATTTTAAATCGCGCTTTTTAGCCTTCGTTCGCGATTGGAGGTTGATCAAACCACGCCGGCCTGACCCTCAACATAGTAAATAAATAGACAATAATACATGGGCGCGCGGAGATATGGAATTTCTCTTCGAGTGTTCAACGCGATATCTCACGAGTGAGCGTAGCGAACGAGTGAGATATCGAATTGAACACGAGAAGAGAAATTCCATATCTCCAAGCAACCATGTATTATTGTGTTTATTATATAAACACAAAAGCCCACAATATTACTGAAACAATTTTTATTTAAAGGCAACAGCAGTAAGCGTAAAGGCAAAAGATAAAAGTAATTCCGGTTCAACTCATTCAAACAAACAATTTTCAAATACATTCATTAACACAATAGAAAACTTTTCATTATTATTTTATTTTCATGCTATTAAATTATTACCACTCTTTACTGCTTTATTTGTCCGTATTCATTAGTAGACAATCTAAAGTCACCGTACCTTCTTGCTCCAGATTAAACTTGCGACGTAAATAACTGGAATAGCACTTATCGATTTACCCGAATATGGTCATCCTCAAATTCGGCAAAGTCGCAACTGGGCGTTAGTTGTCGAAGCCTACACAAAATCTGATCCACAGTCTCATGTCAAAATTGAGAAATTCGTTTAAACAAGTGCCTCTCGAACAATTCAACTGTCAAACGTTGTCCTTCGATAACAGACTCGCTGTAGCGTAGGTTTCTAAGATAACGCTCCAGACAAGCGATGTAATTCCTCTGAGTGTTGTCGACTCATATTCATCACCAGACTTTTCTCACAGACAATAGAAATTCTGGCGGCAGTATTTCTTGGAGTTGTCTTGTTTCGTTTTCATTTGGCAAAAACGACTTCATCAATGCTACGTCGCTGTGCATCTTTCTTTGAGTGTTTTTGTTGGCTTCAGCTTCGACAAATCTTTCAACATCTTCGTCGGTGAGGGACACGAATCTGTCACTTGCCAAATTTTTGGTTGTTTTTTCTGGTGTACTGCTCGAGGCCATCGTAACCTGTTAGTAGTTATTTCTTTTTTGAACAAGCCAAGCGAACGGCGATCGAGAACTACCAGAAGCATCTATGCTTCTGGAACTACGAAATCATGGCAAGCCGTTGTCAAAAGTGGCGCGAAAGAAGGCGCGTGACGTCGCAAAAGCTGATTGGCCGTATTTTCACATGTAAAATTATCGTAATTTTACGTGTACCAAATACGATTTTTCTCAGTGGTGGAAATCTCTATAAAACACTCCAGTTTATATAATAACCATTTTTCCTGAGCCCTGAACAGTTAAATCCCTTGTTCTCTTCAGTTTATTTCACTTACAGTAGCATCCTTTGTTTTTAGTGTTCATTATAAACCTTTTTCTCCCGCTATGAGCGAAGAATTCAGAAACGTGGGATTACAGAGAATTGTGTCCAGAGAATAGAATTAGGAAACACGTTGACCCTTTTTCGATTCGTCTCCTCGGGTGAACCTTTGTGTGGAATGTTGATGTTTCCACAGTCCCAGTAAAATTGCTGAAATAATATTGAATTGTACAGCTGGGAATGAAATTTCCATGTTCGTAACACTTTGGTTAACAGTGTCGGTATGTGTACGTCTACTGCATGTACAGGCTCTGGGAAAACCTCTTCAACAGAAGCTGTCTTTTTTCCCAGCCATCATAAGTCCTGAAACATAGGGTTTCTTTTGAAAGTAAAAAAGAATCTCCTAAATATACAAATAACAACCTTTGAAACTTCAATTAAAATATTGAACTTTAAATGACTAAGGGCTTGGCCAGTTCTATGTGTACTAGCAACTTTATGACACTGCGGCGTGCGTTGCAATTCATTACGTAGATCAATTATATTGCAGTTCTTTTTGACAAGTATTGTCTCAGTATTAGCATGTACTTCAGTAAATTAAAGATTAAGGTGTTTCGATACAGTTTTTTGGGAACCATACCTAACTTTTTGAATTGGCTCTTGGACAGTCTTCTCCCTGTCAGATCATCGTGAAATTTGCAATACTTGTTGGTTTTGGATTGAACTTTAGTGTGGTTTACATTTTGTGAAAATCGATATTTCCATGACAGCGATAAACAAAAGTCCTTGAAAACAGTAAAATTCAAGTTTTGTGCGATCCAGATTTCACTTTGAAACGCAAATACCAACATCTTAAACTGTGGTGTGTGGCAGGCAAAATATACAAGAACAAAAAAATTTGTATGTTTGTTTTGAAGTAAATCGCAAAAACATTTTCAACCTTAGTTTTTGCATAGTAATAGTAAATGCACCGAAAAATAATCAATGCTTTAATGAAATGGCTAGAAAATACTGTTAAAATGTGTCTTTTACTTACTATTTTACGCCTAGAAAATTTTGTTGAAAGTGGTGTACGCGATCTCGAGAACGATTGTTTTTCTAAGATCATTCGCGTAATAATTTTGTGGTAATTTTTGAATTTGAGCGCTTTTGCGAAAATCTTAAGAACGGCTCGATAAATTTTGCAAAACATTAAACACGCGTGCTTCACGATGTGACCCATTTTAGTATAGAGTCTTATTAACATTGATTCACTGGAACACTTTTAGATTTAACGTTAAAGAGAACGTATGAACCAACGGAAAAGCTTGTGTTACAAATTCACCGTTGGTTGAAATGCTAATATATTCAAAGTAATGCATAATTCATTGCTTTGTGATTTTTATCTGGTTTGTTCTTTGTTCTTTGTCAATGTAGATTACAAGGAAAAGTAAAAATCACGGAGGAATGCAAATTTCACGTTGATCTGACAAGGAGAAGACTGCCTGAGAGCCGATTAAAAAGCTAGGTATGGTCCCAATAAAACTGTATTGAAACACCTTAATTCTGACACAATTTAAGGAGTGCCACATTTTCATTTAAAGTGCGTCATTCCTTCTCCTTGTGAGCTACTAGTCGGCACACCTCAGTTAAAATCAAATTAAGGTAGAAACAAGTTAGTCAAGTTTGGTCAGGAGGTCAAAAGCTCTCAAAACTGTATGCGTAAGAGAAACTAAGTATGTAAGAAATTGAGTAGTACGCTAGCTTCTAAGTCTACGGATTATGCTCTGTATACCAACCGGTAGAATAACAACAAGCAACCCATCATATCGAGGCTTTTCATTATGGTAATCAGAGCCACTGCATGGAATGCGGATGTTTCAACAGTCCCAGATTAATTGTTAAAAGAATATATCAGAATACATCTGCGAAAGAAATTTCCATGTTTGCAATCTTTTGATTAACAGCATCAGCATGTGTTCTTAAGTGTATGTGCATCTGTATGGGTGGGTATGGTCTCTCGGAAAACCTCTTTAACATGCGCTGTCTTCCTTCCCAGCAATTGTATGTCCTGAAACACACGATTTCTTTTGAAACCAAAACACATGTCCTAAATATACAAATTTCGACCTTTGAAACTTCTATTAATATTTTGAACGTTTAATGACTAAGGGCTTCGCCATTTCTTTGTTTCCAAGCAACAATGACAGTGTGCATTGCAATTCATTACGTATAGACCAATCATATCGCAGACCTTCTTGACATGTATTGTCTCAGTAATAGTATGTACTTCAGTAAAGATTAAAAGTGCGTCATTCCTTCCCCTTGTAAGCTAGTCGGCACACCCCATTTCCACAGGCAGTAGCTTTGATCGTCAAAGAAGGCGGAAATAGAGAACGATCATGTCGAATTTGCAGCACTTGGCTATTTTCATGTTCCTGATCTTCTTGCCTGCAGGTGAGGATGAACCTCTTTGCTTCGTTACTTAAGCCTTTATGCGGGGTTTCTTATTGTACAACATGAATTTTCAATCAAAGCAATTGTTGCTTCGTCACTGTTTGCTAATAACCTGGTGGAAGAACTTAATAAGGTATTAAGCATGCTTCTTTGTCTTTCGAAACGTTTTGCCCCAAACTAACGTTTCTAAAAGTATTAATTGGTTGCTAATTACTATTTACAGCTTTTTATCATCAAATACCATAATCTTCTCTTAACAAAAAAGATATCGCCGTATTCTTCTTAACGGGATTAATCGATGCAGGCCGTATGGCAAAGCCCACTATGGCACCAGCAGGTTTATCAAGCAAATCCAGTCTGCAGCTTCCAATTGCTACCATTAGTTTTTTGATCGACATGTACATGCAGTAGTAAGGAATCAACTTGGTAATCTATAGTAATGCTACAACCGCTCAGTTCAGTTCCACTTCTTTTCAGCAACTGAGCATAGAAGAGTTTCCTTTTTTATTCGCTGCCCTGTTGTTTGCTGACGGGTGCAGTAATTTCCAAGTCTGAACGTACTTTGTCATTTTTAATAACGTAACATTTCTTCGAGTTGTTGGGATTCATGTACAAGTAAATAACATCGTCGAGCGCCATCCATAATCTACTTTCTCTTCACGACAACGTTTCATTATTCAATTATGAGTAAGACATTTTTCGGGATAACTTACTACATTTCTTATCTATTTCAAGCACTGTATGGTGTTTGCCATCATTCGAGCTCATTATAAGTCTGAAATACATTTATTGTCTGGCTGGAAATTAAATGTGTGTTTTCTAGAAGGCAAGTAGCACTCATGATTTCAATGCTAGCTTGTCTACTGATTTCGACGTTTGACTGAGTTGTGTGCCCCGAGGCTCTAGCTACCTGTAGGTTTACATTTACATATCATGCCTCAACACATATTATGCTTGACTTGCAGTTATTATGCCTTACTGTTTTTTTTTTTTAGCTAGAAAGGAATGGTCCAGGATTCAATGTTATCGAGTAAGCCTAAGCTTAACTATGTTGTTTTTTTTTCCATTGCAGTGATTTCCCGAGAATGTTTTCAGTGCCCATTGAGCACACATTCTTACCAAGACTGCGATGACAAGCGCTTCAAAGTTAGATGCTTGGGTACCAATCAATGCGTCAAAGCCAAAGCTTACACAACCTCTGGTATTAGGGAAGAAGCTTATATTAAGGGATGTGCGGCGACCTGTTCAGCTTCTGGCATCCCAGTCTGCAGGGAACCCAATGTCAAGTGTGAAGTGCATTGCTGTTCGTCGGACTATTGCAATGGAGCCTCCCGTCCTGTAGTTGGTGGTCTTCTCATGACTGTCACTACAAGCTTCATGTACTTGTTCTGTTTTTAGGCTGTTTTTAACTGACTTAATAAAGATCATAAGGCCAGATAATAGCATTTTAGTGACTTTTCTTATTTGGTAGTGGTAGTGCAAGTTAAAAAGATAGAATATCCAGCTCGATCTAAACAGCCTATCAGAATCAATGTAACTGAAACATAAAGTATGTAATTTGCAATAAAAATGAAATAATGAAATACGCATTTGTTAACGGCTTCACTTTTTTTAGTGCTCACAGGATTGGAAAAGGACTTGGCAAGAAAAGGTGTACTCACCCTTGAATATTGTTTTGTGCCAATCAGCCAATGACAAAAATGTCTCAACGTCCTAAACAATGTCCTAAACCTTGCTGCAAATGAATCATAAAACTTTTCTCAGGGATTCTTTCTCCAACCCACGAAATTAAACTCCCGGCAGTGTCCTGTCCTGGCTGATATCGATGGTTTTCAACATCACAAAAAGGCTCTGTGTTCATAACTTATGTTTTTTTAGCTGCGACAACAGATGCCCAGAGGAAAAAATTAATAAGATACCTTCGCTTTCAAGAACGTAACATTAAAATAAAATGTGTTTATCTTTATCAAAAATCGATTTCTTCTCTCCCCATTAGCAATTAGTTGCAAATTCTAGAGATATTTCGCTTTATCAGTTTCGACGTTTCTATTGGCCGTGGCTTTTGGTATACGGTCTAAGGTCTACCATCACAGACGAAGTCATGTTCTTCTGATTCGCGCGTGGTTCTAGGGAGGTTTGTAGAAAAGTAGTTAGCCAATCAGGCTGCGAATTTACTTATTAATCCGTGAAACAATATGTAGCAATTATTGTCTAATAGTCAAGAGTAAACGAAAGAAAACAATGGAATAAGCGTGTAATAGTGCGTACAACTTAGCGTTACACACTACCATAAGTTGTTTTCTTTTATCAGCGAAGCATTTCAGTGTTTTTTTTTTCATTGGGCAGGCATTATTTTCACGCTCTGACGATAAAATACTATATGTGCATAGGCAACTAAAACATCAATTAAAAAGAAAATTTCAAACACGTTCTCAAAAGAGATCTAAATTTCTCAAAAGTCGACCGACATTAGTTGTGCAATGTATTGTACCGACTCGGTCCCTAAACGTTCTACCCGACATTAACGAGAATTTATAACCGAACATTAGACCAATAAACTTACAAAGGAGTAGTGTAAAACATTTTGAAAGGTTTTACAAAATGAGTGCTCCAGATCTGTTGCTAAATTGAGTTGTGTTGCCTCTAAGCATGCAATGATATCAGTTTGTGGTTATGAAATCATAGTGGAGAAATGTATGAAATGACTTCCTGTCTCTGCGCGGAAAAGGTTCACTGATCATGAATAGAAATTGCGCTTTCTTCGCTGGCCTTTTATTTTCTATTTGGACAGAGTGCACATGATAATCAAGTATCAGTAAACAGGCTTAAACTGAAGGATGCTTTGAGCGTTAAAATAGTTCTTTCATCTTCTTCATCCTTTGCTACTTCTCCAGAACCGAATTTGTTATCGCACTCAGTCCTCTATCAATCCCGTACGAAAGGCCGGCGTTAATTTCTGGCGATTATGGGCGATCGTGCACTAAATCGTATTCATTATTCATAATTAAAAGTATTTCTGCTGCGCAAAGTGCAAAAATTTGTTCGATTAACCCAACAGCACATATAAATGATTGACAAAAAGACTACTGCAGGGACTGATCAAACAATGTAAAAAGACTTGAGTTGCGATATTTCGACTGGCCAATACCAACCAGTCTTCATCAGGTCTATTAGGACAAATCACGAATTTACAGAAATATATATGTTGTAAAACAATAAGCGGACGTTATACACGTGGTATGGTGTGACTACTAGCTTAGAAAAGAAAAGATAACAGAAAAAACAAATAAAAATTTGTGTACTATATATAGTTACAGATCACGGTTCATCAAGTTTAATGATGCCTGGCGGCTCAAGGGTCTTAGCTTTGTGAAAAATATGGACTTCACGTGCCTTCCTGAAAGAAGCACGTTCATTTTTAAGTTTTTCAATTGGAAGGTGTCGGAATGGTTATTGCTAAGAAAATTACAAGTACAGTTGCGTACTGGTCGTCTATGTTCATTAAGCGTTCTTTGAGACGACGTTTAGTTTCCCAGATGTATTGTAAATTACATAGGCGACTGTGAATCATGTAGACAACATTAAAAGGAGTAATAAATGTAAAGAAGATCCTCGCAGTTCTGCAGGATCTTCATTCTGCAGTTCAAATATATGAATTTCATATATTCATAATTTCATTAAAAGGAGTACAAGTTATATGAGATTTGATGCGGTAGGTCTCACCTGTGGAATGAAAAGTATATATTGATTTCGGCCATGCTCAATGTAGGGAAAGGTGGTACAATTCCTGCTATCGCACCGAAAGGATCCGGGAGTGGCCCGAGAGAGTATTACGATCGGGAGTTTCCGTTAACTGGGCTCTAACAAGAATGTCACTCGTATTTTTACAACGGCGTTAAGCTACTAACTGAAGGATTTTTAAAGTCATTTCTACACCGATCTGAAGAGTAGAGGACGTTAGAATGCTTGTGAATGATTCGCGTGATGGTAGGTAATGCTGGATAATATGGAATAGCGAAGAAACCGGGAGTGGCCCGGGAGATATTACAATTGGGAGTTTCCGTTCACTGGGCTCTAACAAGAATGTCACTCATATTTTTACAACGGCGGTAAGCTACTAACGGAAGGTTTTTAAAACATTTCTACAGCGATCTCAAGAGTAGAGGACGATAGAATGCGTGTGAATGGTGCGCACGATGTTTAAGAAATGGTAAACGTGCAGCGTGCAATCATCGAGTTATGGATGCATGCCGGAGGTTGCTAAGCACAAAAGAAGCGTAAGAGTTGCTCGAGGCGTTTGCCGAGAGAAACTCTAGCTTCTTGAGTGCTTAGTAAACCTCCCAAGTGCATCCATAACTCGATGATTGCACAGCTGTGGCGTTTACCATATCTTTTCACATACAAATTTCACTCTTTTTCTACAGACATTAATTTTCATTGAAATAAGTCATTGCAAGAGATTTTCAAGTGAAAGGGTATATCCCTCATACAAGCCTTATTCCATAGGTAATGCCTCTCAGGTTATTTTGTGATCGACCCACAAATCGTGGAGTCTCAAGAGGGTTAGACAATAGCCAATCATATGAGGAGAATGTTTTCCGTGTGGATAACCCTCGCGAAGAGCCACGCTTTCTTCGTGTAACAAAATGGCGGACGACGCGGAGAGTCGAGATCTCGCGTTGAGCATACGCTTTGTGGACGAACGCGAATTTAACGAAGTTTCTGTCCCAGACACGTCAGGGTGACGTCGCTGGAATCGCTTCCTGGTTTCACTTACAGGACAGATCTGATGGCTATTTGAACAGTGAACCTGAAAGTTCTGATCTACTTACAGTGAGGAAGATAAAGCACAAAGTGTGACCGGGAGCGACGATGAAAGGAGCGAAAACGATGCACACATTGAGATCAAAGTGATGGTGGAAGCGATGCTAGCGAAAGCTCCAGCTCTTGCCCCAACGGAAGTGCGGACGAGGAAAACACGAAGAAAGAGAGAGATTCTTCAAGGAAGCAAAGCCCGAAGGCTTCGACCTCAAAAGACACCGCCTCAAAACAAATTGGGGTTATGGGCCATATAGTACCCGCATCGGCCAAGCACGAACTATGACAACAGAATTGACACTTTGCAGTTTACGGCTGAAATACGAAATGTTCATAACTGCATCAAAAGGCTTAAGAAAGAAAACAGAATAGCATATAAATAAGCCAAAGAAGCACCCAAAAACGTTGTAATTTACAAATGAGTTACTTGAAGTGGGGGCATTTTTCCGGAGAATTCAAGACCAGTTGCACATTTTGAATACATACAATGATGCAATCCGGCCTAGAAGAATGGTGCTGTGGCTTCTCTCGCTGTCTGTAAAGGACTTGTTTCTGGACGAGAAGAAGTAGTTGCGTGGAAGGTTTGGACTTCAGAGGAGGCGCCCTTGACAACACATCACTGCAACATTGAAGTGGGGCAACCGAAGGACGGGAGCTGTAATGAACAAGGGACTGTTCGTTTCGACGGCATAAGATAGACATGCATAATGTGTCGATAGTAATAACTCCTTGGCCGGTCCCAGTTCTTTTTGGTGCAAAATCAGAAATTGTACCGCCTGTCCCTACATTGAACATGGCCGAAATCAATATAATTTTCATTCCACAGGTGAGACGTACTGAATCAAACCTCATATAACTTGTACTCCTTTCATTGTTATCTATATAATTCAATGTCTCCTATGCAATTTGCAATACGTTGATGAAGCTAAACGTCACCTCAAAGAACGTTTTAACGAATATGGACCAGTACGCAACCCTACTTGTATTTATATCCATACAGCGGTTTCAGAACACTTTCTAGAACTTAGCAATAATCATTCCGACACCCATATGCGGCTACTCATTCAAATCGAAAAACTTAAAAATGAAAGTGCTTCTTTCAGGAAGGCACGTGAAGCACACATTATTCACAAAGCTAAGACCCTTGAGCCTATAGTCATGAACAAACGTGATGAACTGTAATCTGTAACTATTATATAACACAAATTTTCATTTGCTTTTTCTACTATCTTTTCTTTTCTAAGTGGTCACACCATACCATGTGTATAACTTCCGCTCATTGTTTTACAACATAAATTTCGTGATTTTTTTCGTGATTTTTTCCTAATAAACCTGATGAAGACTAGTATTGGCCAGTCGAATATCGCAACTCAAGCCTTTTCACGTTGTTTGATCAGTCCCTACAGGATTCTTTTGACAATCATGATTTATAGTGACTTTTTTAAAATAAATTTTGACTGATCACGGTCTTTTTTGATCCGACGTTGAGCAAGGTCGATCGTACACGGCTTTTGCAGCGGTTTAAAACCTTAAGGTATCATGGTCAGGCCCCAAAATTGACCACTTTTGCAAAAAACTACGCTTTTGTCATTTTCAGATAGATATTATTCAAACCTCTCCTTTACAAAAAGTTTCAGAAAAAAAGATTGTTTCTATACAAAGTTATGGACGAAAAAAGGTGAGAGCCATTAACTTCCTCTAATTATGTGTTGACAGTCATCTGTCAACACTGCCGAAAATATCATGTGACATAAGAGGGCCCTGATGTTTCCACATGAGATATAGATCGATTGCGTACCAATTTCCGCGTTATCGAAGGGTATGTTGCGTGGAAAACATGAGCTAAAGAAGGAAGAGATCCTGCCTGTTTGGCTCTACCAAAAAAAAAAGTACGGCAAAACGTAATCATACAAAAGAATTTTGCTCGGTGTGGGCCGAAAAACTTTGCGCAAGCGACAAAAGCTGGTATATTTATAATCAAGAAATGTGGATGGAAGAACGAGAACGCCGTGTCTGCGAGCAGCTTAAAGATTACGACAGAGTCGTTGCAAGACGCGGAAAGAGAAGATGATGGAGAATACTGTGAAGAATCGTGGCAACGATTGAAAGGAAGAACAATCATGTCAGGCGAAACGCTCGTAGAAAAGCTCGATGAAGCGGTTTGTTGTCGCGTTTGTCACCCGGACGTGACCTTCCTCGAAAACGTAAATTGCAAAAGTCCTGTCTCAAGTAATAAAGACGTTTTTTGTTACCCTGGCCAGTTGCTTGCATTTGTGACAGGACGTTCTCTCTTAGTTCTTGAGCCGAGCACGCGGCGGCTTCTTCGCGGGTTTCAACGTGCTTTACTTTCGCATTTGCTTTTGTCTTTGGGGTCACGGCAGCTTGATTAGTCTTACCCTTTCTTCTTGTTGATGTCTTCGGCATTATTGTACAGCCGACGTAAAATTATGAGGGTAAAATTTCCAGTGCTTAAGACCCTTTGAACGGCACGCGTACACAGAACCCGAACGAAAGTCGCTCAGTCCGATAAAAATATGACATCATTCTTGGCGGCATGTTTGCGCTATTGTTATAAGGTAAGTTGAGCCTCCCCTCTATCAAACCACAGGTAATTATCCTGACACCTAGGTGTTTTAATCTCATCTGGCCGGAAAAAAGCCTCCACATCTATTTTGCCTTTTTTCTCGAAACCAGTTTTTCAAGAAATTGAGGGCACGTTTGAAGTTCGCGTTCAGCGAGTTTTCAACCAATTTTGCTCAAATTTGGCGAGAATGTTGCCAGATAATTAAACACAAAACCTTCATTTTTTGCGTTCATTCAAAAGTTATGATCCGTTAAAGAAAGAGAAGGGGTGTTTTTTAAAACTTCAAAGTTAAACTGAGTGCAGAAAACAAACCAGGCTAGAAAAAAAGATTCCGAGACACAGTTTTTGAGACAAAGGTGTGAAAAATTCGGCGCGCTGTTTGCCTTACTCTCCAGACCATTTTTGAGTGGAGCGGAACCGATTCTGTGAACGATGTACTTTTGAAAAACGTTAGCTATATTTTCAACAGAATTGTCTGTTTTCTTTATGTAAATGCGTTTTCGTAATCTTGAGTTATTAAGCTTTCAGAAAATATATGGTTTGTCTGGGTTTTTGTGAAACGCCTGACGCTCAGACGGTGATAACGCAATGTTGTCATTTGGGGTACCCTGATACCTTAACTTTACATCCAACAATACATACCTATCCTGGGTCTAACACCTAGGAGGAGGGGGGGAGACTGTGTGAATTTTTGGGTGGGGGTGTGCCGATGGGACACTTACCATACCGTGCTTAGCTGCATTTCGCAACTCCATTCTAGTCTAGTCACAAAATATCCCTACCCTATCCCCGACTCGCCGAGGGTCAATTTTAATGCTGAACTAAATTCTTCACAGGAATGGTCAGTTCCCGATAAATGATACCCTATTTCAAAGACCAAAACTCTCTAGCCCAGACTAAAATGGTTGAAAACCGTACCCTTTACAGCGACACGCAACCATATAGCATATATATGGGAGTGCCTCTTTCCGTTTTGATCTAGACCAGTGTTCCTGTTGAAACTGTTTGCCCATTATCTATTTCGCTGCATTCATCCATCTGGACCCGCTCAGCTCATAGCTTATGAACCGGATTGGCATCGCTGGCTGTCACTGAATGCCTGCCAGCACACTGAGATTTTTCACGATGGCACGAAACTGGCAGGTTTCCCGGCGGAAGTAAAATAACATTAATTTGTAGAAATGGCGCACTTTGTCAATCAAGCAAGGTTGTTATGCGCTTTACCTGGGAAATGCATTGCCTGTTGTATTAATACGAATCAGTGTTTAAAAGATGCTCTGATTATTTTAAGTATTCATATATTTTTCTACATAATAACTCATCACATTGAAATACTCAAGCCTTCTCTTGCTATATAGAGAAAAACAGTACATTATCATATCTGTGGAAGGCATTGGTAGAGACATGCCGCTAGAGTTAGTGTTTCATTTAGTAAGGGGAAGGGGAGAACCAGAAAGATTAGCCTGCGAATACAGCCGCCTCTCATTCACGTCCCGCAACGAAGAGCGAAACGGGAAGAGAGACGTCAGCGATTCGCCGCCAAAAATTCCATACTGATGACGTAAATCTCCCGTCGATAATATGTGCTCATGCATCCACGTGTGTACGAGTGGCGCGAGTTGAAATATTAGCGACTTGCCTGATCCAGTCGGCAGATTAACAAAAACCTCTTCACCGCAGATAAAACTATAAAGAGCCTGAAACTGACTTTCTTTTAACGATGAAACATTGAACTTCGGACAGATAGATTGTACGCAGAGGCGAAAACTTTCCAAGGAAGGACGAGACGAATTCTCACTATTAGCGGCCATATTGGTTCTGAATTTCTCACATCACAACACTGAATAATTATAGAGCTAATTATGCAAAAATGTCCGCTCGTCCAATCAGCGTTCCTGTCCGGATTCTGGACAGATTTACGTCATCAGTATGGAATTTTTGGCGGCGAATCGCAGACGTCTCTCTTCCCGTTTCGCTCTTCGTTGCGGGACGTGAATGAGAGGCGGCTGTATTCGCAGGCTACAGAAAGATTGGAAGTTTGCTATCTGGCTTATTTTGAAAACGCATATTTTTGAGACCTTTTTCTCTCGAAAGGGAAGTCTTCGAAAGCCTCCCACCTGGCATGATTTTTCTCAAATTCATTTGAAATCCTCTACCTGACGAGGTATAGTTTCAGTTTTCTTAAGTAACTATGAAACTGTAAAACATTGAATGGCTCGACCGGTGTTTTCGACATTTTAATCTTGTTTACGAGTATTCTTAAGCAAGAAGAAAGCTGCGTTCACACTAGCACTGACATATGTTTAAATGAAACATGTTTTCCTAAATATGTTTGTAATTGCATTGTCCACTGTGGGTGGACACTTTGAAGGTGTCAGTTTCAAACACGCTTCACTTCCCAAGTTCTGAACTGATGTGTGCTTCCGGAAAATAAGGAAACGTTGGGCCTTCCTCCTCACCCCTCCCCCATAGTCCGGCAGATTGGTGCAAAAATATGACGGAATTGTGGGATTTATGGTAGAAGAACCAAATTTGGCACATAGATAGAGACATACCTACTAAACAATGATAGCTCTGGACCCACCTGGGAAGTATCCCTTAATTGCAGTTTCAACGGGTTTAAGGTGGCTCACTGAAATTCTAGCATGGAAACGAGGCTGGGATTCTGTTTCTCGTGTATCAGCCACAGTCCTGCATCAAAAGAGCGACAGTCCTCCAAAAGTAGAGAATTACTTAAAATATTTGCTTTTCTTTGATCATGGAGTCGGTACAGTTGATCACGTGACAGGTCACGTGATTGCGCGTACAGTATCGTGACATAACTAATAACAATTTGAGACGGCGATACTGCGTTGATATTGATGGATGGTTTGGGGTGAAAATATATTTCAGAATAGACAAGGAAACGATGACCAATACGATGATAATATTTTCTTTCGTCATCGTCAATATAGGGCTGTAACGCTGCCCTACAAATTTCGATTGAAGCAATTAACATGACGAAAAATAGGCTGTTGATAAAAAAAAATCGTACCGGCTATTCACGGGTTGTTAAACGTGAACATCTTTAGTCAAAACGATATTTCCTTTTGCTGCCTGTTTTTTCTTTTTTATTCGTACTTCTTTTTAAATTCTTTTCTTCTCGAGTTAGAAGGCTAGCAAAACAAATTGAGACAGCTATCGAATGGGTTTTTTTTCCGAAAGCAGAGTGAGATGAAAGAAAATAAAGATCCATATTTCACCTTTTCCACCGAATTGGTTCAAAGCCACAATTTATACAATTCATAAATCTCTAACTGTGTAACCGAAAATACAATAAAGTTAATCTACCACAAATTTTAAACTTTTTTTCTGTGCCTGAGGAAACCAACAAAGTGTCGTAATTGGCCAGGTTACTATTCCCACACACATGTAGAGGCGGTTCGCAAAGATTTTTTTAGTCAATTGAACACATCGCTCAGTTAGTTTTCGACTGTATTATCGCTAATAGCACTCATTACTTGGTTGGAGTACCATACGAAGGTAAGAACTTTTTTAACATTTGAATTCACGAAGTTTGTTTGAATTATTGCCATGTTTAGTGAAAACAAAGACTAAGATTATAATGTACAAAAATCGCGCCAGCGCGGGAAAACCTTCGGCTATCCCTGGCAGCCATTTTACATCTCGCCAAGTCTTAAACGAAGTACTCTGTTTGCTTTCTGGACATGAAAACTGCTATTTGATGGGGGAAAAGTTAGAAGCGAAACCTCCTTTACCCATTTTTCAAAGCAAGCAATTTCTTGGTGATTGGCTGTGCACCTTTGTAATTTCATTCATCAAATTTACATTTCATCGTTTGCTTTGCTGATTTGGCAAACAACAACAACAACAACAACAACAAAACCTTTATTAAGACACGATGGGGTAAAAAAAGCTACATAGCTTGTGGGGTCGTGTGTAAATAAAACATTAATACTAGTAGATAAAATGTACTAGTAGCAAACAATGTGTCTTTTTCACTAGCCAATTTTGTCCTTCGCTTTTCTGATCGCCATAAGCTTAAATCAGCTCTACACTTCTCTTATATTCAAAACAGTTTTCATGATAAATTATCGCTTAAAACCCATGAAATAGATTTTTGAGGGTAGTTGTTTTGAAATTATTTAATCAGCGCAGTCTATTCCACCGCTATTAAAAGGCCAACCGTTTGACATGACCCTCACCTATCCGTATTTCGTTTGACCATACAGCTTCCCGTTATGTGATGTATCTGAAGTTCCTTCTGATAATCCTTGTTTTCAATGTATCGCACATAACTGCGATGACTGAACAAGATGATGGTAGTAGCGTGGACTGGACAAAATGTAATTTGTGTCAGGAAACAACATCAGAACCGCTCCAATGCCCAGGAATCTCCCGAAGATCGGATATAGAGTGTGGAACAGGCTACCACACCTTGGCTAGTAACATTCTTCAATTTAGTGAAATTCGAAGCTTGCTCATACCCATAAATGTTGAGAAGCTAGATGAGGGTGGAGGGATTGCAGAAACGCTTATGCAGAAGCAAAGCAAGCAAAGCAAAATTGCACAAATCCTGCAAAAATCCTGCAGTAACATGAAGCTGAAAAGTGGAGACAAACGGAAAAGACAAGAAGAGCCTGAACCCCTCAACGTTCTAAATTCACAAGGGCGTGTTCTGGCGCACCCACTTCCAAAGCCGAAAAAAGCTGCTTTTTCTGTGAAAGTTCCTCGGAAACGCTTCATGAAGCCTCGATTTTTAGTATAGATACAAGGGTTCACGAGTGCGCGCATCAGTTGCAAGACAAGGTGTTAATTGCGGAATTGAGTGCAGGCGATCTGATTTCTCAAGAGGCAGTTTTATCATGCGAATTGCCTGGTAGCACTTTATAACAAAGCGGAGAGGTCGAAACAGAGTACAATTAATGGAAATGAAAAGAAAATCCAAGGTATCGCCTTAGCACAACTAGTTGCATATATAGATGAAACGCGCGCCGAGACAAAGGGTAGCGCTCCGACAGTGTTTAGGCTAGCAGAACTTACGGATATGTATTCTGGCACAACCTGGAGTGGAGGTGTCTGGCCGAGTTCACTCTACTGATCTTAAAGAAAGGCTCTTAGCAAATGTTCCAGGTCCTCAAGCTCATAAGAAAGGGCGAGACATTTTTTTTAGCATTCAATGACGAAGTTGCTACTGCGCTTCAACAGGCTTGCGAACGCGATTTTGACAATGAGGCGACGACCCTTCTTAAGGCAACGAGGATAATTCGTAGGGATATGTTGGACACGAAATCAAAGTTCAACGGCACATTTAATAACAGTTGTCAGCAGGAATCTGTCCCAGAGTCTCTGAAAACATTAACTGGAATGATTTTGGGGGGACCAGATATCAAGACCCAGTCAAGCGATATGACGGAAGCGCAGACAAGTCTAAGTATTTCTCAACTGATGCTTTTCAATGCAACCAAAAGGCGCCGTGACAGCGGTACAACAGGTGCTTCATATTACTATTCCAGAGATCGCGAACCGCCACTGCCCACTTATCTAGACCTCGTGACTCTTGGTGATAAGCTTTTACAATCTGGGATTGTCTGGGATTGTCGCTCTCGTATGATAGAGTGTTAGAATTATCGACTGACATGGGAAACAGTGTTTGCGGGCGCTTTGAATCAGAAGGAGTCGTTTGTCCACCTAAGCTTCTTAAAGGAGTTTTCACAACTGCTGCTGTGGACAATATTGACCACAACCCGAGGTGCTTTCCATGGAACTGGCATATCGTTATTTCAACATCCCACTTCCGATGCCCCAGGAGAAGAGTGAGAGGTGGTGAGCATTGACAATCAGCCTTCGAAGACAAAGCGTCTTGCTCGACGTCCTGATTCTTACACAGCCGTAAGACCAGTTATCCTTCCCAAGAACGAGCCAGATGTTCCTCCTCTTCAAGGTCCGTTTGTACGAATCTGCCCTGGAATAAAAGAAGCATTCAGTTTAGAGTATAAATGGCTAGAGCATGTAAGAGATGAGCTGAACAGAGAAATATCACAAAATGTCTTGCAAATCTCATCGGCAGCATTCCTCGCAAAAAAGCTACTTCCTAATGGAGAAAACCAGTTGAGTAGAAGCTCGTTGCTACCTTTATTTCAAGAAGAAGCAGCTTCAGCGGCTATGATTTGCCATGCTATCGGCGTCATCACAAAAGCAGTGAACTTCCTAAATCAAGGGCAGGTTCCAGTTGTCGCCTGCGACCAGCCACTTTATGCCATTTCCAAGAAGATTCAATGGAACTTTCTGACAGTGTACGGTGAGAAAAAGCCGGTGGTAATGTTCAGTAGATTTCATACTGAGCTTCCAGCTCTCAAAGCACTAGGAAGCTGGATAGAGGATAGTGGTTGGACCAGCGTTTTAGTACAAGCTGGCGTGACAACTTCAGGTACCGCTGATTTTTTTCTCAAAGCTTCGCACGTTTCACGCACCCGCCACGCACATCAAGTTACTGCTGCTGCTCTGTATATCCTTATGGATAAGGCATACAAGACCTATCGGGAGGGTGTTGATGAAGGAGAAGAGCTCAAGTCATTCAGCGACTGGCGCAAGCAAGCAGAGCTAGAAAGTCCACAATTTCATTACGGGTCGCTTACACTTCACTTCCAGCTCACCATTCTGATATTCGTCCGGTCTTTGAGGTAAGGGAACTTTCGACTTTACAAGGATGCCTGCAAATCGCTAGTGCCGTGGATTTTTGCTTTAGACCGCACCCACTACTTGAGATGGCTGCCAGTTCATATTCGCGATATGGAATGTCTTGAAACAGAAATTCCAGAAATAGCTGTAGAGTTCAAGAACGGTAATTTTGTAGTGAAGAAAACCAACCGTGCATTTTCCTCGCTGCCCATTGATCAAGCGCATGAGCAAAATAACAAGATCGTCAAAGGAATTGGTCAGGAATATAGCGAAACAAGAAGAGCAAGATAATTTACGCCACCACGAGCAAGTGAAAGGGGTCCAAAACACTTTCCAGAATCAAGTGAACGCAGTTTGTAGCGCCATTGAAGAAATGGGCAACCCCTTCGCAGACCAAACTGGAGATTTGCTTGTGCCAGACACCTGTGACATTGTGGATTCCAAGATTGTTGAAACGGTCAGAACTGTTTAGCAACTAGGCAAGGATCAGTATCAGCAGTTTGTTACCAAAAGGCTGCAGGAGAGAACAACACCACTGTTTGATGAAATCCAGAAAAACAAGTTGCCACTATCCAGCAGTCCTCCCGCTACAAAAGAGAGGTCTAGCGATAAACTCAAGATATGATCACTAAAAAGCAACTGCTCTCTGTTTCACGTCCTTACGTTTCATGTCAGGTCAGGGATGGTGATTTAGAAGGATTCTTTGGTCACGAGAACCAGAGTTTCCCCCCTTCGTTATCTCAGTATGGGAAGCTCAGATCTGGTACCAAATGGGATTTGTTATCGTGTCTCGAGAAGAATGGACCAGCGCAAGCACAAAGGTTATCTGTTGAAGCTCTGCTACTAGATGGTGCAGCCATCGTTAACATGCTTAAGCCTGGAGTCTCCAAGACATTTCAAGAGTACAGCAAGACCGTCTTCCTTCCATACGTAACAAACCAGTTAAGGAATGTCGTGAGGGTGGATGTGGAATGGGACAGATACCTCCCGGGTAGTCTTAAAGATTCTGCACGAAGCAAGAGAGGAAAGGGTATCCGTAGACGCGTCAGACCGGACACCAGGATCCAAGGAAATTGGACAGCCTTCTTGAGGGTTGATGAGAACAAAGAGGAACTTTTCCTTTTCCTGGCTGAACAGCTTACTACAATTGGAACTGACCATGGAGAAGTAATATCTACTAAACATGAGTCAGTAGTCTTTAACAATGACAGAACTCACGCCGCAGATCTACCACCTTGCATGCACGAAGAAGCCGAAACGACGCTCCTACTACATACCGCTGACGCTGCAAGACGTGGATACACTAAAGTAATGGTACGCACTGTCGATACGGATGTTGTAGTCATCGCAGTTGCAAAATTCTAATACCTTTCCTTGTCCGAGTGTTAGAAAACACCTGAAATATTTGCCAGTACACGACATATCCCGTAGTATTGGCCAAGAAAAGTCACAAGCTCTCCTCGCATTTCACGTCTTCACAGGCTGTGATCAAACGTCGTCTTTTGCCCACTATGGCAAAAAGACAGCATGGGAAGCGTGGGGCGCGTTCAGTGAGGGGACGGCAGCTTTCCAAGCTCTTAGCAATGCTCCAACGGTGGATCTTGAGGATCAGGTGATGCCTATTCTTGAGCAATACGTCACCATCATGTATGATCGTACCAGCACTTGCATGAAAGTAAATGATGCGCCAAGGGACCTTTTGTCACGTAAAGGGAGAGATATTGAAGCCATTCCTCCCACCTTAGATGCATTACGCCAACATGCAAAGAGGTCCACCTACCAGGCTGGCCACTGCTGGGGCAATGCCTTGGTGCCCTCTCCTCCGTTTCCGTGTCTAAGTGAATGGGGCTGGGTGAAAGTCGCTAATGATATGTGGGCGCCCTTGTGGATGACAATTCCCCAAGAATGTCGTCGCAAGAGTGAAAGAGGTTGAGCAGGACGCTGCAAATGCATTAGAGCCGAACTGCCGTGCACAGCGCTGTGCGATTGCGCTGGGCTGTGCGACCGAGAATGAACAACAGAATGCCGGATGCAAATGAACAAATATGCGTATCGCTTGCATTATTAGCAACATTCCTACGAATTTGTCTTTAGCTTTTGCAAGTTGGTTTGACGTTTTTAGGGCTTAATTTTCAAAGATTTTACTGTTTCGTAGTTTTTATATATGGACTTGGTCAAATAATTGAGATAAAAATTAAGAGATTCCGGATAAGCTTATTATGTCCAAAGCTAGGCATAAAAAGCGTATTTAATCACGTGGTTGATCACGTGATCACACTAGACGGCCAATCATCGCGCAGAATGCCTATTGTTCTTGGGACATTTACTTACAGTCGAGTTATAATCATAGGCCTGTAATATTGCCTGTTCTGCTTCAACTAAGCGCATTTGATTGGTTAATGATTACGCGCGCTTTCTTCCACTGGGAATACCTTCTGCTCATCAAAGTGCAGGAGGTGGAGCAAAGAGACAATACATATGTGAGGCATTGTTAAACCTTTTGTTTCGCGATATCACACCTTCAATTGCTTATTTCGCAAAGCGTCCTTCAGATTTTTTTCTTGCTGAGAGAAAGGATCTGTTTTCCTTCTGTCTGCATTTTCGTTAAATATATCGCAAAAGAGAAAACTGCCAGCACATACAAACACTAGAAACGCAACCCCACGCACTTACCTTTGTGCATAAGTTTCAAACATAAATAAACTTGCGCGTGCCAGTGAATGGAGCCTAGCCGATTGTGTCGTCAAAATAAAAACAAACGAATACTTCTGTTGTTCTCGCTAATAGACTTTTACTTTCACTTTTACAACCATTCTATGTAATTTTTTTGGGTAGGTAGACTGAACTTGGAGTGATCTTGTTATGCTAATTTTAATATGTGTTTCGTTGTGGGATTGAAACTATTGGGGCTTTTCGATCCGGCGGCATTTCCTTGTCGGGCCATTTATTACTATAAAAACTCCACTCGCCAGCGTCAGTACATTCAAAGCAATTTGCTCGATCACCGTCAAACACGTGAAAGATGTCGCGTCTTGCATCTCACGCCGAAATCGTCGAATGCTTTCTTCGATTGCGTGCCCAACACGCTCCCGAGCTGATTCCTCGAATCGTTAACTAAGTGAGTTGACGCTCTCTTGAAGTAGATCAAACACTGTCCTCGGCTTCCCACAAACTTCTCTCTATCTCAACGCTGCGTCTCCATTTAGTTGCAGGAAAACATCGGTGAATTTTCATCAACAAATGGAGGGTACCATATGGATTTGTAAGGGATGGATCGGGTTTTCGAAGAGCTCTGAAAAGAGCTCCCGATCACTGACCTTTTCTGTTTCCTTGTTCATTGCGCGATTTGGTCGGTACGTGGAATGAATCAGCTGGCGCACTGAGATCAGTTTAAAATTCGCGGCTATTCTGGGCCATTTTCCAATTGAGTTGTTTTCTTGAATGGGTATTGTTAATTTTGACAGCCATTGTTACGTAGTCGTGGGCTTCAAACAATAGCTTGCTTGCCCAAAACGCGCCATTTTCAAACACAACTTCGACTAACAGTTTTCAACCTAAAAAGAACAGTGGTTCCTGTTGGCCGAGTTTTAAAATTAAAACGGATACTGTTCATGAAAAGTTCCATCTTCCATTTGCCGCGCGTGAAAATTTGGAAGGCCGTAAAAAATTTTAGAAAATCGCTCTTGAAAACGGCTTCCATACAAAAAAAGGCCGATTTTTCATGATTTTCAAGTTTAAAAGAACAGTCCTTACACTTTAGGCTTAAATTGTAGGTACAACATTATTCTTCAAAAAGCCGTGCGTGAAAGTTTAACTTCTCACTTCTGTATATGAAAAATTATATTTTTACTAGCCCTACTTGGTCGATTTCGGCCCTTTCTTCTCTTATTCTGGGCTTTTCAAAGCGCACTTGACTTCAAATTTGCCGCTTCACTGGTTATGAATAATTAATGATGTCCAGCCATTCTGCGCGATGTAATGTCTAAGAGTGCATTTTGTAATTATTTTTTGGTTAAACTTGTTAATTTCTTCCGGAACATTGTCTCACTCTGCTGGAAATAGATAATTCACCCAGCCTCGTTTCCATGTTAGAAGTCCAGTGAGCCATCTTAATGGTATGGATCCCAAATGGATTCATAGCATTTTCGTAGTTTCTATATATGAACTTGACCAAATAACTAAGATGCAAATTGAGAGAGTCAGGGTAAGATTACAAAGACCAATGCTTGGTATTAAAAAGCGTATTTGGTCACGTGGTTAGTCACGTGATCATACAAGAAGGCCAATTATGTCTCAGAATGCATTTTGTAATTCATTTTTGGTTTAACTTGTTAATTTCTTTCGATACATTGTCTCACTTTGCTGAAAATAAAGAAACAATTCACCCGGCCTCGTTTCCATGTTAGAAGTGTAGTGTGCCACCTTAAACCCGTTATAATTACAATGATGGGGTAGTTCCCAGGTGGGTCTGTAGCTAACATTGTTCAGTAGGTAATTCTCTATCTTTGTGCAAAATTTTGTGCCCTTATCATAAATTCCACAATTCTTGCACCAATCTGCCAGACTACCAGTCAGAGCCGCTAGAATAATAAGTAAGTGTCATCTAACTTAGCTCGCCTCATTAGCGCACGCACCAGCGGGAGCATAGACATAAGATTGCGGGATTTGATTAAGGCTAAGCTCATCTGGGAATGGTCGTTTTATCCTAAACAAGAGTAGTGACCACCATCTATTTGCTGTAAGTTAATATTTTCAGAAGAGATCCGATGAGTACACCAAGATGATGCATAGTAAGCGGACAATATGTTAACAAGCGTACGGAAGTCATTCCAAGTGGCAGCTACTTGCACAGACTCCGAAAATTTTTTCTCCTGCCGTTCTAGGACACAGGTTAAAATTCTAACAAGAAATGAAGGTCGTGGTCACTATATCCACTAGATTTAATTTGAATAGAACAATACATGAGGTCCATTTCACAACACTGGTCTCTAATTTTATGAAATTTTTTGCAAAGGAATGGATGGAAAGATTTCCTGTCGAACTAGGAAATAGGTCGTTATAAGAAAAGATTGTTGAGGTCACCGTGTCTACTGGCCTTCCCTTAAATGATCTGGGTCACTCTATAAGCCACGAATTAGAAATCAAACCGTGGAAGCAGTTGCTCGGGTAATTTGCGTACCTGTACAAGAAACTATACACGGTTTAGCATCAGTAATAAAATGATTATCTCCAAACCTAAAATTGTAATTCATGAAGTGGTTATTAGGTTTGCATTTTAACATAATTATGATAAATTACGATGCATTACTGCTGAGATAGAAGACAGTAACATTACTTTGAAGTGGAATTAGGAATGCACTGCATGAAATAATTAACTATCCGTCTTTCTGTGAAATTGGTCCAAGTAGGAAATAATTGGTGTAGTCAGTCTTTTAAGACCTGATCTTCCTTGTTTATTTGGCTGTTGCTCATATATTGCACTATCAAGACATGCTTCAAGTCATGCCTGACGAACGTCATGTACATTTTCCTGTTTCTTTTCGTGCTGTAATGCACGAATCTTCGTGGGATTGTGTCTATGATTTGAGGTTGTTCTCTAGATTTAATCATGTGTCTCTTCAAATCCTTAGCCGGTCCCAAATAAATAGCCCTTGTTTTCTAGTGCCCAGCCGTTTACCTGAAAATTGATGCACGGTTTTTATGCAGAGACCAGCAACACAAATCCTTAGCCAACACTAATAATGAAAAATACCGTTAAAGCCTCATTGCTACTTAGCTTCTTTGTCCTTTTCATTTTTAAGAACCCTTTCTGTTTCAGTAAGTATAATGTTATACCAAGACTTCCAGTCTACAACAGCCTCAAGTGTTTTTTTAATATAAACAAACCTTGAGAGTTTATAGTGGCCGCGGCCCCTTGCGACAGTTGACGCCTTAGAAGTGTAGGATTCTCGACAAAAGGCCGTTTGAGAGGTGGCGCTTATAGAGGTTGTCTCTTCTTGGAAAAGATCTACCCTCAAGCCAAAAAAGAACAAACAAACAGACGTGAAGTTTTGCACGCAGGATGTCGCCAAGAAACGTAATATGTATATTAAAATTGAAAACCTTTAACAAAGAATCGCAACTTCTGCAGAATTTGCAGTTGCGTGTTATCTTAGACAATGGACAACGTACCTTACTTCACAGCAGCATTCTCATGTTTCCTTGTTTAAAGTAGACATGTACAAAACAACTCTATAAACAAATATCACGACTTTTTCTCAGGGGGCGTAGCCATCGCCATATTAGGAACCTAAGAAAGTGTATCCGACAAAGTAAGATTGACAGTGGGCAACACAATTGTCGACATTGACCAGTGACATTGCAGTTTGTTTTGACAAATATTGTTGACTACTTTAGTAAAATATTATTCTGACATAATTGACATCTGCCATATATTATCTAAATAAGACTGTTCGTTTAAGGAAGTTTGTTAAATCTGGAGTCCTAGCGAGCTGATCAACACCTGAGCCTACAGTTTCGTTCGTCAAACAAAGTGGAAACATGTCGAATTTGATGTACGTGGCGATGTTTGTGTTCCTTGTCTCTCTGCCAATGGGTAAGGGTGTTGTTTTAGCTCAATTATTTGCCACAAAGGATATATTCTTTCAGACCCATAGTGTCGCGTGGTTCCAGTCTGAGCTAAGAAAATAGAAATAATTCTTTCTATTATGGCAAGATAAAGCTGTTCTCTCCAAAATAGGCGTTATTGGTCAAATGATAGTCAACCCCTTCATCAAAATTGTCTACCGTCAGAGTTGCGCAGTAGAATACTAGTCTATATTCACAGTATTTAAACTTTTTTTGCTTACACACTCACAGAACTCAAATACCACAGATTGCGTATAAGAAAGGTACTTCTACAATAGGCTACTTTGCTGTTTCGACAGTGGTATTATTAAATAGTGATGGAAGAGCGACCAGAAATGTATGGAATGTAAAACGTGTTTTTTTTTACATTCCCTTCGCTTTACGCCAGCTAAATTGTTTCTTTCTTGATCACAACTAAGTGTTATTTATTAAACTGAGAGCAAGAGATTTGGGACATCTTATATTATTCCATTTGTTCTTGCAACATTGCTTGGTGCTTTCTTTTTAAGCTAATCAGAAATCTGCAATACATTTATTACCTAATGTGGAGTTTTATGTGTATTTCTCGAAGAACAACAAGGTCTAACTGCACTAATTCAAGTGAGTTATGTGCCTCGGAGCTCTGCCTAGCCAGATTTACAAATTATGCTTCAAATCATATTATGCTTGACCAGCCTTTATTATGCTTCCCTGTAATTATTCTTGAAAAGAAAACCTAGAACACAATATGTTATCGTAAAATTGCAATTCCGAAAAAAATTTAACATTTACGGCAGTATGTGAAAGAATCAAGTAATCTAGGCCTTGTAAGCCTTTGTAACGCTGGTTTCCCTTTTTTGTTTTTCACTGCAGTGTTTCCCCGACATTGTTACACTTGTCATCCAGCGAGCACACATTCCTATGAGGACTGTGATAGTAAGCGGTACAGAGTCACGTGCTTGACATCCCAACACTGCGTTAAAGCCAGTGCTTACACTACCTCTGGCATAAAGCAAGAAGTTTATGTTAAGGGATGCGCCAAAACCTGCGAGGCGTCCGACATCCCAGTCTGCAACCATCCTCATGTCAAATGTGAAGTGCACTGCTGTTCATCAGACTTCTGCAACGCCGCCTCCGGTCCTGTAGTTAGTGGTCTTCTCCTTGTTGTCGCAGCCAACGTCATGTACTTGCTCGGTTTTTAAGCTGTTTTGCCTGACTGATTAAAGATCAGAACACAGGAGAAGAATATTTTAGTAACTGATTTGTTTAGAAATAGAACTTTAAAACGACAGTATTTAACTCGATCTACCCATGCCAGTCGATCAAACTGTCACTAAAACATTAATAATAAAAATAAAATCCTTGTTGCTTCATTTCTTTCGTTTCAGTGCTCATATTCTTACGGAAGCCGCGTCAGCTCGTCAAGATTTTCGTGATCAGCGCTTCTGGCAAACGCCAGAGATGAAAGAAACTCGGGCTCGATGAGAAAACTAAACACTCGGCTAACATCCAAAGATCTACACAACATGCACGTTCCCGCGGTTTGATCAGAACCTTACACTCCCTTGAAAATGATTATTCGTCAATAGTAGTGGGAAGTAGCAAGGAGCGACAGGCCTGCACGACTTCTAACAATAGAAACATTTATCTAATGTTGCCTCTTAATATTTTTGCACTGACAAGTATGTGATTTTTAAGAAAGGATATGAACGGTGGCTGTTAAAAGATGTGTCGTTGCAATGACTGTCTGTTTTATAAAGTGCCATTTTTTCATTAAAACGTGTATGAGGTTTGGCACGGTTTGTTGACATTGTGTTCAGTCAAATGTGTAACAATTAGCCCTTTCGAAACTGTCAGTTTCGTGTCTATGAAGCTTGATATGTTTCCTCCTTTTGTAAGCAAGTCTTTCGACTTCCGATTTGTACAGGCAAGACCATAGTTTCGACCTCCACATGGACTCGTCAGTTGCCGGGATTGGTTTTGTGAGTTGCTCTTTACAAGCAAGCTCACGTACTTTGTGAGAATGACAAGACATTCTGTTGGCAAAGGCTTTCCGTTGTGTATTTATACTCACTGTGTGGATCGAAAATTCAGGATTTCTATTGGTCAATCAAAGGTAGCGAAATGTGGTTTTCGATACTTATCCCTTTGAAGCTTACGCGTGTTTGTATATGTTGCGTTTTTTGACATTTTAGCATTATGTGTCAGGTTGAAATGAGGAGTTGACCGTTATCTGATTTGAAGCGTACGTTATTTTGCATAGCTGCAGTGTAGTTGCTTTAAATGTGGTGCAAATTGCTCTTCCACTCCTCTGTGATGTTTACTGAGTGCCGATATGAATTTTTCTAACACATGTGTTTATATTTGGGCGGTAGTGTTACTATTTGTTAGCCACGCGTTCTATATCTCGGTCTTTCGACCAATTTTTTCTTCTTTCATATTTGGGAAGTAGCAAGGAGCGACAGGCCTGCGCAATTTCTAACAGTGGAAACATTTATCTAATGTAGCCTCAAGACAGGTATGCCAAACAGAATGTCATGTCATTCTCACAATGTACAAGAGCTTGCCTATAACGAGCAACTCACAAAAGCAATCCCGGCAACTGATGAGACCCATGTGGAGGGTCAAAACCATAGTCTTGCCTGTACAAATTGGCGGTCGAAAGACTTGCTAACAAAAGGAGGAAACATATCAAGCTCCATGGACACGAAACTGACAGTTTCGAAAGGGGCTATTTGTTCCACATTTGACAGAACACAATGTCTGAGAACTCAACAAACCGTGCCAACCTTCATACACGTTTTAACGAAAAAATGGCACTTTATAAAACAAAGGCAGTCATTGCAACGACAAATCTTTTAACAACCACTGTTCATATCCTACCTTAAAAATCACATACTTGTCAGTGCAAAAATATTATGCGCCGATCAATTCGAAAGTTCAACATCCCCCCCCCCCTCCCCGGGCATAGCCCGAGCATTTGACTGTGCATTGTGCCCGGGAAGGGAGGAATTTAAACGTTGCCTTCGAAGGGTGGGGAATTGAACCGGATTTATCTCTTGTTCTGGCTTAATACTCCCGTGAGTTTTTTCGGGTTTAGCAAGGTTTGACGGATTTACAAGAGGCGCTGATTAAGAGGCAACATCATATAAGTGTTCCGTTGTTAGAAGTTGTGCAGGCCTGTCGCTTCTTGCTACTTCCCACTAAGGTCTGCGACCACTTTAGGCACGTCAATTACTCAGGTCGGTCCTAACAACACAACAATATCTAAGATGTCTGCTGTAAATGAACCATTTTGCAACCCTCACCAAATTCGTCTCCCTCCCTCAGTGATCCCTATGCTTCACTGATTCATTTTTTTTTATTTACTAGCAGTGATCTAAACTGTAAGCTACAGGTTCAATGGACTGATAGACGGTCAGCCCCATGTCAACTATTAAAGGCAAGAGAATAGGGTGAGCAGTATATATGTATATCTTATCAATCTACCAGGAGATTTCTATCGGCTGATAGCTAGTTGGCCATCCCCGAGCCAACTATTAAAGTCATGAGAGAGCGAGCACTCTCTGCATATCATTTAAGAATAACCGGTTGACGTGACGGAATGTTCAACTTACGTACTCAGTGGCTTTGCTTAATTTTTGCTTTCAGCAAATTTTCCATGTTCGCGCTGTCAAGGCGGTTTCTGGAACATTAGTCACCTCCATAGCCAATCAGATTCACGAAATTAGTCGATAACTGATTCGTTATAAGACAAGCCACCTTTACACAATATCTCAATTTGCTTTGTCTGCGAAGGATTCGGTTATATTTGTATACAGTTCACGCATCGTCGTATGCATTCAGCTCAAAAGACAGAAAAACTAATAAAAGCTAAACGTTTTGAAGAAACATATTGAGTGTTGCGACAACTTAATTTTAGACAAGCTAAGCTCAACATTCATGAAATTTCAAACGCTGTACCTGTAAACTTGCAAAGCCGCGTAAGCGTAAACTAAGTTAAAAAGCGTTTTTCTATGTAGAATTATCGTTCCAGAAGCTTACTAATGTGAAGTTGACTCAACGCCATGCCTTGATATTGGTGTGTAGTTTTTTAACAATAGTAGAGGAACGCATGGAATTACTTCCTGACATTCTGGGAATTGGTATTTCAAATTAAACCAGAAACGCTGTAACACGAAAGGAATTAACTGCACTTTAAAGCAGAGGTTTTATGGAACACTCACATTGATTAACTGAGAAAAACTGAAACGTTGGTAGGATAATGGTTTTGCAGTACTGTAGAATAAAGAAGCGATATTCTTGTTTCAGTGCATCCCAAATATATAGTGATCGATATTGGTCTGTAATTTTATAAATCGTAATGGAAGTGTATGGGATCACTTCCTGTCTTTCTGGGAAACAGCACCAAATAAAAAAGCATATAATTGTTTGAGTAAGCTTTAACACTGACCTTCATTTGAATGTATGTTGCAGCTCTGGGGAAGTGAATCTCCGGCAGGAAACTGAACACGGTTTATAGCGTCGCTGATAAAATGAACATGTCTAGACCAAATTTTTCAGTTCATAAAGTATTGATTTATATTGTAACATAAAACAAAAATTGAATGCATTATTGTTGAAGGGATACTGTCACCAATTTTTAGGATAACTTTCACAAGCTAAAAAGCAAAATTCTAATCAGAGGAGACCCAAAAATTCAGTGGTTGAGTTTCGCTTAAAACTACTCTACTCTAATTAAGTGTGTGGCTGCTGTTTTCAAGTTTTTCCTTTGTTTTGTTGAAAATCGCCGGTAACTGACAATGGCTTGTTCTTCCTTTGGGAAAATCATTTGATTTCCTTCCCTAGACGTTCTTGGAGTATTCATTTGATTTTAAACTTAATTTTCAGCACATTTTTCAAACCACGTACAAATCACCGTAGTAGTGTCCCTTTGAAGTAAGAGGCAGTAACAGTGGCTGGTTATTATGGAACGCAGTTGAGCTAGTGATGCATGCATGGAATAACTTTCCTTGTTTCTGTAGGTTCAAGTATGAAATTTAGATTGTCGACATTTTCCTGTTTCTTTAGCAAGCCAGTTTCTCATAGAAGACATTTTTTGTAGAAAAAAATTGACAGACAGACTAATCTACACGTCGAGCAAAAAAATTGTCAAAGCAAGTTTTCCTCGTCTGCGTAGGACTTACTTAATTGTATTGAAGGAATGTCTGGATTAATTAATTTCCTGTCGTTCTGGGAAACAAGTTATAATAGGAAATGAGTGTTGTGGTCAGCCTCTGCACTTCCTTCTTGGTCTGAAAGATTGGACCATGAATTAAAACACTGTAAGCAATTACGCGAGGAATGTGTACATAGGAAACCATGTAAGGTTTAACATCGCTTATAACCTGAGCATGTCTAAACCAAACATTTTAGTGCGTACATTAAATGACCGGTATAGATTTTAAGATATATTAAAAGAACGACACGCCACTGCTGAGGTGGGACGCTGTAACATAAGCTTGTAATCATGGAACAATACATAGTGGAGCAAATGATGCTTGATAATGGAATAACTTCCTTCTTTCTGTGAAATAGGAGATATATATAATTGATGCGGTCAGCCCGCTTTAAGACCTGATTGTCCTTATCAAACATCAGACTACTCGTCTCACGTGCTACAAATCAGGTCTGACGGTCAACATGTACATTTTCCTGTTTCTTTTCGTGTTAAGATACATGCACATGGAATCATGGCCGCGATTTGTGGTTTCCCTCTTGCCGGTTTGTCCCCCACCTTTTTCGTTCTCTCTATCCAAGTCCTGACTCCTTACTCGCTCCCCAGCATGCAGGCCATGTTTTCCTCGGCCGCTGTTAGCAGTCTCGTATGCAGATCGATGATCTACTGACTAAAATGTCCGCATGCGGACGTCATCTTGCCATGATAGTGCTTTAATTCAAGCTAGGCTTGGTGTTCTGAATTTTTCTCGTAAAATTTTATTTCCTAAAGAAGTCAGACCGTGCGTGATGAAATATCAAAGCATTTGTACAACCAGCCTTGCCTCGTTGGTTAAACTTATTTGATTACATCGACCTGGATACGGGGCCTTTACACATTGTTCGTTGGCCCTTGCAGAATCTCACAAAAGGTCGTGAGTTCAACCCGTTTTTGAACACTATGCGTGTTTCACCCCTTGTACCACGATGGGGGTATACGTTGCCTTGTTCGTCCGAGGGTTCAGGTAAAAAATTGTATCCCCCCTCCCATTTTAGTTACTTTTGCCACCTTTCAGATGAAGGGAAAGTATCAAAGCCAAAATACACAGTGCAATTAAACACAGTATATCTGTCAGACAATTGGCCTCCTGATAAAGAGATTTGAGACAAAAACGAATGGCAGAGATTGGTTTACGGTTTTCACGGAGAGGCCAGCAATAAATACGTTGCCGAATAGTAATAATTGTATATAGCAACTGCGTCTTTGTTTGAGACTTATTATAAGGAATTCTCCAAATTCAGTATAATTATCACTCATAAAAAATTAATGCAAACAAACACGTAATTAAGTTAATGCAAACAAAATACAAGCGTTTATGGTGGACGAAGTCGCCTACGATGGGCGACACCGGTCGAACGGCGGTTTCAAAGTTAAAAGACAAGTGGCCACTTGAGAGGTGGTCGCTTAATAGACCGGCGGTCTTTCCTAAATAAAAATTGGCTAATAAGGCAAAAAAACGTGAAATGTATGTAGAATGTGGTCAAAATCACAAAATGTGTATTAAGGTGATTCCCTTCAATTGCATTGCGCATGCTTTCCACGCATCATTTTTTTTTTTGCGTAATTAGCGCGCGCGCGAGCGCGCGCACCTTCGGAACTTGATAGGTTTTCTATTAAAGCTGAGCAGTTCAGAGAAATAACTGGTCGTTTTCTCCTAAACGAGCTCGGTGAACCCCCATTTTTAATACATAAATTCAAATGGCAGAAGGTCGAGCACAATATATAGCGATTTTAAGAAAATTTAAAAATTCTGCCTCGAGATATTTCTATTTAAATGCCGAAAAGAACACGTCTTTGGGTACAGCAGGGTATGTACGCACGCGGCAAATTCTTAAATTTTTTTTCATATTCTTAATTCCTGCTCAACTAAAATAGTATACAATGCAAGATAAATGTCTATTTTGTTGAACTGCTCCAATATTTCAATACAAGCAATGACTTTTTAAGGCAATTATAGTTCTTTTTTTCTGATTACTACGGTTTCTCAGAAAACCTTGCGGGTCGTATAGTTGCTATCTATGGCTATCCATGTTGTGCCAAAACAAGCTAGGTGACCCCTAGTTTTTATTGCATTTTTGAAATGTTCTAAACATGATTACCAATTGGACCAAGTCTTAGAAAATTTTGAATATTCCTTCCATTTCGATGGAATCACCTTAACAAGGAGAAAGCACATCAACAAAAAATCTTAACTTCAGTAAAATTTGCAATTGCGTGCAATCCTGGGCATAGGGAAAAACTTGTTACAGGAAAACATGTAGAATAACCTTTGTGAAAGAAACCTTCTACAAGCAATTTATACAATTTACGACAGATAGTCCGGCAGATTGGTGCAAAAATATGACGGAATTGTGGGATTTATGGTAAAAGCACCAAATTTGGCACATAGATAGAGACATACCTACTAAACAATATTAGCTATGGACCCACCTGGGAAGTATCCCATAATTGCAGTTTCAACGGGTTTAAGGTGGCTCAAATTGGTGAAATTCTAGCATAGGAACGAGGCTGGTATTCTGTTTCTCGTGTAGCAGCCACAGTCCTGCATCAAAAGAGCGACAGTCCTCCAAAGTGGAGAATTACTTAATATATTTCCTTTTCTTTGATCGTGGAGTCGTTTCAGTTGATCACGTGACAGGTCACGTGATTGCACGTACAGTATCGTGACATAACTAATAAAAATTTGATACGGCGATACTGCACTGATATTGATGGATGGTTTGGGGTGAAAATATATTTCACAATAGACAAGAAAACGATGATCAATACGGTGATAATATTTTTTTTCAGCCTCGTTAATATAGGGCTGTAACGCTGCCCTAAAAATTTCGACTGAAGCAATTAACATAACGAAAAATAGGCTGTTGATAAAAATAGAAATCGTACCGGCTATTCACGGGTTGTTAAACGTGAACATCTTTAGTCAAAACGATATTTCCTGCCTGTTTTTTTTTTCATTTTTATTCGTACTTCTTTTTAAATTCTTTTCTTCTTGAGTTAGAAGGCTAGCAAAACAAATTGAAACGGCTATCCAATGGGTTTTTTTCCGAAAGCAGAGTGAGATGAAAGGAAAAAAAAATCCATATTTCACCTTTTCCACCAAATTGGTTCAAAGCCACAATTTATACGATTCATATATCTCTAACTGTGTAACCGAAAATGCAATAATGTTCATCTACCACAAATTTTAAACCTTTTTTCTGTGCCTGAGGAAACCAACAAAGTGTCGTAATTGGCCAGGTTATTATTCCCACACACGTGTAGAGGCAGTTCGTAAAGATTTGGTTAGTCAATTGAACACATCCTGTAGAAATAAATTTACTAACATGAAGCTGAAAAGAGCAGACAAACGGAAAAGACAAGAAGAGCTTGAATTCCCTCAACGTTCTAAATTTACAAGGGCATGTTCTGGTGCAACCACTTCAAAAGCCGAAAAAAGCTGCTTTTTCTGTGGACGTTCCTCAGAAGCGCTTCTTGAAGCCTCGACTTTTAATATAGATACAAGGGTTCGCGAGTGCGCGCATCAGTTGCAAGACAAGACGTTAATTGCGAAATTGAGTGCAGGCGATATGATTTCTCAAGAAGCAGTTTATCATGCGAAATGCCTGGTAGCACTTTATAACAAAGCAGAGAGGTCGAAACAGAGTACAATTAATGGAAATGAAAAGAGATTCCAAGGTATCGCCTTTGGTACAACCAAAAGGCGCCGTGACAACGGTACAACAGGTGCTTCATATTACCATTCCAGAGATCGCGAGCCGCCACTGCCCATTTATCTAGGCCTCATGACTCACGCAGAAAGGCGAAAGCGTACACTTGTTGATAAGCTCTACAATCTGGGATTGTCGATCTCGTATGATAGAGTGTTGGAATTATCGACTGATATGGGAAACAGTGTTTGCGCGCACTTTGAATCAGAAGGAGTCATTTGTCCGCCTAAGCTTCTTAAAGGAGTTTTCACAACTGCTGCCGTGGACAATATTGACCACAGCCAGAGTTCTGTAACTGCGCAAGGTGCTTTCCATGGAACTGGCATATCGTTATTTCAACATCCCACTTCCTATGCTCCAGGAGAAGAGCGAGAGATGGTGAGCATTGACAATCAGCCTTCGAAGACAAATCGTCTTGCTCGACTTCCTGATTCTTACACAGCCGTAAGACCAGTTATCCTTCCCAAGAACGAGCCAGATGTTCCTCCTCTTCAAGGTCCGTTTGTGAGAATCTGCCCTGGAGTGAAAGAAGCATTCAGTTTAGAGTATAAATGGCTAGAGCATGTAAGAGATGAGCTGAACAGAGAAATATCACAAAATATCTTGCAAATCTCATGGGCAGTGTTCCACGCAAACAAGCTACTTCCTAATCGAAAAAATCAGTTGATTAGAACCTCGTTGCTACCTTTATTTCACGAAGAAGCGGCTATGATTTGCCATGCTATCGACGTAATCACAAAAGCAGTGAAATTCCTAAATCAAGGGCAGGTTCCAGTTCTCGCCTGCGATCAGCCACTTTATACCATTGCCAAGGAGATTCAATGGAACTTTCCGACAGTGTATGGTGAGAAAAAGCTGGTGGTAATGTTTGGTGGATTTCATATTGAGCTTGCGGCTCTCAAGGCACTAGGAAGCTTGATAGAGGATAGTGGTTGGACCAGCGTTTTAGTACAAGCTGGCGTGATAACTCCAGGTACCGCTGATTCTTTTCTCAAAGCTTCGCACGTTTCACGCACCCGCCACGCATATCAAGTTACTGCTGCTGCTCTGTATATCCTTAAGGATAAGGCATACAAGAGCTATCGGGAGGGTGTTGATGAAGGAGAAGAGCCCATGTCATTCAGCGACTGGTGCAAGCAAGCAGAGCTAGAAAGTTCACAATTTCATTACTGGTCGCTTACGCTTCACTTCCAGTTCACCATTCTGATTTTCGTCCGGTCCAGTTCATCAGTTCGCGATATGGAATGTCTTGAAACAGAAATTCCAGCAATAGCTGCAGAGTTCAAGAACAGTAATTTTGTAGTGAATAAAACCAACCGTGCAATTTTCCTCGCTTCCCATTGATCAAGCGCATGAGCAAAACAACAAGATCGTCAAAGGTGACGGAGGAGCTATTGGCTTAACAGAGAGTTCAACTCAATTATTGCGCTGGATGGTATCTGGACCAGAAATGTCAAGAATAATCAACGATTTCGAGTTGTCCCAGGAATTGGTCAGGAATATAGCGAAACAAGTAGAGCAAGAAGATTTACGCCACCACGAGCAAATGAAAGGGGTCCAAAACACTTTCCGCAATCAAGTGAATGCAGTTTGTAGCACCATTGAAGAAATGGGCAACCCCTTCGCAGACCAAACTGGAGATTTGCTTGTGCTACACACCCGTGACATTGCGGATTCCAAGGTTGTTGAAACGGTCAGAACTGTAAAGCAACTAGGCAAGGATCAGTATCAGCAGTTTGTTACCAAAAGGCTGCAGGAGGGAACAACACCACTGTTTGACACAATCCAGAAAAACAAGTTGCCACTAATCAGCAGTCCTCCCGCTACAAAAGAGAAGTCTAGCGATAAACTCAAGATAGCATCACTAAAAAGCAACTGCTCTCTGTTTTCACGTCTTTACATTTCATGTCAGGTCAGTCAGGGATGGTGATTTGGAAGGATTCCTTGGTCACGAGAACCAGAGTTTTCCCCCTTCGTTATCTCAGTATGGGAAGCTCAGATCTGGTACCAAATCGGATTTGTTATCGTGTCTCGAGAAGAATGGACCAGCGCAAGCACAAAGGCCATCTGTTGAAGCTCTGCTACTAGATGGTGCAGCCATCGTTAACATGCTTAAGCCTGGAGCCTCCAAGACATTTCAAGAGTACAGCGAGACCGTCTTCCTTCCATACGTAACAAACCAGTTAAGGAATGTCGAGAGGGTGGATGTGGTTTGGGACAGATATCTCCCGGGCAGTCTTAAAGATCTGCACGAAGCAAGAGAGGAAACGGTATCCGTAGACGCGTCAGACCAGACACCAGGATCCCAGGAAATTGGACAGCCTTTTTGAGGGTTGATGAGAACAAAGAGGAGCTTTTCCTTCACCTGGCCGAGCAGCTTATTACAATTGGAACTGACCATGGAGAAGTAGTATCTACTAAACATGAGTCAGTAGTCTTTAACAATGACAGAACTGACGCCGCAGATCTATCACCTTGCACGTACGAAGAAGCCGATACGAGGCTCCTACTACATGCCGCTGACGCTGCAAGACGTGGGTACACTAAAGTAATGGTACGCACTGTCGATACGGATGTTGTAGTCATCGCAGTTGCAAAATTCCAATACCTTTCCTTATCCGAGCTTTAGATTGAGTTTGGTGTTGGCAAACACCTGAAATATTTGCCAGCACACGACATATCCTGTAGTATTGGCGAAGAAACGTCACGGGCTCTCCTCCCATTTCACGCCTTCACAGGCTGTGATCAAACGTCGTCTTTTGCCCACTATGGCAAAAAGACAGCATTGGAAGCGTGGGGCGCGTTCAATGAGGTGACGGCAGCTTTCCAAGCTCTTAGCAATGCTCCAACGGTGGATGTTGTGGATGAGGTGATGCCTATTCTTGAGCGATACGTCACCATCATGTATGATCGTACCAGCGCTTGCATGAAAGTAAATGATGCGCGGAAGGACCAATTTACACGTAAAGGGAGAGATATTGAAGCCATTCCTTTCACCTCAGATGCCTTACATCAACATGCAAAGAGGTCCACGTGCCAGGCTGGCCACTGCTGGGGCAATTCCTTGGTGCCGTCTCCTCCGCTTCCGTGTTCAAGTGAATGGGGCTGGGTGAAAGTCGCTAATGATATGTGGGCGCCCTTGTGGATGACAATTCCCCAGGCATCACAGAGCTGTCAGAAGCTATTGAAATGTGGTTGCAGGAGTGAAAGAGGCTGTGCAGGACGATGCAAATGCGTTAAAGCCGAACTGCCGTGCACAGCACTGTGCAATTGCGCTGGGCTGTGCGACCGAGAATGAACAACAGAATGCCGGATGCAAATGAACAAATCTGCGTATCGCTTGCATTATTAACAACATTCCTATGAATTTGTGTTTTGCTTTTTTAAGTTGGTTTGACGTTTTTAGGGCTTAAGTTTTAAAGATTTTACTGTTTCGTAGTTTCTATGTATGAACTTGGTCAAATAATTGAGATAGAAATTAAGAGAGCCGGGATAAGATTATTATGTCCAAAGCTAGGCATAAAAAGCGTACTTTATCACGTGGTTGGTCAAGTGATCACACTAGACGGCCAATAACGTCTAAGAGTGCATTTTGTAATTATTTTTGGTTAAACTTGTTAATTTCTTACGAAACACTGTCTCACACTGCTGGAAATAGATAATTCACCCAGCCTCGTTTCCATGTTAGAATTCCAGTGAGCCACCTTAATGGGATGGATCCCAAATGGGTTCATAGCATTTTTGTAGTTTCTATGTATGAACTTGACCAAATAACTAAGATGCAAATTGAGAGAGTCAGGGTAAGATTACAATTTTTTTTTTTTTTTAATTTATCTTCGGCCAAAAACATATTACACAAGGCAAGAAAAGGACATAATATACAAAAACACTGGCCGGGGAGACGCTACAGCTATGCCAATTACAGCGCTCCCCTGCTTGGTATTAAAAAGCGTATTTGAAAACGTGGTTAGTCACGTGATCATACAAGAAGGCCAATTATGTCTCAGAATGCATTTTGTAATTCATCTTTTGGTTTAACTTGTTAATTTCTTCCGATACACTGTTTCACTTTGCTGAAAATAAAGAAATAATTCACCCAGCCTTGTTTCCATGTTAGAAGTGTAGTGTGCCACCTTAAACCCGTTATAATTACAATTATGGGATGGATTCCAGGTGGGTCCATAGCTAATATTGTTCAGTAGGTAATTCTCTATCTTTGTGCAAAATGTGGTGTTTTTACCATAAATTCCACAATTCTTGCACCAATCTGCCGGACTAAGAGGGCTTGGTTCAAAAAAGCGTAACCGACAAATTAAGACTGACAGCCGGAATCACTATTGTTATCATTGACCAATTACATTACAGTTGGTTAAGGCAAGTATTGTTCACAACGTCAGTGCAAATATATTCTTACGCAATTTGAGGTTGCTATATTTTTAGTTAAGCTGAGTTTGTCATCGCGCCATTTTGTTACAGCGAGCGATCCAACGAAATCGTCGATTTTCAAGGCCACTAGCTAGATCATCAAACAAGACGGAAACATGACGAATTTGCTGTACTTCATGACATTCATGCTTCTGATCTCAATATCAATAGGTAAGGGTGAACCCTCTTAATTTATTTATTTTTTAATCCCTTCTCCAAATGTTTTATTCTTTCAGAGTTCGTGGAGGTAAAGATGTAGTCGTCGACCATGTATGCTTCTTTATATTATCAAGCTGAGCATGCTTCTTTCTTTTTTGTGTGTCAAACTAACGCAATGGCTCGTGGCTTACATCTAACTTATCTCCTTGTCACTAGATCAAGAGTCTGAAGTCAAATGGAGGTTAACGACTACCGTTTCTTTTTTTCGGTATACCTTAAATAACATCAGAACATCAAGAATAGTTGTTGAGTTCCCTACATTCAAACTTCTTCAGTAATCTGGGCTACACTTTTTGCCTTTTCTGTCCTTGTGTTCCTACATATGTGGGAACATACACGTAACATAAGCAACCTGCACCGTGCTAAAGCTCCAAACATGTAATACCGTTCGAAAAACACAAGAAATGAACCACTCTTTACACCACGCACGCGAGACTTTTCACCTGTTTTTCTTACTTGTTATAAGTAGATATTATTTAAAGTGAAATCGAGTCTACACTATCATACTATTCCTCTAGCTGCGTGGTAATTTAAAAAGCAGAAAAAGCACAAGGAGTCACTGGTTTCCCCTGTAATATTTGTTGCGACCTCAGTTCAAAATGACCTTGGGGTTTCCTGATCGTGCCTCAGCGCGTTCCTTTCGTAGTGCCGGATACCGCTTCCTGTATGCCACAACTCTGTGTTTTGCGGCCTCCACTACTATACCCATTTGTGATTTAGTTGACAATTTTCTCATTACAATGATTTCCCGTGATTGCTACAGATGCAGGAGCACACACTCGCTTGAAGACTGTGACGCAAAGAGAGATAAAGTATCTTGTCCGTCTTCCCAATATTGCCTTATAGTACTAGCTCCTAACCTCTCCGGCGTAAAGGATGAAGAATACCTGAAAACTGCTCAGCCACTTGCTCAACATCCGACATCCAAAGCTTCAGCAAACCCAATTCAACGTATGAAGTGACTTGCTGTTCTTCAGACTATTGTAATGGTAACACAGTTCCATCAAGAAATACTTCGAAGCCACCTCTAACCCAGCCTACCTCAGTGATTTCCCGTGAGGTTAGCGATGCAGGAGCACAAATTCTTTGGAGGATTGTGACACCAAGCGGGCTAAAGTTGCCTGCCCGTCTTCCCATTATTGCCTCACAGTACGATCTTACGCCCCCCCCCCCAACCCCTGGCCTCAAGGAAGAAAAATACCTGAAAAACTGCTCAGCAACTTGCTCAATATCTGACATCCAAATCTGAACAAATCCATGCCTAGTAGCCAGGGCTTACAGCTCATCTGGCAACAAAGACGCAGGTTACTACAAAGGATGTTCGAAGGCCTGCTCAGCATCTGACGTCTCAGTCTGCAACCATCATAACTTCAAATGTGATGTGAGCTGCTGTTCCTCAGACTACTGCAACGGTAACGTACCATCTGTTTGGTCGCCATCCTTTCGGCGCCCAAAACCAAGTAACCATCGTTTCCTCGCTCAGGCTTAGGGGTTTCCCGTTTATGTTACCAGTGCCTGAGCACGGACTCCTTGAAAGACTGTAACAAAAAGCGAATCAAAATAACTTGCAAATATGGGCAACCGTGCGTCAATGCAAGCGCTCACAGCATCCCTGAAGACAACGAGGTACTTTACTACAAGGGATGCGCTACAACCTGCGTGGCGTCAGACGTTCCAATCTGCAGCCACCCAAACGTCAAGTGTCAAATAGATTGCTGCCATTCAGACTTGTGCAATAAAGCCACTATTCACGTGGTCAGCGCTGTTACCTTGATTTTCATTGTAAGCCTCATGCATTTTTTCTGTCTCTAGAATATTTTTCCCCGACTGACTGTGCCGTAATAGCAGAAGGCCGAACATTAAACTAGGAACTATTTTCTTATGCAAGTGTAAGTTTTTATCTCGCTTTTCTCAGCTGAAGAAAAACACGAGGAATATTTATTTCTTAATTGCCTTAGCCATCAATGTATCGGCAATTACACTTGATAGCCAGTTTTCCAGTCCCTACCCGTTTCAGCTGAATGCACTTCATACTAAAAACGATTTGATTTCGTCAATAAATTACAGAGCTACTCCAACTTCTCCTAGTTAAGGACTTCATGAGTTTTAAGGACGGGTGTGTGAACTAATTTCACACCAACTTTCTTTATCCAGCAGATGACTTGAAACAAAAAAAATTTTTATTGAGGAACTCTGTTTAAGATAAACACCTTCCCGGTTCAACGCTTGCAACCATTATAGTTGTTTTTGTCTGTTACTTTTCAGGAAAATTTGTTAATGAAGAGAAGCTAACTCTACTGATTAAAGCATACAGTAGCAAGCCTTGTCGTTTATAGATTTCAAGAAAAAAGGCCGTGGTGCCCACGTAACCAACTAATTTGAAATACTAGACGTACTTTTAGTTGCTTTAGTTTGTATCTTTTAGACATTCTGCTAGCTGTGTTTCTTTATTGTTTCTAGAGAGTGATATGTAGAAAATAGAGTGAACAAGAATAAAAATAAAATTAAAAAAACTGGGCATCAAATTCACTTGAGTGGTCAGCTTTGTGTTGTTGACGCCTTAGCCGTAGATGAACGTATTTTAGAGCTTTTGCCACATCCACATTGCAAAAGTTCCTCTGCTCGGTCATAGGAAAAAATTCTGAAACAAAAACGCAAACCAAAGATGGTGCATGCAGAGACCGGAAAACAATAGACATCTTTGGGTTTAAATGATCCCAAGTGACTGCACCTTGCTACTACTTCTTCATCCTTTAAAGCATATCAAGAATTAAGTAGACATTGCGTCAACATGGGGAAATTTTCGCTCCACCTCATAGCATTAAAAATCACGTTTCTACCTCGATGAAAGAGCGGTCGTGGTGGAAGTCGCGTTCGTTCCTTTGTGATACCGGTTGAATTTCAATACCTTGACCCGAAAAAGCGCTTTTTTGCACGTTTCAGGAAGGTGGACATCGTGCTATTTGTAAAGTATTCAGTTTTAACGACACAAGATGTTTTTCACAAACCACTGGTACAGCAAAGAAAGAAACTGAACTATTGCTCGTTTTAGTTACAAAATTCGTCTCTTCTCAAATATGAGGAGAAATCTTTAAGCCAGACAGAAAGGAAACAAAAGATCAGCAATTTGCGAAAAAACGACAACTAAGAGAGCCAAAAATGTCAATTTTGTGTTCCATTCTTGCCGAGGTAAAAACTTTCAAATGCATTTCAAATTAATGAAGTCATTGCCCTTTAAGTTACTTCAAATTGTGTTAAGAAGACGTCAATTTTAGAATCTTCCACAGGTGGCCGCTTGAGAGGTAGTGGCTAACGAGTGTTGATCCTTTTTGGAAAACATCGACCCTCAGGCAAAAAAAAAATCGTGACAATTTGGAACTCAGGTAAAAAGTGACATCGATAAACTATATAGCAACAGCTCGTGAATTCTATAATCCTAGACACTGGGAAATTGCTAAAAGTAAACATCACGAATAAGCTTTATTGTAATAAACACATATCAATACTTGAAACTAATAACAATTTAAACAATTCACGTCAGCCGGAGGGTTTGGTCATCGCCATGTTAGGAGCTGAAGAGAACGTAATCTACGAAGAGAGATTGACAGCAGGCATCACAATTGTTGACGTGACCAATGACATTGCAGTGTTTTGACATATGTCGTCAGCAAACTCAGTAGATATTATTCTGACATAATTTGAGGCATAGAATATTTTTAGTGGGGCCTGCGGGCAAAGCCCGCCAGCGAAGCTCCATTGCTAAGCAAATTTGGTAACCTATCGATCCGAAAAATTTTGGTTGTGACGTCAGCGTACGTCCGTCCATCCGTCCGTCCGTCCGTCCGTCCGTCCGTCCGTCCGTACAGACTCTGGGGGAGGGGGAGGGAAGTCCCAGGACAACCCGACCGGGGGTGGAGAATGCCATTTTTCTTGGCGGGAAATCGTGCAGTACTTTTGTGCAACCGCGTTTTCTTGGCGGGAAATCGCATGACCATCGTCGCTTTTCAAAAAGAGGTTTCTTTAAAAAGCTTAATTTCATTTAGCAAAACGATTGCTCGACAGTACTGTAGTTTTAAACTTGAGAAAAAACACCTTATATCTATAAATGGAAAGAAAAAGTTCAAAAGAATACTGGTAGAAGGCGAAAAGTTCAAGTTACGAAAGCTGCCTTCAAAGGACTTTATCGCTTTGTTTTCTTCACGGCGGAGAGCTTGCCTTGTTCTGAAACACTGAACCGAGTAAGTGAAGTTTTTAAAGGGTTTAAGTGCATGATTTTGAGTATTACGGTCAAAGAAATTAGATTTTGAAATGGAAATGTAATTTATGTCATTAGAACTGTGTCATTATTAGAAACGCGCTCAGATTTGTGACAGATGTTGTCTTGAATATTTTGACATGCACGGCCGATTTCACTCGCGTGGACGGACCCACCGCCGTACTGGAAGTGTAACGCGAATTGCATTTAAGTATAAACTTACGGGTTTTCGAATAAACTTTTTCAAAAATGATTTCTCTGTTTTTTATTTTGTGTTTGTTTATTCATAACAGTCGGTCAAAGCACAGTCGCAAGGCAACTGCACAAGCATCACTTACGGCGAATAATTGCTTTCAATTTCAACTGTCAGGTCGGTTTGTGCAACTGTCGATTTTGTTGTCCAAAAGTTTTCAATTGTAATAATCTTTTAAGCGAAGCAGTTGTCGGTTTAAAGCTATTTCATCCGAAAAGCTTCCGAAAAAAGTTTTTTGAGTTCCTCAAAGCGCCGAAGTTTATATAGGCTTACTTCGCATCCGCAAAACCTTATGTCATAATTTAAAGTGTGTTTGGTGTTTGTTTGTTTTCAATCTTGATGGCATCATAGATGGCATAACTTTTTGACCAGACTAATAGTGGCAGTTCATGTTATTTGTTAACTGAACATCCGAAAGCGATGAAGACAACCCATTTACTTCAGAGTAAGTTTACTTTGTTGTTGTAAATGAGCGCCGTTTCAAGTTCATTCAAGCGAACAGCCAATAATCTAAGGAGATTTGACAAGCCTTGACAGTTAATGACAGGATATGGGAACATCGCAAAAACCAAGTAAGACGGCTCCTGAGTAAAATATGTGTACAGTTTAACGCCCCCAAAAAAATCAAGCTGTGCTTAGCCTCTATTATGACCTTTCGAGCTTGGTTTTACAGAACAGATCCTCAAATATTGGAGGACAATTCGGAACACCGTTCCGGCTTTTTGAGAGACACTTTTCGAAAGCGAACGAGCCAAAGAAAGCCTCGAAATATATTTCAATCCGAAAAGTTTCACGACTATTTTTGAAAAACGAGCACCAGTTTATTCCTTGGCGGCTCCGCTTTTAGGCGTGGCTAAATCTATATATTAGTTAAGTCTCTGTTCAATCAGCCGAGTTTGTCATTTTAAGTCCTAGCGAGCCAGCCAACGCAGTCCGTTCCCAAGGCCACTAGATTCCTTTATCAAACAAGGTGGAGAGAAAAAAGAACCAGCATGTCGAATTTGCAGTACTTGGCGGTATTCGCGTTCCTGATCTCACTGCCAATGGGTAAGTTTTCCTTCTTCAGAGCGTATAGTTACCTTGACATTGTGAACAGCTAAAGATGCCATGCATGTTTTTTTTTCTATTTCGAAAACGGTGGCCCTTTTCTCACCAGCTTGGAAACGAACCAAGTTACAGCTGTCCTCTTTTGAACCTCACTAAGTAAAATTTCTCAACTTCAGAGTTGCGCACCTCACATCTTATAGCTATCGATTTGAAAATAAAACACCAGCCTGTATTCTTGGTTGAGTTGCAATGCCTGCGTCACCTAACAAAAATTAATCGAGAATGATTGTTTAACAACCTTAATTGTTTGTTGCTTCATCTGCCTAGGTTTTACTGAGGTGTGTCCTTATTTTTTGTTTCTCATTGTCCTAAGTTCCAAATGACCTTGAGGTTTTTCTGATCGTGCCTCAGCTGGCGAGTTCCTTTCCGAGTGCATACCGCTTCCGATATGTCAAAGCTCTCTGTTTCGGCGGCCCCCACTACGCATTTGTGATTTTGAGTACCTTTTTCCCACTACGGTGATTTCCCGTGATTGCTACAGTCATGCAGAAGCCCACACTCTTTTGGAGACTGTGACGCCAAGCGAGTAAAAGTCACCTGTCATTCTTCCCGGTATTGCCTTACAGTCAAAGCTTATAGCCTCTCTGGCGTGAAGGATGAAGAATATCTTAAAGCTGCTCGGCAGCTTGCTCGTCATCCGACAGCCAAACCAGCAGCAAACCTAACTACAAGTGTGACGTGGCGTGCTGTTCTTCAGACTACTGCAATGGTGACCCAGTTTCATTAAGTACTGCTTCAAGGCCACCACTAACCCAACCTACATCAGTGACTGTGCGTGAATGTTACCACTGCATGAGTACACAATCGCTTCAGGACTGTGATGCCAAACGTACCAAAATAAAGTGCAGTGGTCCATGCCTCGTAGCCATGGCTTACGGCACATCTGGCAAGAAAGACGTAGGTTACACGAAAGGATGTTCGAAAACCTGCTCTGCATACGACGACCCAATCTGCAACCATCATAATGTCAAATGTGAGGTGAGATTACTGCAACGGTAACTTGCCACTTACCAGTATCCCGACAACACCCCTACCCCGTCCTAAGCCTCCTGAGTCAGTGACATCCCATGTATGTTACCAGTGCCTAAGCAGACACTCCTTTGAAAACTGTGACCGACGGCGCTTCAAGGTCAAGTGCAAAAATTGGCAGCCATGCGTCAAAGCAAGTAGTGAGGAATATTACTTTAAAGGATGTACTACAACCTGCGTGGCGTCAAAAATTTGGATATGCAACCTCCGAAATGTCGACTGCCGAGTACACTGCTGTTACTCAAATCTATGCAATGACGCCTCCATTCCTAAGGACAGCGGTCTTATCCTAATTGTCATTGCAAGCTTCATGTATTTTTTCGGACTCTAGGTTGTGTTTGTTCGATAGACAGGAGTAACCTCAGGTGTCTGTTAAGGCTAAATATTTCCTTGAAGGAATTGCAATTGAGACAGTATCAATATTGCATAACAAAACGCATTAATTTTCCAGCTATGAATAATAGTCGTTTCTAATCAAGTGACTGATTTTGGGTATTGTGGAAATTTGAGTTTGGAACACTTTCCCTACAGCAGTCGTAAATTTCTCTTTGTTTAAGATGAAGCAAAGCGGTGCTCTGCAGATACCATCTTACATGGATAAGAATTGCTTGTGAAAACAATATATATAACTATAAAATTTGTGGTGTTATTGACATAAATGTATGTGTATCTCCGTGCAAAAGCTTGTCGCGACCTTGGTATGTACTTAATTCTGAAACCATCAAGGTGGAATACAGGGAATAGCGTCCCGTCTTTCTAAGAAACAGGTTCAAATGGCACATAATTCATTTCGGTGGTTAAGACTTTCCCTAACCCACTCATTCTAATAAGGATGCAAATCCTCTTGTGGCTGTGAGAAATTGATTCTGTCATGAACAAAATGCTCAGTGAATGTGTAGACGAAAATCAATGCACCGTTACTATAGATTGTTAATAGAAAAACATGTCTCAAAACGTTTCGGGGATTGAAAAAAACTCGTTTATAAAGCTATGCACTGAAATCACGATGCATTAATGCTGCATGCAAGCAATACTTGATGTCCTGTGTTCAAATCACGCCTGATGAACAACAGGTATATCATCTACCTGTTTCTTTCCCTGCAAGAAACGCAGTCTTCAAGAAATGGCGTCATAATTTGTGCTTTAAGCTCGTGTGTTTCTACAGTCACCTTGTTTCTCATGGTCACTGAAGTCCTTAGCAAATCCCCACCAAACATTTAAACTTGCTTTTTTTAGCCAGAGGTTACCCGAATTAAGGCAATCCTCGGATTCAGAGTCTTACTGCTGACTTATACGCCCGTAGATGCCATCTTCTCATGATAAGGTTTCTTCAAAGAAAAAAGGAGATGAAAGTCAATTTTCATGTTTCAAATGAGGCCTTAGTGGCCTCAAATAAGAGTTTGTATTTTCTCTTGCTGTCCTCAGCCAACCCCCTACCAAGAGGCCACTTTGCGTAAGGCAATCTCTTGCTATACAAAATAAATATGATAGTTTTAACTGATTTAAGGACGTTCGCGCTAATTGTTTGCGCGCATCCTTACTGTGGACGTCATTCACGTCACAATGTCACGCCATGTCATGCATCGAGTGCGCGCGCTGAGTTAGAAGTATAGACAAATACAGTGGTGGTGGGTATTTCTACACCTATAAACGTGCTTAACTCTCTTAAATGCACGGTGACCCATCCCTTCCTTTACTGGTTCTCTGCATTTTGTCCAAAAACAGAAAAATTCTGAACGTGAGAAGTTTTAATTTTATTGCTATTTCTACTTAAATATGATCGCATTTTTCTGCGAATGCCGGTATACATGACTTACAATTATCCTTCTGTGAGGCTGAAACCTCGGAAACGAGCACGGTAAGCCCCCAATGTTTTGCTTTTCTGACATGAGTTGGTCATTATCTAACTGCAGCGAAACTTTGGAAAAAAACTGAACGTCTGAAAATTTTGGGTGCGAACGTCCTTAAAGTGTTACTGGTTGAGCATTTGAAGCTAAAAATTACAAAATATATTAAACGTAAATAAAATAGCGTCAGTTTCAATTCTGCCGGCCACACTGTGTCGAGCATCTTTGTCGGGAAACTGAAGGAAAAGCCTGCAAAGAAAATAGCTATGAAATGAAAATCCTCCTTAGGCTTGGGACTGTGCTACAGGGTCAACTTCTTCCACTTCCTGTAAACTAGGGGCGCTTTTATACAACTCCAGCCTCAGCGTGCTTAATATTTTTTTTCCAATTATCATTTGGACATTATTAACATTATTCCAGCACAATATTTTTGCGCTGACGAAAAGCTACCCCCTAGACCTTTTGAGGACACACTTTGCTGTATTAACATTTAAAACTGTTATCATTAAAATATGAGTCTATCACCAAAGACTCCACACATTCCGGATTGAGCCGTTTAGAAGAGCCCTTGGGCGTTATTAATGGATTGACACTACGCTACTTTACAACGCCGGCCTGATGCCACGCTGTGTATTCCATTTTAAAAGCCGGATAATAATCAAGGGCGATTTTATTATTATTAGTGGACGTGACATGAGAACAGTTAAGGGATTCAAAACATCCGTAACTCTAATATAACGTACTTCTCACGCAACAACTATTTTCCCAATTTGGGACGCTCAAAAAACCTACCAAATGGATTCAGTGGTGTTTCGGCTAGTTCTTGGTTTTGTTCCGCTTGTTCTTCGTCATTGCAATTTTTTTCGTTTCTTTTCTACTTGGTTGGATGGGAGATACAAGCGGGAGACATGGTTATATTTCATGAAATCATTTTGGGAGAGGGGATTGGGGAGACAGAAATTTTGAACAAGTGAAGGATGACGGGAAAAAGCTGCAAAAGGGCGCGAGTTAGGAGTGCAGGATACTTAATCGTTTTAAGTGAAAACAGATGTTAAACAAAACAACGAAACCATGATAAATTTGACAGTATCCCTGCCGTCAACCAGAAAATTGGCCATATGCAAAACAGACCATTTTATTCCACCACATGCTTTTTAGAGGCAATTTAACAAGAACACAGCGATATTTTTTCTTCTAGTCAGCTGCCGCTTCCTTTTCTATTTGCCGAGCAATGTCAGCCGAAATCATTTCACCCTCATCGACGTCGCCTGAGATGCCTTCTGCGACGTGTGGACCATTCCTATCCGTGGAATTCACGATCTTTCTCTTTGTATTCCTCGCTGGTTTAGTAAGCAACGTTCTATTTATTTCAGTGAGCTTTAAGAGGATGGTGAATGTGAAAGGCTACTCTAACAAGCCCAACGTTTATCTTGTTCACTGGTGCATCGCCAATCTGATTCTGCTGGTCTTCAACATGCCATTCGATGTCATCAGCTTCTCAGCGAGTGGATTTTGGTTTTTCGGGGAGGATTTGTGCAGGTTAAGAGAAGTTTCATTTTTTTTTTTTTACTTAGCCTCACGTAAATGACAGGAACACTTAAAGATGATCGCCTCGGAAGGCATTAGTCGCCTCAGATAAATCGTCTGCTTTTAATTGCGACTAACTTTTTTTATACTAAGTCAATGCCTAGAGTTTTCGTACCTTTTGTAGCAGAGGATCGGAAAAATGCTTCGCCTTTTTGAAGATTTCCTCCAAAATTTTGTGGGTTTTAATGGTCCTGTTAAGGTAACAAAAGGCCGATAGCTTTTCAAAGAATTATTTGGAAATCTTTCCAATGTACGCGTACGACTATAAAAATCGAACCACTACGAACGGTAAGCTTTATAAAGTGTTTATTTGAATTTCCTTTAGTTGTTTGCCAATTCCGTATTCCTTACACGACACCGAAAGCGTTTAAATTGATAACGTTTGCTTGAATGTGGAGATTATTTGGCAAGATATTTTTTATTTGAGGAATTCTACAGTTAAGAAGACTAATTTTTCCTTCTAATGTAAAGAATTTTTTTATCTCTGTTGGTTTTGTAGGATTTAAGTTTCTTGCCTACTAGACCTTACTAAAATTATGGCAGGTTTAAAATAAACATATTTGGTGTTACAAGTATTTTCCTTACTACAAATCTTTACGCCCACTTGAGGGGCGGGCAAAAGTGAAGTCGATGAGTGGTCCTGTTTGCCTAAGTTATATTTTTCTTTTTAACTCTTCATTTACAGTAACATCTTTTCAGACATGGATAGTTATGGATAGTAATCCTCAACAAAAAAAGCCCCTGAAATTTTGGATTTATCAACTGAGTTGTTAAGGTAGATTGGCCACCGTCCTGCCCGAAGTAATAGAAAAAACGCTTGAAAACAACCTAGTTTTAATAAAACAACTGCAGATGTACCGAGACAGTAAAATTTTTCAGCAGATCTCAACATTTGCATCAGTGACAGCTTTCGTTTATGTCTTGTAAAAATTAGCTAGACTCAATATTCGAGAGCAACTTTTGACGGCAGGAGGTGGGCGGACAGGTGGCCGGTGATAACAAAGGTTTCGTCAATTTGTTAAGAATACATAGTGAGCTTTACTAAAGATATTGCTTTTCAATGGTTTAATCGAAGTTTATAATGCCGTACATGTCGGGTGGTACCTGAATTAACAGCGGAGACCGCGCGCGTAGCCCGCCAACGGAGCATTATTGCTAAGCAAATTTGGTAACCTATCGATCCGAGAAATTTTGGTTGTGACGTCAGTGTACGCCCTCCCGCCCGCCCGTACAGACTCTGGGGGAGGAGGAGGCAACCCAGACTCTGGGGGAGGGAGAGGAGTCCCAAGGCAACTTGACGGTGAGAAGGAGAATGTCATTTTACAAAAAAAGAGGTTTCTTTAAAAGCTTATTTAGCAAAACGATTGTTCGGACAGTTTTAAACTTAACAAGAGGAAACTAATCCACCGCAGTCAAACGTCGGAGACGGTTTTTTCGTTTTAATTCGTAAGATTTATTCACGATGCAGTCAAAACATGAGCAAGAATATATAAATAAATAAGTGGGTAAACGAGTTTCTTTGCCATCTAAATGTTCCGCACCTGAGTAAAATTACTCTTAGAAATGGCGCCGACAAGTCTGTTTGCCGTTTTCAAACACTTAGAACCTTTTTAGTAAAGTTCGAAACATTTTATTAAATCAACAGGATACTGGTAGAGTATCAAACTTTAAACAGTGAAAATAATTCCCTTATCTTTGAAGTACTTTCCTTATTTTTCTCGTTGACCGCGGTGAAAGTAGCTAATATCTATAACGTAAAAGTGGATGGCGAAAAGTTCAAGTTACGAACCGAAATTTGTCTTTGAAAACTTTCTCTTTTTTGAATTCTGCTGCGAACTCGGTCCGCGCATCGCTTAAGTTCACAACATTTGTCAGCGGTCTCTACCCCAAACATAGCAGAGCTAGTGCCTCTTTTTTATGTCCACAACCATGGTTTTTGCGACGGTCTGAACACTTTTTCCCAGGAAAAACACCCATGTTTATTAACTCGCGTAACCGGCGCGTAACTCGCTTAGCTCCGTAACATCGAATCGAGTCGAAGTACATATCACTTGAACTGGCAGCATTTGGCGACAATCCCGACGTTAGCAGAGCTAGTGCCTTCCGGTTTTTCTGTACACAATAATGGTTTTTGCGGCGGTCCGAACACATTTTCCCAAGAAAAACACCAATCATGTTATCTCGAACGAGTCGCTTTTGTCACGTCAAAAGTTATAAATATAAAACTTAACCCGACTTTGATCGCCGATGTCACCATACAGGTCCGAGGAAGTGCAACCGCTTGTGAAGCAAATAACCCGAGATCGACTCCATGCCAAGGAGGAAAAAGTATTTGTCTTTTTTTTTTGTACTTACGCCTTTCACGACCAATAACAAAGTTGAATTTAACAGCAATAATGAAGAAACAATTCAAAAATAACCTTCATCCTCTGAAATGAAAAAAAAAAATAATAAGAATCTGCTTTTAAGCGCTGTGGATACGGCTCTACCAGCAGAACACACAGTCTCATTCAATTTTTTTTTCTTTCGTGTTCTTCTTTTTTTTTCGCGGTCACTTACCCGAGACCTCGTGTTTTCGCTTGGCCAAACAAATACTCGTCGTGTCTTTCGCTTCTCAGGCTAGGGCATGTATTTTGAGCGAATGACTTTAATATATTTTGCACCCTTATATTAGGTAAGGGAGAACAATAGCGGGAAAATTAATAAGTACCAACGAGAAAAAAGGTGGAGCTCCGCTTTTACGCTTGGCTAAATCTATATATTACTTCAGTGAAAGGTTTCGTAAACAAAGCATCAAGGCAATAAGTTTGTGTGGACAGCTAATAAGCCGAATTTATTTATTCCATGGTATAATTTTCTGTGCTTTTTTTCCCACGAAACACAAATTTCTAGCTGTTAAACTGGCAGGGGTTAGAACACTGACAAAATAATATATTTTGAGCCTTTGAAATAGGGCCGGAAGAAAGATTTTCCCTTTATTTTGGTCAGGATTTTTTTAATCGACAGATGTTTGAGAACTTAAATGTGTTGTTGACGATTTTTACCTCCCTTGTATTTTACGTTAGGTTGCATTTCTATGTTGAGCGAAGCATGTACTTTGTCATAGCAACACAGTTCCTTAACATGATCCGCGACGCGTACGAACCATTTGGCTTCCCCAATCGTCCCCCCAGTGTGGGAACTAATTGGCTCATCTCGATGGTGTTCATGTTCCCCCTGATATTAACCTCGCTGTTGTATACAAAGAAGGGGTGCACTCGGTGTTTGCTGGCGGAGAACAGCTTTCCAACAATGGGGATCTTCCAGTGGAGTGAGCAGTTGTATGTGGCAGTCTTGCCTTTGGTGGCCATTGCTTTTTACAACAACAAGTACGGCGAGCATCCTGACTTCGAAAATCAAGCTAAAGCTGGTAAGCATCTCAAGGCTCAATTGTCAGTTGCAGCGTGACGTCACGACACGCTATTTGATCTCATACATTTACTGTAATTTTCATAACGTTCGCCTAGATTTGGCTAAATTCGGCTAGATTCAAGTGATCTTATTTACCTTACCTTACTTATCTTATGTCTTCTGTGTTTTTTTTTTTCGATTTTATGGCTTTTTGAGTTCTTTTGTACGGGGGCGCCAGCGGCAAGCGACAGAAAACGCCATAGAATCGCAGAAGTCCACACAGAAGCCCAGCACAGAAGACACAAGGTAAGTTAACTTTGTTCATCTTGCTTGCAGTGTATCACAATTTGGGATCGAAAGATAAAAAAATCAGTATTTTATTGAGCATTTCTCCCGATCACTTGAATCTAGCCGAAGGCTAAAAGAAATTAAGCCCTTAGTGGTTGCTGAAGGCAGGGTTTCGCAACGTTGAGCCCATGAATCGAGAATACTTCCCACATGGCGGCATTGTTTCCGGGGGAGAGGGAGAATTCTTGTTAGTAAAAACACCAAGATCTTTCCATTCGAGCAAAAGTAACATTTCTTTCTTAGTGTCTTAAAATTTAACATGTTTGAGCTATGTCCCAAGGACTTCTCATCAGTGTGCGTTGAATTTTTTTGTGTATCCAACATGTTCAAGGCCGCTATCTTGGATTTCTAAACTGATGTAGGCAGTCTCAGCCTGACACCAGCAAACGCGGTTCCTGGAAACCTGTTTTCCCTCTTAGGGTGGGTAATTTAAAGGTGGGAGGGGTGGTGCATTCTTTCTGATACGCCAGCAGAATTTCCGTCCGTTTTCTCAATTCAAGGTGGTGTCTTAAACTCATACGCGTATTTTATTTTGAGCGTCAAATTATATGATTAACGATCTCTTAGTGGATATTTCAGTAGATGTTGTTCTTTTACGACGCTAACTCTCATTTATAGTTTTTACTTCCCTTACCACACAAAAACATTTTGGGCCCTACCGCTGACTTCCGCGACGTTCCACAAGTGCGTTGTTCTAGTGCGCTACTAATCTTTGTAATGTTCTATAGATGGCCTTCCATTACGCGCTCATACTATTTGTTTTTGTCAAGGTCCAGATGACATGATCATGTGTACAAGCAGGAAACAGCTGCGCTCAATGTGCCTCGCACTCGCAGCAGGCCTCTTCATCTGCACCAGTCCAGCTCGGCTTACCAAGATATCGGGAGGAGACTTCGAGAATTGGCCTGGACGCCAAATCATCTTTTACTTTGTTCCTCGGTTGCTGATCTATGGGCAGACCATAATGTTCACTATAGTGTGTGGCAACCACATTCCGACCTTCTATCAAGGGAGCAAACTTGTTGCAGCACGGCTATGGGGTTACCGTCAACTGCCAGACAAGATCGTTATTGAGGAAGGAGAAAAGAGGAAAGAACTTGAATTGTCATAAGGCGATTAGCATTCAAGGAGAAGATCCATTTGTCAGTTCACAAGCAGTTTTTCAATGAAAAGCATTCTTTAATAAGGTTTTAGCAAGCAAGATTCATTATCAATTGTTCCAGTAGTTACTACAATCAAAAGTAAAGACTGCCAAAAGCTAATCGAGGCGCCTAGATAGAGATAAGACATTGTTAAAGCAAAAACTATTGAAAGCAGTGTATGCACGTTTATCCACAACATTACGTCTACGCATAGCCAAACTGAAGAGAAATACCCAAATTAAAACCTCCGCCGTTTCAGTGGAGTGATAACGCATGGTCGCGGGCATTATCTCCTTTGGATAAAGGTTAAGTTCAATGATCGCAAAATATACTGGTTAATCCGTGGGGCTTGAAAAAGATGATTACCATAATACTTCATCCTGACAAACAAACAACAAAACAAAAAATATTAGTACTGCAGAGGAATCGTCAGCATGACATAAGCAAGCGATGCAGTTCTCACAACAGTCCTATATCGCTGTTCACTCTAGGAGCGAGCCGAAAGTTATCGTGTAGCCACTGCTTTCAATGCTTTTAATTTAGTGAGAATTTAGAGTTATGGTTACTATTTTTTTGCTTTTGAGAGCCAGTTAGCTAAATTTACTGATTCTGATTCCTGTTTGCTCCATAAGACTGAATGGAGTGACTCAGTGATGATTAGTGTAGTGTAAGGACTCAAAAAGGCAATCATAAACCTCTAACGGTCATTCTAGCGAAGAATCGATAATAAATATAATCAAGTTAATGTCTTGCTTTGTTTATGTTTTACTAATATTGATTGATTTCTTTTATTTTTTGTGGGGTAGGGCTGTTCCAAAACCTTGCCCATATTGGGAGAGAGAACAAGGGCTGGATGTTGGGTGAAGGGAGCGCTATGCGGAAAAAAGAGATGAAACGTTCTCGAAATACCCTTTTACGTCTTCTTCAGTTCACTATCCCAGCGGTCAACTCCCATGCAAAAGTGACAGATGTTGATCGTCTTAATTTTAATCAGTCAATTTTTTAGCAATGCCCATCCCCTGGGCAAACCCCAAGGCATAAGCATAAGCTTATGGGCATAGTTTAGTTTAGTTTAGTTTAGTTCAGTTTAGGTTAGTTTTAGTTTATTTAGTTTAGTTTATTTAGTTTAGTTTAGTTTAGTTTAGTTTAGTTTAGTTTAGTTTAGTTTAGTTTAGTTTAGTTTAGTTTAGTTTAGTTTAGTTTAGTTTAGTTTAGTTTAGCTTAGTTTAGTTTAGTTTAGTTTAGTTTTTGTTTAATTTAGTTTAGTTTAGTTAAGTTTAGTTTACTTTAGTTTAGTTTAATTTAGTTTAGTTTAGTTTAGTTTAGTTTAGTTTAGTTTAGTTTTAGTTTAGTTTAGTTTAATTAGTTTAGTTTAGTTTAGTTTAGTTTAGTTCTAGTTTAGTTTAGTTTAATTAGTTTAGTTTAGTTTGGATTAATGTAGTGTAGTTTAGTTTAGTTTAGTTTAGTTTTAGTTTAGTTTAGTTTAGTTTAGTTTAGTTTAGTTTAGTTTTAGTTTAGTTTAGTTTAGTTTAGTTTAGTTTAGTTTAGTTTAGTTTAGTTTAGTTTAGTTTAGTTTAGTTGATATATCGGCGCGAAATTAGTTTTCTGTCGGGACGTTTTAGGCATCTTTTTCATACGAACTTCACACTCGAAAACGTTTGAGCTGATCCAAACTTCAAGACTCTGAAAAACTACAAGTGACGTGGCTCTATGCGTTTCACCACAGAGAACTCTCCCCCTTTTACAATTTTACGTGTTCCTTTTCTTCGCCCAGCGGAATATCCTCCCCAAAATCCTCTCAGAGCCTCTGTGTAGCAGAGAGTCATTTATTTATTCTGGCAGCTTGTACCTTCTACACATCGTGCCTTGCTTGATCTCTTGATCTCTATCTCTGTACACGTTAGTCCCAGTTTCCACCCCTATTTTTTGGCTGTCGCCTCTTTGCGCTTTTTGGATTGTGTAACATTACGCAATGTTTCCCGTACACTCCCCACTCCCATGTTGCGTAACGTTTTTATCATGAGCTGAAATCGATTTCGATATATCTTGAACAATTCCAAAAAGTCTTCGAATGTTGATATTTCTCGTTTGCTTTTTTGAAACATAGTGGACAATTTCCTCTAGAGGAGGACGTTTTGTCCCATATATCCCACAAAAACTTTGTCCTCTATAAACCTCGTTTCCACAAACTGTGCAAAACATCTGATTAAAGTGGATAACAGGTGGATGCGGTCGCAAATGTCACTACTGAGTCTTTTACATGCTCAACGTCTGGTTTTGCGCAGTTAATTTTCTTTGACGCCTAAAAGACACGAAGTAAATCGAGTGAAGGAAAAGACCCCAACTGTTCCTCCCCCACGAACGTCTGTCGAAACGAAAGACTGCATCCGTTCGAGGATTACAGACCAATCAGAGGCCGTTTTCTAGCTTTGGATAACTGGTGTTGATAACCGCAAGCAAACGCCAAATCAGGAACTAAGAAACTTGCTGATCCTTTCAGAAAACATCACTTTTTAGCGGCTTTAGAAATCTTGCAACACAACAGAGCCCAAAATCCAAACTTATTGGCAACCTACCGTATGGTCTACGTCACTGAAATTAAAATTGCCCAATCAGAGTTCAGTACGAGGGACAAACTGAGTTTTCCTGCATCATAAGGAGACAGTACCCTGGGAACGAGGTTATCGCCTGTTCAGCTTGTTCGTTACCAGCAATGCGAAGCACACCTAAGTGACTCTAGTTAGTTTTGCGTTCATATATAGGCTATTAATGCAGGCAAACAAGTGCTTGTCTCAATGCATGCGCAGTTTCAGTTTTAGTTTAATTTGTGAAAGTCAGGTGTCCCTTTTTCTACGTTTAATCATTCAAGGAATTTCGTAAATAAGCGATCCGATATAAGTTCGATTTCATATTGCAGCTCAGTGCGCAATCTTTTGAGATTTTTTCTTTAAAGTTCGTTTTTTGAGCAATTCTCATTTCGCAACTGGTTTACATTTTATTCTAAAACTAGATAGCGTGGCTATTTTAGACTGGGTCGGTGTTGTTTTCTCAATTCAGTTTAGTATACGTCACCGCACATCGGGTTGCTTTGACTGATTGCTAATTTAATTATTCAACAAACTGAAGAGTCGCTCTGTCGTCAAGTGTAAAGCTCTATATGTTTTTTTCAGTTGTGGAATGTTTTATAAGTTCCCTGTTCTGTTTGTTATATTTTTCAGCTTCCTCACTTGAAGTGAAAGCCATTTCTGTCCCAATTCAGTGACTAAAATAAACTCGGAATCGCCGATTCAGTGAGTGAGTTCAGTGTAGCATGGTTTTGGTGTTTGTTTTGTTTTTAACCCCTAAGCCATTTCAGAGTGTCTCTAATTGGAGATCGAAATGAAAAGATATTCAAGCAACTATAAGTGAAAAAGAGACTCTAAAAACTTCTAAAAATAGTTTAGGGTTTGTGTTTTTAAAACACCCGAGTACTACTTCGAGGGCGAAAAAGCCGTGTGCCATTTTCCCTCGATAATTATACTTGGAAGCTTTAAAAAACCTTTTTCAGGTGACTTTTCCCAGTAAATGGCCTGATGCCTGGGCGGTATTATTTATTTTAGCAAAGTTTTTTGATGATTGACAGAACTAAACAGCCAGTGGGCGTGCGAATCAGTGAGAAATGCGTACCGGTATTTGGATTGCAAAGTCTGTCGAGTTGCTGCTGGGAGCAAGTAAAGTCAGTTCATCAAAGCAACTGTAGTTTCACAAGTACCCTTCTTGACCTTAATTAGCTTCCCAAAGAATGCTGCAAAAAGAGCTGTCAGTGAAAGTTGTGCTGAAGTCTGCTTTTTGAAGAAAAATAAGTCGAATTTTCTGTTTCCTCAGCTGTCCGCATTGTGTTTTTGCCTTCATGTTTTCCCTTGTTGTTTTTTATCTTTTAATATAGGATGGAAGTTTTTCCCCGCGAGCAACCTGGTGAGAAAAATGAACGCGAAATATCACTTTGCAGCGAATTTAAATTAAGCAGCGTCACTGAGACACAAATAAAAATTGTTCCGGAGTGTCTGATTTCTTAATACGACAAGAAACTGTGTAGAAATAAAATTTTAAGTATTTAGCTTTGTGTTTACAATTAATTTCTTTCATCGTCCCGCCGGTCATAAAAAGTTTACAGGCAGTAGGTTTTATCAGGAAAGCTTTCCACTCCGAAATAGCAAGACAAGACATAAAACAAAACACAGTAAAATGAGAGAGAAGCACTTAGTAAAAACTGTCACACATCCATGGCGAGTCAGTACGAAAATCAAGAAGCAATCTAAACACGTACCGAACAAACTACCAAGAAAGAAGGAAGGGCTACATTTTTTTGGTCATACCACGCAAAGTGACTCTGGTTTACCTGCACTCGTTGTTGCTCTCTGTTCCAAAGTTCCAAATGTTCTGATACAAATCGGATGCTATGTAAAAGAAGTTGAATCGCTTCTCAGTTGTTTGAGTGTTGTTTTTAACATTCCGTCCGCATCCGCTAAACTGAGAACAACTGCGTTTTGTGCCTTGCCTTTAACAAACTAAGATGGTGAATTCTGACGTTCCTCGCTACAGTAATCTTGTTTCTGAGCTGCACTGGAATTATCTGTTCAAGTTCAAATTCCGTCGTCAGTTCCATTTAACAAGCACATGATGACGCCGTTGTGCGAACGGATTACAATCTTGCTCCGTTTCAACTTGACCCGCGGCTAATACTGAAAAATCGTACAGCTTCAATCCACTTTGAACGATGATTATAATAATATTTCAAGAATAATTGCAAACACGTACCACATTTCGGAGCCAAAAATTAGTAGATTTTCTCCCACTGAAACCAAAGTGCCGCTTCGTTCACTTCGGTTCAGAGCAGTTTCATTTTGATTCATTCATCTTCGGAAAGAAACACTGCACACTTAGCAGCTTTTGGCGCCTTTTTCGTTCAGTCATGTGACCAATTCTTGTCCCTTTTTTATCTCTTACTCATTTTTTCTTTCTGTCTTTATTTTATAACAATTATAGTGGTTGAGTTTTTAATGAAACAATTGTTCTACTCGGACTTGCTGGACATCAAATAATTATAACCAACTCGCCGCTATGCACCTCTTTGGTTATCTATCATTGCAAAAAACCTAACGCTAGACGTAACAGCTAACGACAGACGTTAAAATAGTGACTTCGACTGGAGTGAACGTCAGGCGTTATAAGTTTTGCCAGACGTTAAGTTTTATGCAACTCGCCCCCTTACTTTCGTGCCCTATAGCTCGAGCTGGAAACTAGATAATTAGCAAATGTCACCATGTAATCCTTCTCGCAGTGTACCCAATGTTGTGATGAAGGATGATCCGGATAATGACGTACGAAAACTCGGTTTTCACTGCCGCTAGCACCTGCGGGCGCAAGCCTGTGTGCCAAGAAAGAGCTAGCACACACGATGGGACGAAGATTTTAGGGGGCTCTAAGAACGTCAAATCCTCCAAACAGTACCACAGCTTGGCATTTTTTTTTGGTCAAACGTACGTAGTCTTTCATTCTATTTCCTATTTTCAAATACGTTTTGCATAGGAAACAATTTGTTAAAAGAGAGGAAATTTTGCTGAATTGAGTTTCACGCCAAAGTCCCATTCCTTTCGTGCTTTAAAAGGATGAGCCTAAAGAAATCTAAGTGGCTGGCTGACTGCTGCAGAATTTGGATAAGACAACTTGGAAAAATGTCCAATCTCCAAAGTAAAAGAAACCATTTTAACTCCTGTGTAATGAAGCTGTCCAGGCCAACAATAAAACAACTCGTAGGTTGGAAAAGCAGAAAAACCCAGGTTATAGGTCTGTTTCCTTATCGCTGTTATCGCATACGTCTGAATGTCCCGATTGCGCTAACAGTCTAACACCTTTTATCAATCTGACAAGAGTTGATATATAGATTTAGCCTAGCCTAAAAGAGGAGCTCCACATTTTTTCGCTACTAATTGTTAACCTTTGAAAATACTCTCACTGAAGTCGTTAAATATGGCGTACGCTAGTCCTCAAGACAAGATAGATTCCATGGGGAATAAATCGTCAACTCCAATTGCAAAAATGCTGTTTCTAGTTACCTTATATATTTGTCTGACCTCACCGAAAGTCGAAGGTTCGCGTTATGTTTTCCATTTGTTCTTTTTCGTTCGGCTAGATTGCCCCTTGGCCGCTTATGTCAAAATCGGCTACTCGAATGCTTCGGTGCCAGTTTGGTCGACCCAAATTTCAATCCATCAGTTGCTGCAGTTTGTAACAGCTACTGACAATTTTCCAGACCGAGAGGAAGAAGGTTTTCTTTACGATTTTTGTAGACCATCGGCAGGGTTATTAAGTGCGGCCGTTTTTGTTTTTCTTCCACGAAGTTGCTGCACAATTTGTTTACTTTTTCTACTTGGCACTGAAAGACAAAATAAATACAAAGGGCAAGAAAGGGAAAGGTTTTCCATCAGTTTCCCTTCCCCCTAAAAGAAAATACCACATGTGAAAAGGACAACATAAAGTTAAAAATAGCAGGGATTACTTTATTTTACTGCAAAAGATCAGTATACAATACTGCTCCCGAGTGTCTGACTGAAACTGTCGGTTTCACGTTAGGTAAGGCATTGGCTAAATCTAAACTGACTAAACAGGTAGTCAACGTTGTCCTTTACACAGTGTCTTTATATGTATTGAAAATCTAAAAACACTTAAATGACTTTCATTTTAAAAGCATTCTAAAGGAGAGAGAAAGGTCATGCTATCTTTATTTTTCTTATTTTTCTACTCGTGAATTGTTATGCGTTTTTGTCCTGGTCAGTCCTACCGCTCTTAAATTTGAAGATATTGAAGTGCCTTTGTGAATTGCAAAGAGGAAAAGATTACATCTGTCTCAAATCTGAGCGCGTTTTCTTAGTTTTTTTTTTTTTTGCAACTTCAACATAAATAAAAAGTAAATGACACAGATCTAGTGGCATAAGTTAAATTCCCATATCAAATCGTAATTTCTTTGACCGTAATGCTCAAAATCACGTACGTTAAACCGCTTTAAAAACTTCACCAACTTGGCTGTGAGAGAACAAGACAATCTTTCCGCCATTAATTAAGAAAAGAAGGATGAAGACCTCGAAGGCAATTTTTGTAACTTGAAGGAACCTTTTGCCTTCCACCGCAAAGACAACTGAGTATTCTTTTGATCTTTTTCTTCCCATTTTTTGCGTTCGACGTTAACGTCTGCCTTTTCGAAACCATCTTGGATTACGTCATATGGGTAAACAATATCGCGAGCGCTCCTATCGCATGGGATTTTGAAAACAGAGAAAATGGCGGCACGCGCGGATTGGTCATACAGTTTCAAGATGTATTTTTCTGCTCTTAAAATTAAGATAGTTCTTTTTTGAAGTTCAAAATGGAAAGGAATGACCCTGAAGAATAATGGACTGTCGAGAAAGAGGACATGGAGGTACTTAAAGTACGGTATTTAGCCGTTTCGCGTTGAGATTCCTGCGATTGTTTAACGGATTGTTTGCTTCTGATTCTTCTAATTTTTTTGTAATTTTGCTCGCAAAACCGATCGCTTGTCTGCAAAAATTACATGTGTGTGTACACGCACACAATATAATTGAACGTTTTTTGCTTCTGAAAGCAATTTTATTGTTTATCTCAAAATTTTTGGCTGGAAAAGCTTTTTTGTGGATTATTCTGCTTGTTTTAATCGATAGTTGAGTTCAGGGAGCAAATATGTTTTGTAAACACGGACTTAGGGGCCGATTACATGAGCCGGGCTGGCCCGGTTAGCAGGTCTGGCTCGGTGTACCGAGATGACTGCTCAGCCCGGTATTACATGAGGCGAGCCAGTCCGCCTGCGGCTAAATTTAGAAGCTGTCGTGTGAAAAGATGGCTACATCAAAGAGCATGAATCGAGTGTTTTTACTTTCGCTAATCCATTATTTTGGTGTATCATTTTCAGTTTTACGTAGCTTTATGGTCTGATAAACCTTTATGTGTTATATAGAAAGAGAAATATCGATCTTCTGGTGAGCTATTTTGCTCTGAAGCGAAATTTAGTGACGAGAAAGTGTTAGCCCGGCAATCACGATTACATGGTAAATTTTCAGCCCGGCTAGCCGAGATCCCGGCATCGCGATGCCGGGATCCCAGCTAGCCGGGCTGAGATTTTTCCATGTAATTGCAAAGTTGATTTTTAACATGTTTCACCGACGTGCCGAGATCCCGGCTAACCGGGCCAGCCCGCCTCATGTAATCAGCCCCTTATTTGCATAAGCGGGTTCCAATTTGATATACGAGCGGCTTTCACTATTGTCCGGGAAGTTTCGTTTTTAAGATTGTTTTCTGGTTAATAATTATAAAACTGTAATCATACGTGTTTGGAAAGCCTACAATGTTCAGTTATTCACTGCGTCGCTATAGACCAACGCACTTCATAATCATTGATTACGCCTAGTAAATAAATATAAATGGGCTTAACGTGAAAAGTCAAGAAAAAAAAGCAAAACTGATTACACCAACGTCCAGTTTGCCACGTCAAAAGACTTACGCATTGGCTACAAGCTGGGCGAAAACTGCTTAATATAAGAATGTCATGTAATGCGACGTACGTTCGTACGGCGCACGCGCTCGCGAGCCATTCCGCTTGCCATGACCATGAAAAATTACCAGCATGCTGCTCAGACAAGTATGGTGCTCCGATTGCGCGGGCCTGCAACCCGCGCGGAAGCTCTGCTACAAAAACTCGTCTCGCTGTTCCGGGTATCCACAATCCCTAACGTACATCCCATTACTTTTTGCGCCCCCTTTCATTTGGGGGGGTGCATTCTTTTACAAAACGTAGGGGTTACACGTTTGATTAGAGGTGAGACCGGTCTAAGTTTTCATAATACACTTAACCTGTGCCCTATGCTTATTATCAATACCGTTACTTATCTGTTCCCTGCGTGCAAATACGAAAGTCGGAAATAGAGAATATACAGATATAAACAATTATTTTGGCGCTTTTTTTACCCTTCACCCCTAACCCCCTACCCCTCACCCCCGTCATAGACCTGCGGCTTGAACACAGTTGACCTTGCTGAAAATAACTAACGAGAAGTCGCAACATTTATTTCATTTCTTCATTCCGCAGTTCAAATATATGAATTTCATACATTCATAATTTCAGTTAGGAAAAAGTAATGTAATTTGAAAATTATCCTGCCATGATATTATTTTGCGTTTTACTAAATATTAAAAATCAAAAGCATCAATCAATATCCCGCTTTTCAGTCCCGCCATAGTAAATGTCATAGTAAAGAAAAGACCGTTAATACTAGGGTGCAGAGTCTAGAGTCCAGGGTCCAGTCCAGGGTCCAGTCCTGCTTTTAAACTGTGGTCCAGCAGGCTCGATTTTGCACGTGATGTCACAGGCAGCCCAGACGCGTTGTAAGTGGAGTTCATTTAAAAATAGAAAAGGGTGAAAATATATGTAATAGCACGAAATAAATGTTTACTTCACGAAAATAAATCTGTTTTACTTCTGCTTATTGTGGCCTGTTTAATTGATTTCCGGTTAATCTTGCACCGCTCTATTAAATTACGCAATATTAAATTACGCAATCGCTTGTTAGCGTCGCTGTTTAAATAACCCGTTAAGCCTAAGGTTTGCAGAGATTTATTACAGACTAACCGGTGATAAAAGAATCGAGATATCTTGAAATAAATCCTGCCTACCTTCAGCGCAATGTTCTCCTGTTCGTCCTGGCTGGTTTAAATGACATTTTGTGGCTTTTTTCAATCGGAGGTAGCTTCCACTAAAGAAGAATTAAAGGCTGGTGACCCGGCCAACGAACCATCTTCACGCGAAGCGCAATAAATTCCCGAATAATGGACGGATCCGCTCCAAATTGCGATCAGCTGAACCATGGATTACGTGGTTTTCTTTATATTGCGCGCTGGCTCTCAAAATCCATCGCAACTGCCCGAGAATCCCTCATTTATCTACCTAAACTTGACCTTTTCGCTTCGTCATGAACCGTGACTCCGACGGGTAGACTACGGGATTTGAATACTCAAGCTTAGCGACCGCGTCCGCTCGACAAAATAGCACTGGCTACGGGAGGGACGGTACTATTACCGCTGGGTTGATCCGTACGGTGGGAGGGTCCACTCCGTTGGATTTGACCGGAAACGGAACGGATACAGTTTCAATTTCGAATTTTTCAACGTTCGATCTCGATCTCTCGGCTATACAGCTCGTTCGTTCGCTTCGGCTTTAACAGTGTTCTTTACGGAGGCTATTGTAGATAAAATTTTGCGTTTTGGTTTTTTGAGAACTTGAATTTGACATTGAATTGTTTATTTAGGTTTTTCGTGCGAAAATTACAAGCATAACATTGTTTGGGTTATTGTTCCGTTTCACTGGAGATGTTTTCTAAGTTGGCTAGACAAGACGAGGATTTTCCACCCAGGAAAAAAGCAAAATCGCTTGGGTATACAGCTCCTTGGAAATTATGGTAAGGTTGATTTACATGTCTTAATTGAAGATGAACGCAATTGAAAGGAGACCAGTTCGAAATGACGGAGACCAGTAAGGAGAATTTGAATAGTGATGTTGGGGCTTAAAGGGTTAATGATGTTCTGGTTGCAGATTTCAAGTCAGTTGCCAAAATTTCATGTAAATTCAACATACCGCAGAGACTTGTCATCAGGTCGTGGCCCTCACCAAGGTCAACGAACCCAACCAGCCTGTGCTTTCCATGCTTTACAACCATCTCTAAATTTTCCTAAGAAGGAAATTAAGCTGATTTGTTATCATAATTATGTTATACATTAGTATGATATTTTGAAGTTTATAACTTTGAAATCCTTTGGTCTGAAAGTGACATTGAATTCCCTTAGACATTAGAAAACATGCAAAATGTTATGGATAATGATCTTATTAGATATGTAAATTGGATATGTAAATTAGATATGTAAATTTAGGATATTTGAATCATGTTTTAGGTATTTAATTTAGGCCTCACCATGCAACTCAAAATGCCCAGGAGGGTAGGAAAGATTTTGAAATGTTACAGTCCTATCACAAATTATGTATCACTGGAATGGTTGACAAATTTTAGTAATTTACATAGTTATTTGCACAAACAATGAAATACATGGGCTCCCTGTGCAATTTTTACATGGGAAACGCAGTGTAACAAGTTTTTCGCACGAACCTGGATTTTCATCTCGTCTATCACAAAGCCACCCCAGTAGTCCTCTTTCTTTAGATTTTTTTCCTGTGCTGTCTCTAAACACCACTTGAGAACTTGATCGTTCCAACCAGGCTTTTCATCTATTTTGTTCTTATAAAGTCTATTGAAATGGAAAATAAGGTTTTATTTTGTGAGTTAACTTTACAATTTCTACAATCATAGATTTCTGAAATAAGAAACATAATAGGTCCACTACAAAATCGTACATCACAAACAAGATTACCTGATGGTGCGGTTGCTTGGTAGGATGATAAATTTCCTCAGGGGATCAAGAACATGGGGGTTTTTGCAATACAGATCAATGCACAGTCTGATGATCCTGCAAAATAATTGGTAAATCAGGCATCGCCAATTAAAAAAGTATTTAAAGCCTTTTCTGTGAGATTAAGTTCTTTGAGGGTATAACAAGTCAACCAGCTTCTGGGGTTATAAAGTAGCAGTAACAATGCGAAGCTTACTCAAAATACAGGAGTTTAAGAACGGGTCTAATTAGGAGATAAGGAAATAAAAATGGAAACAGACACAGGCTCCGTTTTATCTTATCGCCCGTATTCTAAGTATTCAGTCTCCACTGACAAATCGATAGGCAGTCACATGACAGGACGGAGAAAGCGCAAACTGTAAGTACCTCCTGTTGTCCCATACAAATTCTTAGAAAACTTTTCCAAGAATTTGTGAGGGGTTTTTCGAGCGTATCTAATGGGATTACCACAAGGCGTCCTAATCTGCTGCTTCATGATTGAAATGTCACTGCATCAAATGTAAACCAGAACAGCGGAGACGTAAGGACCGACTTATACATGTCATCAAGTCATAATAAAACGTGACTTGATTTTCCCATGGAGGAGTGTTACGCATCATTCACAAGTCATTACCAGACAATTTTGGTCAATCAAATAGGAAACCCGAGCCAAAACCTCATTTGTAAAACAATTTAACTGCGGCAAGGTGAGACCGCTCAAGGTGTTAGCAATCGAAAAATGAAAAAATTTAAATTAAAAAAAACGCGGCGAAAAGCAAAATAATAACGCTTGTTCTGTTGGTTGGATGCGACTAGTATTTGACTGTTGCATTTGAGAAGAAAACTCCACGATGGACTTTCGCCAAGAATAAACTTTCCACCAGGAGCGCGACCAGGAGAACTTTCAACTTTTGTACATTATTATTTGTCACCGGATGCCAGTAACGAAAAGGATCAGTGAAGTGTTTTCCTGCAGTTTCTGGTTTCATTTTCTTGAGAAACGATGCGATGTCACAAGTGGTTGTTTAACGCTGATTTCAGTGGCTTTTTTTCCTTCCAATACCGTCAATGCACACGTTTCCGAAGCCTAAAAGCCATGTGATTAGATTGACGTTATCCTGGAAGTCTGGGAATCGACATTTTGTTTTCGTTTGGTATCAAACAATGGGATAAATTCAAGCTAGATTACAGTGAACAAGATTAGAAAAATCTTCCCTGATGTCCTTTACAAAAGTCTCGCGTAGTGGACAATGGTAAGTTGAATCTGTATGTAAGCCGTGCAAAATCATTACCGGTATAATTGCAGCTGCTAGCTCAGTAGTCTTGTCGGCATGGAAAAATATTAGAGGGCTACAAGAACTGAACAAAGCCACGTGTCCGGTATATGAGAGGCGACCCCACGCGTTCGATCTGCGATTCACTGAATTCAACAGCGTTGTTATGTATCTCAGATATGCCTTGGTTGCATTTAAGTTTTCGTCGCCTCATTACAACTATAAATCATTGCTTATAACAAACGCGAAGTTGCAGGAATTACATGCTAGATTTTTCTCGCCAATATTTTGGATCGGCTTCGATCAGTGCTCAATAAAAGCACTATAATTTTTTGGCGGGAATTTGTGTGGTTCGAACAAACGGAAAACAGCATTGTATGACAAGTTGGATACCAAATTCATTTATTAAAATTAATTTCAGCTTATCCACATTAACTTGTTTACAAGGTCTGGTTGCAGTAAGATGCTAAGTAAAGAATCAGAGGAAATCAGTAATGTTTGAAATCGGCTTTGCTTTTTCGGTCTAGTAAACAAGTCAGACGATGGAAGAGGCACCTCTTTTGTTAGAACGACTGTCCACTAAGTTGACGGTATTCTTGCCACTTACTAACTCTGATTCATGGAAAGATATTTGAAATTTCAGTTATTGCGATGTTCATTTTGCCAGTCCATAACTTAGTTAATACAGGCCAATCCCTCTGAGTAACATTACGAGTCTTCTCAGCTCTCACAGCAGTAATGTTTGAGTACAAATATGGAAGAGCTGAAACTCAGTTGAAGAATATTTGTTTCTTTGTGACGGTAGCAACCATCCCTGCTCTTAAGATGACTCATCTTTCACTAGCAGGGCTGCCAAGATGTCACATCTTTTGCCAGTTTGTGTTTGCTGTTGTCACAAGAAATAAATAGCAGTTGATAAAAACCAAAAAAAGCAACAACAACAGCAAACAAACATATGATAATAATGACCCGGCCGTGAAAAAGAAATGAAAGCTATGGTTACAAAGCCTTTGTGCTCAGATAATTTCTTGAAAGAATTTGTCAGCCTAACCGGCCTTAGTAAGTAGAGTTAAGGACGAGAGCGGCCTGCATAACTAAAACTCGAACTGGCAAAATGAACAAAGAAATATTTAAAAAGTTCAAAGTAGCGACCTTAAGTCGGAAAGCAGCTTTTAGCGAAATACATGATCAACCCGAGCCATAGTCTTCTCACTTCTCGTAGCAATGAAGTTTGAGAAAAAAAAAAAGAAAAGAAAAAAAAAGAAAGAAAGAGTTGAAACCCTGGTTGAAACTCAATCAGCGGAAGAATATTTGTTTCTTTGTGACGGTGGCAACCATTCCTGCTCTTAAGATGACTCATCTTTTATTAGCGGGGCTGCCAAGATGACACATCTTTTGCCAGCTTGTGTTTGCTGCTGTCACGAGAAATTAAAAAAAAAAAGGAAAAAAAGTGTTGAATCCCTGGTTGAAACTCAATCCCCGCAAGAATATTTATTTCTTTGTGACGGTGGCAACCATTCCTGCTCTTAAGATGACACATCTTTTATTAGCGGGGCTGCCAAGATGACACATCTTTTGCCAGCTTTTGTTTGCTACTGTCACGAGAAATAAATGTCGCTACACCAAGGGCAGTTGGTAAAAACAAAACAAGAAACACACACACAAGAAAAACAGAACAAGAACAAATATGACCCGGCCGAGAAGAGAGCGAGAAGGCTATGGCTGAAAACAATGACAACCAATTTGTTTCGCCTTTGAACGTTTTTTCCACGCTTGGCACTGGTCACACGTATTTGCTACGAGCTCTCATTGGTTCATTTAATTATCTGCATCCTGTTATTGGTTTGGTTTTAGTTTATGATACCTGATTGTTTTGAACTTTGTCCTGCCTTAACGTCATGGCAGAGCTAGGTAGTGAAAACTGTGTCAAAGTAAATAAAAGAAGTTGAAACCCGGTGGGTTCATTTGGGAACCCACCCAGTATGGTGTGTTCAGTGACCCTAGTCCCAGCACTTTTCAAGAAAATGTTTGGATAAAAGTCAAGAAATATTTGGTTTGCAAGTTGCCAAAAACCGACAGGGAGGGAAGGGGGAAGGACTCAAAGGGAATTAGAAATCCACTGACTCTCGCCTCCACATTTTTTCCTCACGGATGCTCGTCTTCATCGTGCACTTTTCGTTGTCAGTAAAGCAGTGACAAAAGTCTGGGGAGATGTTTCCCGCTTGCTCAGTAACAGGATCGGAAAGAACTACATTTGAAGGCTTATGTTACGAATATACATGCATCAAAGAGGGTTCGTCACGTGCAGTATACGTTTTTAAAATTCAGTTACAGACTACGAGTAGTCTCTCTTTCCGCTCAGGGATAGTCTCACTGAACTAGCGGCTCGACAGGCGCGTCACGTTTCAACGCTGCAGGCGACTTCGTACTCGCTCGCTCGCTTGTTCGTTTTCCTCGACTCTCCCTGAGCGGAAAGAGAGACTGCTCGTAGTCTAATTCAGTTAAATGATTTGTGGAAGGGAAATATTTTTCATAAAATCTAAGAATGCGGTACAAACTTGCAACTGCAGAAAGTGACGAGAATCGCAGACGCATTGACTGAGTCTTTTAAAACTCGCGCGAGAATATTCAGACATTTATACAGGCATACGCTGAACAAGCACAAATCGCGTTTCGTCCGTACCGGTTGATGCGATTCTGTGCGTATTTAGAACTTTCGGAGAAACTAGAAAAAGGAGACATTGCAAAATAAATAAATAAAATAAGATACTGAAAACTGAACTTTTCGAAATAGTGAGAAAATCTTATCAGTTGGAAAGGAATACACGCAGCTTGTGACAATAATTCCTGTAGAGATTGTACAATGGCACATTTTGGGGCGCACAATTACACACTCCTTGTTGTCGGCTCAGTGCAAAAGCGAGGCACGTTTTCTCTCGGCAGGCAGTTTTTAACGCTCGCTATGTAGAAAAGCCAGAGACACTGGTCCATTTTTGGTTGATTGTGACCGGATATCAAAGAACCTCATGTTTTTCTTTCCATTCTTGGAGAGCTTAGTTTTACCCGCTGTATACAAAATCGAAAAGTTTACTAACAGGATGGACGGAAATCCGCGTGAATTATTGAGAGACATTAGATGGTCTTAGATCGCTTCCTCTGATACCCCTTGATTTAGGCTTTGTTAGCCGCCACGAATAGTCGGACGATAAATAACGAGCATAAATTGATCGAAATCGAACACAGCTTTGCCTTCGAAAACAATTTCATCGGCTAGCCAAGGGGTGAAAGACTGTGTACAACTTACTCGTGGCGGAATGTCACAAAATTCAGTCTTTTATTCATTTCAGGGAATCACGTTTCGACGAAAACCAGAACTTTTCGTCTTTCATTCAGAACATAGTGTCATTTTACAATCACCGTGGCTTCATTAAGAAGCGATGATAGCTTGATTTCCAACAGTTAAACAGATTTTCACACTTTCCCAAGAAAAGCCGAAAAAATCTCTGCGTGAAACGATACTTACAGTTAACGCTTTATCCGTCCTCTCATGTTCTTTTGTGGCATGTCAGCTTAAAGATAACTCCCAACTGAATTAGCAGAGAGGATTGTTTCCTGTAGCATGAAGTTTTCGCGGGATCTAATTTTTGTGAGTGATCGCACCGTAACAAATTCGCAAAGAGATGCGTTGCCTGGAAGCGCGAAACATTTGCAAACCGCGCAATTAAACTTCCATACCACACAAGTATCGACCAGTAGGTATACTTACTTCGGATGCCATCTGTATCCACGCTTGTTTTTTGTGGCCATGATTTTCTTCTGTTGTTCCCAAAGACATTCCATGTCGCCAGGAACGTTCTCTTTGGCAACGCCACGTAATATGTTTGACAGGTCTGTATGGTCCTCCTCCTCTATCTGGACAGATTCATTAAGAAATTTCTCTTTCCAATACCTCTCTCTCTTTTCAGCATTCACTCTTGCCTTCCTTTCTTCTTTTGACTGAAAGACAACATCTTCCCTTGTCATGTACCTTTTATTACAATTGCGGTGGATGCCCATTCGTTTCTCTCTTCGTCGCCTTTTCACATTATCTACCTTCCAAAGGTTGTTACACTCAGAACAGCAAGCTCCAGGAACTGAAACTATTTTGCACTTCGAGGAGAACGTAATGACTCTTTTCTCTTCGTTATCTTTCACTAGGTCTTTGAAACACCCTGTGATGTGAGGGGCAAACGCTTGTATCGCATCTCCTTCCGGAAGAGAAATTCCCGTGCAAAAATAAGAATTTTGGACATAGTCCAGTGCCAAACTAACCCGTCCGTTAATTGACAGTGTAGCAGATCCGGGGATATTGCTCAAATCTGTTTGACATCCGTGAGCTCTTAAAGAAATATATGTATTGCCTGTGTTCGGATGCCTTTGAACTACAACTTCACTTGCTCCTCGCACGTTATTAAACTCCCATTTCTCAAGGCGGACTATACTAACACAGTCAGGCTTGTCTTGAATAACCTTCCACTCCTCAGGGACTGTAAGATCGGCAAGTTGCTGGGATAGCGGGATACTTTGGGTCTCATCATTTTGATTCAAACGAGTTGGCTCATGTCTCTTTAAATTTAAATAGATGTATTGCTGCTGCTTTCGCGGACCTCTCTTTGCTCGTTGAACAGACGCACCCCACACATCTTTTACAACAAACCCCAATGATGTTGACGTTAAACTAGATCCTTCGTTTTCTTTAGCCTCCTCTGCATGGTCAATGATGTCTTGTATTGGTGTAACAGCACCGTTTTCATAAACATAATTGGACATCACCCTAACAAAATTAACATTACAGTTTAAAGGTGTTTATAATTTGAACCGTCATTTCGAACTGGTCTCCTTTCAATTGCGTTCATTTTCAATTAAGACATGTAAATCAACCTTACCATAATTTCCAAGGAGCTGTATATCCAAGCGATTTTGCTTTTTTCCTGGGTGGAAAATCCTCGTCTTGTCTAGCCAACTTAGAAAACATCTCCAGTGAAACGGAACAATAACCCAAACAATGTTATGCTTGTAATTTTCGCACGAAAAACCTAAATAAACAATTCAATGTCAAATTCAAGTTCTCAAAAAACCAAAACGCAAAATTTTATCTACAATAGCCTCCGTAAAGAACACTATTAAAGCCGAAGCGAACGAACGAGCTGTATAGCCGAGAGATCGAGATCGAACGTTGAAAAATTCGAAATTGAAACTGTATCCGTTCCGTTTCCGGTCAAATCCAACGGAGTGGACCCTCCCACCGTACAGATCAACCCAGCGGTAATAGTACCGTCCCTCCCGTAGCCAGTGCTATTTTGTCGAGCGGACGCGGTCGCTAAGCTTGAGTATTCAAATCCCGTAGCCTACCCGTCGGAGTCACGGTTCATGACGAAGCGAAAAGGTCAAGTTTAGGTAGATAAATGAGGGATTCTCGGGCAGTTGCGATGGATTTTGAGAGCCAGCGCGCAATATAAAGAAAACCACGTAATCCATGGTTCAGCTGATCGCAATTTGGAGCGGATCCGTCCATTATTCGGGAATTTATTGCGCTTCGCGTGAAGATGGTTCGTTGGCCGGGTCACCAGCCTTTAATTCTTCTTTAGTGGAAGCTACCTCCGATTGAAAAAAGCCACAAAATGTCATTTAAACCAGCCAGGACGAACAGGAGAACATTGCGCTGAAGGTAGGCAGGATTTATTTCAAGATATCTCGATTCTTTTATCACCGGTTAGTCTGTAATAAATCTCTGCAAACCTTAGGCTTAACGGGTTATTTAAACAGCGACGCTAACAAGCGATTGCGTAATTTAATATTGCGTAATTTAATAGAGCGGTGCAAGATTAACCGGAAATCAATTAAACAGGCCACAATAAGCAGAAGTAAAACAGATTTATTTTCGTGAAGTAAACATTTATTTCGTGCTATTACATATATTTTCACCCTTTTCTATTTTTAAATGAACTCCACTTACAACGCGTCTGGGCTGCCTGTGGTGATGTGTTGGAGTATTTTAACGTATCTGGATACTCGTCGCTTTAAATCACCATCCGATATTCAACGATGCTGTTATCCTCATAGCTAAATTAAATGGGATTTTGGCAGAGATTAAATTTAACACCGATTTCAGCTAAAAGCCTGATTCAAAGTTTTTTTATGAAATACCTCCCTCTGTTCGAAACAAAAGAACTCATAGCCTGCGATCGCAGACGTGACCGTAGCCGGAAGTACGTCTGCGTTTGCAGGCTAAAGAACCCACGCCTTTGGCATTCTAATGAAAGAATGTGGACGTTTAAACGTCTATTTGGTCCTAAAATCAAGCGTGCGGCTACGTTACGTGTCTAAGGAAATAGGAGATTTTAACAAGTTTTCTTTAAAATGAAGGCTTGCAAATGGACGTTTTTTGTGTGGCTAGCTTTGGCTGTATCTCAAGTCTTCGGAAATACTAGTAAGTCTGTTAATTTAGACAGATTGACGAGGCTGATGTTTTATGTTCGTGCATGCTGGCTTAGATCAGAGGCTCCTGTTTATGTAGAATCTGCTCTCAAATGTATCTTTTGGAGTGTAGCTCTGAATGTAGTGTGTGCTCTGAGTATAGTGTAGTGAGATTTGCGGTACTTCGATCAAAATAGGCTTATTACCCGACTACAATGTCAAGTAATAAGCCAGGGATTTCAGTGTGAAAGTGAGTGCAGGTAACGTGAACACGAAGATTATTTCCAAAGCCATTTCCCGCCGTGTTCCCGCTCTGTTGTTTGGTTAAGTGGAAAGGAGGAGGGTCGAGTGCGGAGTGTAGAAAATGCGGAGTGTGGAAAATGTGGAGTGTTAAAGAAAAATATATAAAAAGGTTATAAAAAAGTTAAAATGCAGATACGAAAGTCGGAAATAGAGAATATATAGATATAAACAATTATTATGGCGCTTTTTTTACCCTTCACTCCTAACCCCTTACCCCTCACCCCCGTAATAGACCTGCGGCTTGAACATAGTTGACCTTGCTGAAAATAACTAACGAGAAGTCGCAACATTTATTTCAAATCATTTAATATGTCAATTATTTCAATATAGAGAGAAAAACGCTACCTTATTGGAGAAATTAGCGGATAAAAACAATAATACACTGAAAACATATTTCACTTTTTTTTAGATTAAGCTATCAAAACGAAACGAAAATAATATCACAAGGGCAACAGTTAGGAAAAAGTAATGTAATTTTTAAATTATCCTGCCATGACACTATTTTGCGTTTTACTAAATATTGAAAATCAAAAGCATCAATCAATATCCTGCTTTTCAGTCCCGCCATAGTAAATGTCATAGTAAAGAAAAGACCGTTAATACTAGGGTGCAGAGTCCAGAGTCCAGGGTCCAGTCCAGGGTCCAGTCCTGCTTTTAAACTGTGGCCCAGCAGGCTCGATTTTGCACGTGATGTGTTGCAATATTTTAACGTATCTGGATACTCGTCGCTTTAAATCACCATCCGATATTCAACGATGCTGTTATCCTCATAGCTAAATTAAATGGGATTTTGGCAGAGATTAAATTTAACACCGATTTCAGCTAAAAGCCTGATTCAAAGTTTTTTTTATGAAATACCCCCCTCTGTTCGAAACAAAAGAACTCATAGCCTGCGATCGCAGACGTGACGACAGCCGGAAGTACGTCTGCGTTTGCAGGCTAAAGAACCCACGCCTAGTGGCATTCTAATGAAAGAAGGCGGACGTTTAAATGTCTATTTGGTCCTAAAATCAAGCGTGCGGCTACGTTACGTGTCTAAGGAAATAGGAGATTTTAACAAGTTTTCTTTAAAATGAAGGCTTGCAAATGGACGTTTTTTGTGTGGCTAGCTTCGGCTGTATCTCAAGTCTTCGGAAATACTAGTAAGTCTGTTAATTTAGACAGATTGACGAGGCTGATGTTTTACTTTCGTGCATGCTGGCTTAGATCAGAGGCTCTTGTTTATGTAAAATCTGCTCTCAAAATTAATGTATCTTTTGGAGTGTAGCTCTGAATGTAGTGTGTGCTCTGAGTATAGTGTAGTGAGATTTGACGTACTTCGATCGAAATAGGCTTATTACCCGACTACAATGTCAAGTAATAAGCCAGGGATTTCAGTGTGAAAGTGAGTGCAGGTAACGTGAACACGAAGATTATTTCCAAAGCCATTTTCCCGCCGTGTTCCCGCTCTGTTGTTTGGTTAAGTGGAAAAGAAGGAGTGTCGAGTGCGGAGTGCGGAGTGTGGAAGGCGCGGAGTGTGGAAATATCACAAACTTTATTTGTTGTTTATTTTCAAAATCGCGAAATTAAGTACTCGTAAAACACGTCTTTCGAATTCTCGAGAAATAAAGTACACGTGAAAATTAATGAATATAAAAAGTTGGTTTAGAAAAGGAAATTAAGAAATAATCTTTAATTCCGCTATGTTCTTGGTAAGATCGTTTTAAACGTTTAATTAAAGGTGTTATCTTCACACGTACACAAGTAACAAGGTGTAACACACTATAAAACTGCTTCATGTATCATTGCATTTTAACGTGCGTAGCGTTATTGTGAATTACGATATTAACAATCAGTCCATGTTCTTTGAAAAAGCGATGCAACATTGCATTTTCATTGCTAGATCGTACATTATTTTTTTGTAGCCATAAAGATCAGTAACGAATAGGTAAATAAAAGAAATCAACGCGCATTGTAAATTAGCGATATTAATAATCAGTCCATGTTCTTTGAAAAAGCGATGCATCATTGAGTTTCATTGCTAAATCGTACATTATTTTTTGTAGCTATGAAGAACAGTAACGAATACTGAGGTAAAGAAAAGAAATCCACGCATGCAGCATTACTGTTAATTAACGATATTAACAATCAGTCCATGTTCTTTCAACATTTCCTTCTTGCTTTTATCAAGTGAGTGGTAGGTGCTGAGGTCGATATGTACATGTCCGTCAAAAACAGGTTTTTTCGCATGATATGCGCAGGGCTGGGACTGGTAATAGGTATTGGTAAAGTCTGTGCTGTACACCCGGTGTACACCAACGTCCCTGTGTTGTCGTCCCTGCGTACCACCCGACGGTCGACTTGCTTGACCACGATGTTGTGTGGTGTCTGCAAAACTGTCACCGCATCCGTAGCACTTCTGCACATTTTTGGGCAAGGCCACGAGGTAATACAAATGGGGCGACAATCCGGAGTGCCATGCCCCTGCTGCTGCCGATGGTGGAATTGACGACAATGACCGATGAGGGGGTGCAGCTTGGGAAAGAGCATTTTGCATGTGAGCTTGAAATGTTGACGGGTATGGAAAACGTGCTCCATGGACAGGAAAGCCTGGTGGATTATACACAGCTGGGTACAATGGACAATGAGAGGAAACGCTTGGCTGGAACAGGGCGGGATACAAATTATGTAACTGTGCTCCGTCCGTCTGTGCTGACGTGCATAGCAAGGGTTCGTGGGACCACTATACTGGCAGTTTGCTTGCCGGTCTCTTGGCGGTCTCTCTCCCTTCCTGCCTCTCCCAGCTGGCTTTCCAAAGGTGATGGCTTTGCTTTAGTTAAGCCCACCAGTCTTACACTTGTTGGCCACCAGCCACTTCAGGTACATCTCAAGGGTTCCTCCTTTTAATGACGCCGTGACGGCGTGAGCGCATAAATAGGACGCAGGGTGTCCTTGGCAATCTACTTTCCCATTAGCGTACTCGACGACAATGTGCGGCTTCGTGGGCTTTGATTTTGAGGGAATGATGCGATATGCTGAGGCTGCTGGTAACTCCGTTACTTTTCCCTCCTTTATTAATTCTTTGCCATTGCAAGCAATAAGCATTAAAATGTCTGGGGTAATCCAGTATACCCCAGCAGAAAGTATCTGCTGGAAAACTGCAGACTCCCCTTCCACTAACTTTGTGTTTATAGTGGCTTCAAGACCAATATGGTGAATCCCCCTCTCTAATAAATCGTTTGGCAACAACGACTTTACCTGTAGGAGCGTAGATGCCATTTATCACCGATCCAAAGCTTCCCTTCTAAAAAACGTCCTTATCTTTTACGTCACTCCACTCAAAGTTGGGTAGGCCCTCAAAGTAACCTTTTGAAAGCGATTTAGTCTTCACAAGTGGTATTTTGAAAGCCATGATGGCCTTCTATTATTGAAAACTAGCCCTTTGAAGCGCGGAGATCAATGCAGGCTTGAAGTCACATGCGAATAGGTGTGAAAATGAGTGTCCGAACCGACGGACTACAATGGCCTATTGTCTAAGCCGGAAACAACTACAATGGCTTAACCGGGAATAAAAACTACACAACTTCATTTATTTCTCTAGAATTCGAAAGACGGCTTTTACGAGCACTAAATTTCGCGGTTTTAAAAACAAACAAAAAATAAATTTTATTTTTTCATTTCGTTAAGAGTATTGTGCTTTTCCGAGGTCTGTACAGGGGTCATGGGACGGGAAGGGGTTATATTGGGTGTTATACCTACGTGTGGCGATATTACCTTTCTTTTAAGTTTTTTTTTCTTTAACACTCCGAATTTTCCACACTCCGCGTTTTCCACACTCCGCACTCCGCTCACCGCATTCCGCACTCCGCGTTTTCCACTTAACCCTGTTGTTTGACGTTTTGGATGCGTGTCAAATTTCAGCAGCACGAATTAGCATACAGTGTAGGGGTGTATTGCTGTTGCAAAATTATCCTTCTATAATATTCTTGTGGGAAAAGGGTTACAATATAAGTACTTCCGTACTTGAATGAAAAGATTTATACAAGAAAGCATCACCGCTGTTTCGAGAGTTAGCAAATTTTTATCAAGTGCCATAGTCACGTCGGAGTTCCATTTTTAATTATCTAATTAAGGCCAAGTAATACGAGCAACATTTTCTTTCAGCTTGTCGCGCAACAATTTGCGTTGCAAGTTGAAAAGCCTTGTTGCGCGTATTACCACTTGCGTGAGCAACTTGTTACGCAATTTGTGGATCGTTACAACAATCCTGCGCTTGTGATTGGTCAATTGTCTGTAAACAAAATAGCAGCTGCTCGCCTTTTTCATCTTCCATTTCTTCTGCTGGCCTTCCTTTTCCGTTTTCACCTCTCGCACCAACGCTGTTCTCAGGGTATGCAGAGGCCGTTTTAAAAAGGTTTGGGGTGAAGTTGAATTTTAGCGAAAGGTACTCTAACGCTTTTTCCTTCAGCTGTCGGTTTTTGTACTTCACGTTAGAGGACTTAGAGGTCTCCCATAGGCAACAATAGCCTTGAAGGTGTTGGTATAGGTCAAATGTCTGAGCTTCGATTAGTTTGTGATCAAGCAATTCAACTTCGTTCGGTACTTCAATTTCATCATCTCTGTCCGCCATGTTTGTTTACCCATGTACATCTGCCATTGCCGCGCTTCACCGGCAGCCAATCACAAGCGTTTGACTCGAACCTGTTGCGTGGCAAGTTGTAACGTCAGCATCAAAACACGTGACAAGTTGCTCATGCAAGTGGAAATTGCTGGTTTGCACGAGCCGTCAGAAAATTCTAAAATCAAAACTCGCTAGGCCTGCTAAATTTTTATCGTCAGCAGGTGTAAGAACACCTAAAAATATATCTTTTCACAAGTTTCCAGCACGGTATCATCCGTTGCGTTTAAAATACAGCATCTTGAATTTTCGAAATTGCACCCAGTATATGACATCAAGATGGCGCCGTGATAAAGCTCTCTTGTTTGAAAAAAGGGGCTTTTCTTAGGATTTTTGGGGATTTTTGGCAGTTAAAACAGTTCAAGTATTAGGAGAGGCAAAAGCAATCGCTATCATAAAAAAGTGAGTTCCAGATGTTTTCATTGATTTCCGGCCGCCACGTTGGTGTTCCTCGGAAAGACACCAATATCGCGTCTGCCTACTGAGCTCTATAAATTTGCGTAAAACGTTTCGGCAAATAACTCAAGAACGGTGTACCACACGGACCCGAGACTTGGAGAAATTGTTTACTTATGTATCTTTTGTGACATCTGAAATTCTTAGCTTCTGTTATTGAATGGTTTCGAACTGATCTGACAGTTAAAACCGTGACAGTGACAGTGACAGTGACAGTTAAAACCGGCAATACGCCCAACAAAGCTTTTTTACTTGCAACGTAACATTGTTGCGCGACAAGTTGAAAGAAAATTTTGGCCTTGTTTCTTGGCCTTTAATTTACAATCAACAAACATTTCGCTTCGACATGTACGAAACCGATTTAACAGATGTCAATACAGCAACAACTACTCAACAGAAATGATACGTGACATATTACAACCAAAAACCTGAGGACTGAGGGAGAAACACACTGGAGAAACATAAAAACAAAGGGCTGTCTAAAAAAAGTTAAATGAACAAGAACTGATGGGAGGGATAACGAGGGAAAGTAAAAGCGAAGAGAAACCTGCCAACGTTTCTTGTGCAAGATCTTGAATGAAATGTTATCTCGATAATTATAATGATTTCTAAGATAACCTTCAGGTAAGTTGTATTCCTAGCTGCAGTAACATTCCATACTAGTAAAACAACTGGCCATATAAGTGGACTATATCGGCTGATGTTACGAGATATGCGTGTCTAAAAAAACACTTGCATGCAGTAGAAATCCTGCTCCCACTCCGGGCCTGGTTCAAAATTTAGAAATGCATCAACGATCAGTCTGTACGTCTAACGCATCCCTCTAGTGTATGGGGACTCGTGTATCCGAGCGTAGAACGTACGGATTGGACAGAAAAGTGCTCCAAACATCAAGAACTTTAATCCAAAATATTAAAGACGCATGGTGTAAAAGCACCCTTCTGAACATGCGTGCATGAGATATAACAAATGCCCCCTCTCTGAGTAAAGTAGAGAGAGACCGAAAAGCTAACATGTAATGTAAAGAACTGTAAGGAATAGTCTATAAAAACTAGTAGTAATCAAAGATTAAGAGAGTGCGTTCGATTGGTTGCATTATATCAGACAGCCAACACTTCCCGTTCCCAAGTTGGCACCAAGGCGATGACTGAAAACCTTTGAGTCCTTTGCTTTCCCCTAAATGAAAGCATGGCTCTGAGCTCGGGTTTACATATTGTATTGACTAAGAATTGCTGTGAAAAGATTTGACCACGGTAAACAAATGTTCTGCTGACGACAAATGTCCTTGAATACGTGCTGACCATCTGTTTCAGTCAGTCTAACAGCCAGTGCCCAACTCAGCTATTATCACTTGCCTGGTTAGCCAGCACAAAAGCTTCAAAACATGTACTAACAAAGGGCCTGAAACTAAATTTCCAGCAATCTTTGATTACCTATTTACAAGAGCAAATCCACACGACAAATTTTCTATGACAAATTGTGGGCAAATTTGTGGGCAAATTTATACCGACATTCAACGTTTGAGTGAATTTGCGTTTTTCAGCAGAAATAAAAGCGATAGGAAAGATAGCTGTCATCAGAGTTTAACCATTACGTCATCCAGTAACGCCATAGTCAAAATATTGTGTCACACAATCACACTTTTCGTAACGCCGGTTCGTATATATACAGGATCGCGCTAACAAATGTGAAAGCTAGGGGTGGGGAGGGTCAGAACGGCCGTTAAAATGCCCATAGGGCTTTCTTGTTGAGTTCGTGGTGACAAGCGTCCTGCAGACTGCTAGGATCAGCAATGTCGAAGTGCCCTACAGGTGATAATAAAGAAAGATGGTGAATTTTAAGCTCGGAGAAGAAATATGAAAGATGGAATATTCAAAGAAAATGGACTTAAAGCTGTGTCCAGGATGTCAGCTAAGCTCCGAAGTTACTTCTTGAATGCTCTGCGTTTGGTTAGGAAGGTTAGGAGAAGAGCTGGTGCAAGTCCTCTAGTTTAGCTTGTGGGAGTGCCACCTGACATTTTAGTGTGTCCAGTTCAACTCCGAGGGAAGTAAGCTTTCCCGGGGGGCCAACAATTTCGCGCCAACTGATTTGGAACCCAGATCTTGTACATGCTGCAACGGAGTTGAAAAGGCAAGCTCGCATTCTGCTTTGTTGTGGCCTACGATGACGAAGTTGTGTAGGTAAACAGGGTCGTAACGAGGTACATGGGATCAAACAAGGATCACAGTCCCGGGATCCGCGATCACAACCTCGGGATCTGGGATCGCAAGTTATGGAACCAGAATCAACAATTTTTTAACATGTTTTAAGGGATCAGGGATCGAGCCTTTCTATCCCTTTATGGGGTTTTAAGGGAAAAAATTAAAAAGATAGGCACCATTTCCAAGGATATAACTGTTTCTGATTTTTAGTTTTTGTCCGCTTCTTTGAATCCGTCACGCTATCATTTCAATTAATAGTTTTTCCCGCTCGTATGACATATTGCACTGAATACAATGCAGCGTGCCGATTGTGGTTTCTGCTGTATTGGTGAAATTCGATACCTTGACAAATGGGAAACGTGTGCGCTCTTGTCGGTTTGACGAGCCGGTGCACATTCTCAGATTTGGTCTTTAGTTTCAACATTTTAACTATCTCTGTAGGCATGGGAAAACGGAAGAAAATCGATGGTATGGTGATTTTACCGCTATTTTGCACTTGCCCAGCTTTAAGTTCATTTTCTTTCTTGTTTGGCAAATGTAATGTCATGTTATGTTACAGGTCACGTACTCCCTGTTACTGGTCTCCACAACGACCAAAGCGCCACTCTCGAAGACGCAGTATTATCTCACTGCATGACACACAAGTGAAACACACAAGTGAAAAACTTTGTCATGAACGCGATTGCCAGGACTTGCCTTGCTCCATATCCATTATAGTATGAAAATTGGCATAAATGAAATACGACTGCCGATTTTCGCGGTTTATAAAAGAAAATAAAACAAAAAATAGTTTGATTATTATAGTAGCTTTCCTCGGTACTACCTTACAACAGACCAGCTAGTTTGCAGGTGTGCCTCTCAAACAAATGAAACAAATATTGCAAATGAAACATAATATCATAACATGGCTAAGAATCCAAACTGGTGGGAGACAAATCAGTTGGCTATTTACAAGCACATCCGAAGGATTTCATAACTCAGGACTGCCGTGAAACAAATCCATGAATTACTCAGAGTGGGATTCGAACCCTGCTTTTGTCGCCAAATGGAAGACGAGTGTGATAAAAATAGGTGTAGTGACTGTGTCCCTCAAACTGCCATCTTAAATTAAACCTGTGACTCAAAAATTTGTGGGGTGAATGGGGACAGACCTGTATGCGTGTCCCAGATCGATTTTTGCCATAAAATAATTTGGCCTTAGATATTTGATACCACCATCCAAGGGTTGTAAATTAAAAGACTCAGCCTCAATGTAGTCGTTGAGACTTGCCCATAGGTGGAAAGCTGTCATGGATTGAGCTTACGTCCGGCGAATCGGGCTTAGAAATTGCCCCTAACGCGCTAACAATAACCGGTTTGGCATCAGGAATGGCAAAGTTACCCTTTGCAGTTTCCTTGAGAATAGTTTGTTCAACTGCTAATTTAGTTTCTGGGTTAGTAGGGAGTTTGTAATTGCCTTGTTAAGCAGGGAGGAATTTTGAGAAATTTTGAATTTGACGGTGCCAACTTAAAGCCATTTTGAATGCCATCTGAGAGGAATGCTATATTCTCGTATGCATCACCCTCTGGCTCAGCCAGCCAGAGGTTAGAGTTAAGAAGGGAAACCGAAGTGAGTCAAGAGAACATGGATGGGCCCCCTGACCCTGGGTAATACCCTCACTCCCCAGCTGGTGAGTATGGGAGGGATGTGACTGTCCACTTACCTTACGGTTACACAAATGCACAAAGTTGCACTCGTACAGAGTGCAGCCCTCGACTCCATTAAAATTCCCAAAAATTACCCGACCATCTGGGCTAAAACTAGCAAAATTACTGGCCGGAGTGGCCCTAGATGGAGCTAGTCCACTTGCTAAAGACTCTAGGAGAACAGTGTGGAGATGATTGGCGTCATAACGAATAGCTGTATACAGCCTGTACCTGACCAATTGTAAAAACTTGACTTATTTCAAAACTTGGCATTATGTAAGTTTGGTGTTGAGTTCCATGATTTAAACAGCATACGTTCTACGATAAATAATGCTGTACATCCTGAGGGGAAGGCAGCTTACCAGAATAGAAAATTCTAAAGTTTGCTATGTCTGACTGTGCCAGAGTAACATTTTCGATTTTGGGCTTTTTCAACCACAAGTTTCATGGCACTGATCTCAGAAAGAGTTCTGTCCTCAATCGTCGAAACTATTTTATCAAAAACGTCGACAATTCTTAGAACATGCTCACCCTTTGCCAGCTGAGCTGGTCTTAGCAACATCTTTGATTCTTGATCTGCTGGTGGACCAGTGAGAGCGCCGTCTGGATTCGATTCCAAACCGACTTGTTTACAACGTTCACAAGAAGGCCTTTACTCCACGTTGTCTCTCTCTACCCAGGGGTATACATGTAAATGTGTAACATCCAACCGTTAGGGAATCTTAACAGAAAAGCTGGGGGTAACCTTGTGATGGACTGGCATCCCATCTAGGGGGTAGTAGTTGTGCTCCTATTTAGCTAGTCACCTCATACTATGAAAACTGGAGTTAAACAATCATGTAGGCACTGGCATGGCGAGGATTGTACACAAAACTTTTCCTTTCCTCCGTAATCCAACCTAACTTGTTGAAACATTCTTCTTCAGAAATCCTGATCAATGAACCTAAACCAAATGGTCCATTATGGGGGTGGCCTGTTTATAAAGCTCCAGAGGGTGCTGGGGTAAGTGATTATGTCATATCTATTCAGTTATTAGTTTCCACTAGTGCGATGAAATGAGTGTATAACTAGCCTGAACAAGATTCAGAAAAAGAGGAGTTAAACGATAGGTAAAACAGAAAACACTACTCTTCAGAACAAAGTTATTGAGAAAATAACTTTCCGAAAATGACAAATCTAACATTGCAGCACGTGTTGACCCCTGACTTTAGGGAACAACCATGTCAGCCATAAAAGTTAATACAGGAAATAAAGCAGATTAAATGAATTAGTATCCGGTGATTTCTCTTTAAAATTACTGAATTCATTCTTTTGGGATGAGTGTGCTTGTCAGCACTGGTGGTGACGAGCGAGAAAAGGCATCTGTTTCTCAGGATAGGCTGAATGGCCACTCCCACTCTTTTTTCAACCAAGTCCTTCAATAATTGTAACCTGAAGTTTGTCTGTGATTTTTAAGTGGAATCCACCAACACCTGGAAGAAATTATTACTCGGTCTGCGATGTTGTCACCCTAAAGGAACCTATAAACTGGATATACACAGACTTAATTCCTCTCGAAGATGCTAAACTGCTGGATATTGTGATACAATATGTACTTCGAGGTTGTCCAAAGAATTCTGGTAAACATTGTAAAACATATATTGAACTTTATGCATTTCATACCAATCATACTCCGAGTGCAGCACCTATACCCACTCGGGTGAAATACCAGTTTGCAGCTAAGATTATGCCAAAGACTCTGCCTGCAGTTGGTGAACGGCAAGAATATATCTACCACGGAAAACTGGTTACTAAAGCTCAAGGTATTTATCTGGGATTTTTAGACCAAGGAGCTTGTATTGCGATACAAAATGTCACCATTGGTTATAGATACTGTTCGAAGAACGGCTCTACATTAGTGGAATTTCCGAGAACTGTGGCTCCTGCAAATGACTCTCAACTAGTAGAACAAGCAGGGAAATGCAGTGACCCCAACTCTGTTAGCAAAGAAAAACTATCAGGTGTGTGTCTTACTAGTGGAGAATGGAACATCACTGATGGCTTGAAGTGTCGTTGTAAGGAGGGTTATGAGCTTCTTGGTGATTCTCAGTCAAACACACTGAAATGCAAAGGTATGTACATGCACATTCTAAATGAATAATTTTTGTTGGTTTTAGCAAAAAATAAAATTGTTTTATTTATTTATTTATTTATTTATTTATTTGTTTATTTATTTATTTATTTATTTTATTTATTTATTTAAAACCCCTCAAGCACCTAGGGTGTTAGACAATAATGCCTAAGGCTATGAGTTGGCCAAGAGGGGAAGTTGACTCTTTCAGCCTTAGTATCACTATTTAAATTCTCCTTACTGGTTTTGTGCACAATTTGTTGAGTATTGGTTGGGAGAACGTGTTAAAAGATCAATACATTTCATCTAAGAGTTGGTGATCATTTCCTTAAGTCTTATGACCTGTTATTGTACTGAACTGATATGATGAGGAAATTAATCTGATGCTATTACTGTTGGACAGTTTAACTACAAATCCAGCAAATCGAAGCTGTTATTTAAGGTTCATAAGCTATAGGAATTCCTACATTTTTCTGGTCTCGAAAAATACGCAAGGACTTCAAATCAAACCGTAGTTGCAAGAGTTAAACCTCTGAATTCTCCTATAGCCCTCACATTTATTTTCAGTATTTTACAATACAGTAAGAAATGCCATGGGTTTACAAAATTGCGTTTCCTGTATATTTACGTGACTACTTGTCGAAAGGTGATCCCCAACTAAACACCAGGGGTTAAAATTTTCTCTTTATATAATTACATTTGGTTGAAGTCTAAGCTTGTTTTCGGCGCAAAATATTTTGATGCGAAAAATTAACCCAGTGTCGCTTCTAGCGTTTTTGTTCCCTCTTTATCGGTCATGTTAAAACGCAGACTACGGACAGACATGCAGACTGCGCAGACTGTGCAGGCTGGTTTATTTTTTAACCTTGATTTGTACTTTTTTAGGAATTTTTACTCTTTGTTGCTCAACAATACCCAACAACTTGGCACCGGGTTCTCAAAACATTTAATGTCCGGCAGTAAGAAATTTTCGGAACAATTGCGACGAAAAGACAATTCACTCCTGGAAGTATTTCATATTTGTTTGCCAGGTGATTCAAAGGTGCATTTTGGTTCTGCAGTTTACGAAATGTCTGTGCTTCAGCATACCATGAACTCGCTATGTTAACACAGGGAGCCCTCACATCAAATTGTTGTCAGGTGTCTTTATCAAGTGACAGCCATTTTGAATAATTTAGACGCGGTCAGATAGTCTGAGGTCTGGAATAGAAAAAACTAGGGGTTCGGTAAGAGCTGCAAACGGTTTCCGAAGGCTTCTCGGTTCCAGACCTCACATTCATACTAAAAAATGGCAACCTTGCGAAGCCACGATTCCGATTTAATGTGAGGGCTCCCTGCGTGTTAGTGTGCGGCGTGTCTTACCGTGGCCACCCAACAAACTTTTTCACAAGTTTGCCAATCAGGGGGCGCGAAATTTGCGTAACGTGCACGGCTCCTCCCTGTCACGCAAACCCTACAGTCCAATTTGCACGCTTGGTGGAGCTGAAGTTCTCATCTTTTTCTTCCGCAAACTTTACAGATCACCACTTTGCTCACTATTTGGCATTAGAGAAGAATATAGGGGCCTTGGAAAGGAAGATGAACCATGCACTTTCCGAAAGTTATGAAAGCTTTCCAGTATTGGATGTTGCAACGAAATTCGCATTCGGCAGTAAATCCATTTGCTATTTCGCCATTGTGGCTCGTTGGCATTTATATTGGGAAAAATCTATCCGCTTTTGCATTCGCTAACAAAAATGGATTTGCATTCGCTGAAATCTTTTCTCAGTAATTTATTAAATGCAAGCTTTACATAGGAGGTAGGAGATATAAACCGATGCGAGAGATATAAACCCATAGGCCAGTCGTAATATACAATTGGACTGTAAAATGTGAGGACAGTCATTCATTATTCATTATACAACATGTTGTAGAATTATATGAAGATCATCGCAGTGAAGGTGTTTCAACTTAAGCAGTTGAAAAGAAGAAACCTGAAAAAATTCAGGCTTGAGCGGGAATCGAACCCATGACCTCTACGATACCGGTGCAGCGCTCTAACCAACTGAGCTATCAAGCCAACTGGGAGCTGGTCAATTGAGAGTTCGTATTTATCCCGTAGATGGAGAAATGAATATGAATATATGAAATAATCATATATTTGAACTGCGGATAAAGATAGAATTATATGAAGATCATCGCAGTGAAGGTGTTCAACTTAAGCAGTTGAAAAGAAGAAACCTGAGAAAATTCACGATTGAGCGGGAATCGAACCCATGACCTTCATATAATTCTATCTATAATCTATCTATAATTCTATCCGATGATGATGCCGCAATTTGGCTTCTGTCTGGTCATGCTCAAATCCCGTTCCAAACATCTATGACTTCACTTGCAGCATGGAAACTTAACTTTAATTTCTTCCATTGCCGAGGTTGTTTGCCAAATTTGATCTAGGGCATATGCACAATTCAAAGTTTGGACAATTCACTTCTGGACCGTACCCGGTCGTCTTTCTGGGTCTTAGCGCGCAGTCCCTTTGTCTTCGGTTCTCAATTCGATTTCTTTTTTGGAGTTTGTGGGCCATTTGATGGTCTTTACTTGGACTAGAAAAGATTTCAACTAAACTTTCAGGAAATTTACAACTAGAAGTGTCAAGCAGTGGCCAAGTTTTGCATCAATTTCACACGGAAATTTTTTTTCCTTTTTCTTTGTGTAACTCTGGTCTATTTCAAGTGAGCGCTTCAGTTTAGACAATTTTGTCAAAAGTGTGCCAGGTGCATCAATTAGTTATCAAAACATCTGCTGTCACTCAAAACGATGACGGCACAAACTAAACAAGGACTATGGTCCTTTACAGGGGGTTTTGGGCGGCATGGGAGTCAATGGATTAAGCGAAAAAAACCAGTGATGACCAAGCCTGGGAAAACAGCCGACGTTTCGCGAGGTCGCCACTTGAGCCCTCGGAAAACGACGTCTAAAGTAACGAGCGCAGAAATTCCATACTGATGACGTGTCACTACCCAGATCTAGGTAGTGCTTATGATTGGTTGAAACGCGAGGGAATTTCGTTTCAACCAATCAAAAGCACTACCTAGATCTGGATAGTGACAAGTCATCTGTATGGAATTTCTGCACTCGATACTCAGACGTCGTTTTACGAGGGCTCACTTGGCGACCTCGCGAAACGTCGGCTGTTTTCTCAGGCTAGTAATGACCTGGCATTACTGTATTTGATGTAAACAAACGCAAGTTGATTGCCTATGTTTGGCGTATTTTATTGAAATTGTTCTAATTATATAATGAAAAGTCATACCTGATTGTTTATAATTTGTTTTAAGTTTTGAATTGATTGTTTTTGAACTTTTACCAATGAAATCCCTGAAATCCCTTTACCTTTTTTTAGTAAAGTTATTTCTTCGTTTGTTCTACTTATACCGTACCTCCGAGATACAACTGTTTCTATGCAAACTGGGTTGTGTTATTCCCCATTCGTTAATTAACCATTAATTTATTAGCCTATAAAAAAATTAAAATCGCTCCTGATATCTTGGAGATTTTGTGCATTTGCAATCTTTTACCCCGTTCTAACGTCTCAAGTATGGACACTCCGTTTTAGATCAGGAGTCCCAAAAAATCACGACCCCGTTGGGCAGTACATATCCGTATGGGTATTAGGGAGTACCGCTCGACTTTTCTGTTTTTAGATTGAAATAAAAGTAGCTATTCTTCTGTCCAAGTTGTTGGGAGCTGTTAAATGTAGAGTTGAATGACAGATAAACGTCAAAGCAATAACTGTAAATTCAGAAAATTATCAAAACACATGATTTTGTGTTGCACAGATAATATTGGTAGTATTTCACCAAGTACTGAGAACTGACTGTACGTCAATCAGAAGTTGCTCAGAATGAGAGAAATTCATGAATTTCTTTTAAAGTCGTGTGAGTTTTGAAGAAGTAGGCTCTGATCGGTAAAATATGCAACTGAAGACTATTTTAGGCTAAAAGTACAAAATTGCATGGTCACGTTATGTCAGAAGCCCTGATTATTTTATCAATTATAGTCACTAAACAGACTACTGAGAAACCACTTATTATAAATAAATTGTGTTAAAGAAATGTTTAATTTTTGTTGTTGATTATAATACAGAGTGTCAAAACGATACTTACAAGAGTAACGTGAGCAATACCAAATGTGTTGAGTGTCCTGCCAACTCACATTCTAACACAGAAAGAACTGACTGCACATGCGATGAAGGATTCTACAAATTAGTTATGGAAGCACCTTGTAAAGGTAAGTAAATACACAATTTGCCGGAGTGTACAAGGGCGAACAAGCGTGAGGTTTCTATATTGCAAATGTATGGACTGTGTTAGAGGCACGGTTCTAAAACTTGCAAGTCAAATAGAATGAATAACTCTGATTAGAAATTACGTAGGCAAGGACCAAACAATCTAGTTTAAGATACTGAATGCTTTTTCTTACCTTTTCTAATAGCAATATTGTACATCTACCTGAAAACATAGTTCATGTACGTCTACGTGTACCGGTAAACAGACTTTCAACTGATGATTTCATCGTTATTGGGTGATGTAAGAGCAAACAGATCGTTGATGATTCATAATGGCTGTCTCACGTCTGTGAAACCCATGGCTCCCATGGCTATAAACTATAGACTAAAGTTAACCAGGGTGTCCATTAGGCAAAATTGATGTCTAAACTATGCATGTTAGGGCTACATGTAGATGAGGCCTACAATAATTCTAGGCTTATTCTAGAGTTCCAGTTAAGCCTTTACTTGGTCTGTGAATTGCCGTTGAACCACTGGCCTGCTGCCTGCTTTAACTTACTACAAACCCTATTGCCCCCCCCCCTTATATAAGCCCCTCCCCAGATAAGCCCCAGCTCTATTAAACCCCCTTTTCAGAGAAAGAAATTTACTAAGCCCTTCCCTCCTCATCTCCCTCCTTCCCCATCTCCCCAACACCTTTTCCTTCACAACAAAAAGAACATTACCGGTGCATTTAATCAATCCTGGCACAAATTTACATGTGGGGGAATTTTACTGCTATTAAAGAATTGTCACCATGATTTCACCGCGGTCAAACGAGAAAAATGAGAAAAGTACTTCAAAGATAAGGCAGTTATTTTCACTGTTTATAGTTTGATGCTTTATCAGTAACCTCTAGATTTACTAAAATGTTTCGAACTTTACTAAAAAAGTTCTTAGTGTTTGAAAACGGGAAACGGACTTGTCGGCGCAATTTGTGATAGTAACTGTGCTCAGGTGCGGAACATTCAAATAGAAAAGAAATTCGTTTATTTCAAAGAAATGAAAATATATTTGCACTCACCCGCCATCTTATATATTCTTCCTCATGTTTCGACTACATCGACCTCGCGAAACGTCGGCTGTTTTCTCAGGCTAGTGATGACCTGGCATTACTGAATTTGATGTAAACAAACGCAAGTTGATTGCCTATGTTTGGTGTATTTTATTGAAATTGTTCTAATTCAATGAAAAGTCATACCTGATTGTTTATAATTTGTTTTGTGTTTTGAATTGATTGTTTTTGAACTTTTACCAATGAAATCCCTGAAATTCCTTTACCTTTTTTTGGTAAAGTTATTTCTTCGTTTGTTCGACTTATACCGTACCTCCGAGATACAACTGTTTCTATGCAAACCGGGTTGTGTTATTTCCCCATTCATTAATTAACCATTAATTTATTTCCCTATAAAAAATTAAAATCGCTCCTGATATCTTGGAGATTTTGTGCATTTTCAATCTTTCACCCCGTTCTAACGTCTCAAGTATGGACACCCCGTTTTAGATCAGGAGTCCCAAAAAATCACGACCCCGTTGGGCAGTACATATCCGTATGGGTATTAGGGAGTACCGCTCGACTTTTCTGTTTTTAGATTGAACTAAAAGTAGCTATTCGTCTGTCCAAGTTGTTGGGAGCTGTTAAATGTAGAGTTGAATGACAGATAAACGTCAAAGCAATAAATGAAAATTCAGAAAATTATCAAAACACATGATTTTGTGTTGCACAGATAATGTTGGTAGTATTTCACCAAGTACTGAGAACTGACTGTACGTCAATCAGAAGTTGCTCGGAATGAGAGAAATTCATGTATTTCTTTTAAAGTTGTGTGAGTTTTGAAGAAGTATGCTCTGATCGGTAAAATATGCAACTGAAGACTATTTTAGGCTAAAAGTACAAAATTGCATGGTCACGTTATGTCAGAAGCCCTGATTATTTTATCAATTATACTCACTAAACAGACTACTGAGAAACCACTTATTATAAATAAATTGTGTTAAAGAAATGTTTAATTTTTGTTGTTGATTATAATACAGAGTGTCAAAACGATACTTACAAAAGTAACGTGAGCAATACCAAATGTGTTGAGTGTCCTGCCAACTCACATTCTAACACAGAAAGAACTGGCTGCACATGCGATGAAGGATTCTACAAATTAGTTATGGAAGCACCTTGTAAAGGTAAGTAAATACACAATTTGCCGGAGTGTACAAGGGTGAACAAGCGTGAGGTCTCTATATTGCAAATGTATGGACTGTGTTAGAGGCGCGGTTCTAAAACTTGCAAGTCAAATAGAATGAATAACTCTGATTAGAAATTACGTAGGCAAGGACCAAACAATCTAGTTTAAGATACTGAATGCTTTTTTCTTACCTTTTCTAATAGCAATATTGTACATCTACCTGAAAACATAGTTCATGTACGTCTACGTGTACCGGTAAACAGACTTTCAACTGATGATTTCATCGTTATTGGGTGATGTAAGAGCAAACAGATCGTTGATGATTCATAATGGCTGTCTCACGTCTGTGAAACCCATGGCTCCCATGGCTATAAACTATAGACTAAAGTTAACCAGGGTGTCCATTAGGCAAAATTGATGTCTAAACTATGCATGTTAGGGCTACATGTAGATGAGGCCTGCAATAATTCTAGGCTTATTCTAGAGTTCCAGTTAAGCCTTTAGTTGGTCTGTGAATTGCCGTTGAACCACTGGCCTGCAGCCTGCTTTAACTTACTACAAACCCTATTGCCCCCCCCCATTATATAAGCCCCTCCCCAGATAAGCCCCAGCTCTATTAAACCCCCTTTTCAGAGAAAGAAATTTACTAAGCCCTTCCCTCCTATCTTATAAGTCCCCATCTCCCCAACACCTTTTCCTTCACAACAAAAAGAACATTACCGGTGCATTTAATCAATCCTGACACAAATTTACACGTGGGGGAATTTTACTGCTATTAAAGAATTGTCATCATGCTTTCACCGCGGTCAAACGAGATAAATAAGAAAAGTACTTCAAAGATAAGGCAATTATTTTCACTGTTTATCATTTGATGCTTTATCAGTAACCTCTAGATTTACTAAAATGTTTCGAACTTTACTAAAAAAGTTCTTAGTGTTTGAAAACGGGAAACGGACTTGTCGGCGCAATTTGTGATAGTAACTGTGCTCAGGTGCGGAACATTCAAATAGAAAAAAACTCGTTCATTTGAAAGAAATGAAAATATATTTACACTCACCCACTATTTTATATATTTTTGCTCATGTTTCGACTGCATCGGGAATGAATCTTACGAATTAAAACGAAAAAACGGCCTCAGACGTTTGACCGCTGTGGACATCATGTTATTCACAAATATGACACTCCATTGTTCAAGTGCTGATTATTTATTGACATTTTGCTAAACTAAACAAGTCCCCCCCCCCCAGATAGGCCGCTCTCTAATAAGCATGCGTGGACCGTTTATTGGATAGTGTTGTGAATAGTTAGCTTGAGATTGAGGAAGAAAAGGCTAATATAAGTTTTCTTTCCTAGTATTACCACGGGCACCACCTAAGGCAAACATAACTGTTTTCAAGGCAACAAAAGTGGCCATCAATTGGGCGCCATCACCTGATGATATCAATGGAACGCTGCGATATTCAGTGGACTGCTTTAGATGCAAGGCACACAAAGACAGGGAGTGTAAGGATCCCTGTGGGCCAAAGTTAAAATATCATCCAAACAAAGACAACATCACTGATGTCAAAGTAACAGTGAGTGGTTTGCAGTCTGACACCTTCTTTCTGTTCCGAGTTTACTCTGTGAATGAGCTGAACCAGCAGGAGAAAGACAGAGATAAATGGAACTACGCTGAAGTATTTGTGAAAACACAAGGTTAGATGCGTTATTAATAATGAAATTATTCTTTCACTTTAATTGTTTGTGCACGTTCTTGTAGCTCTTATCTGGAAACAGCCAAGTCGCAATTACGGATTGACTGAACTAACCATCCGAGTTAGCAGGGAGAAATTCTGCTAACTACATTTAAATTATGATTGTGGTCAGTCAAAGTTTACTGTAATTCCAAAAAAAAATGTAGTGGGATTTCTAATAGCTGTTATGAAAAGGCAACTGTGCGATTGGTAACGTTAAAACCTGTGACGTTAGACTGCTTAGTATTCAAGTATATTCAAATAGGGCTTGGTGTAAGTTTGTAACACAACCTGTCCTCTCTTTTTAAATTAATAACTAACTCGACATGTCATGTATGTACGTCATTTGTCTTAAAACAACAGGTGTTCGAAATAGAAAACAATCTTAAGGTGGCTAGAAAGGGTTTTTTTAATTGTTATAAAAATCCTTTTGAAACGAGAAAAGTACAAAGAAATATTTCTGACCATGTGGGTAAACTATGAATATCTTGACATTTATTTTGTAGGGCAATACTTTTAGGCTGGTTGTGACGTCATAGCCGTTTCCATGGCAACACTAAAGGTCCACAAAAAGAACCTACAAATTTCATTTTTCGCCGATTATCTGGAAAACTAAGTCGGTGACATGCATTTTTAGAAAGCTCTCTAAGTTCTTCAACTTCTCTGACGGTGTAGCAAAAAGGTTATTCAGTAGAACGTAAGTAACATCGAAATGTCATTTTTTTATTACAAAAAATTCCACAGAGCACCTTTCGTCCAAACGCTTCTATTTGAATTGGCACACTTAATGTTACAGGGATGCAAAAAATCAGGATGGGTCACCGAGCAAAATTTCGACATAAAAACAAATGTTTCGTGTACGTTTTATTTCTGGTTTGAGCGATTTTACGCGCCATTTTAACTTCCGGTATTTTGCGCGCGCGACTTATAATAGAAATTTGGATTCACTCAGCTGACGAGAAGCTGACACGTGCATTCTAGCTATGTCGTGTGTAGGCTGCACGTGTGCGTGCGGCTAAAGGGTTTCAGCTGTTGCGCGCGAGTAACCTGCACACGACGTGGCAAGGATGCAAGCGTCAGCTGAGTGAAGCCAAATTTCTTTAAAAATCGCGCGCCGCAAAACACCGGAAGTTAAAACAGCGTAAGATCGTGCGAACTGGAAATAAAATGTGCACGAAACATTTGTGTTTTTTTTGCGAAATTTTGTTTGTCGGCTTACCCTGATCTTTCCATGCGTGCAACATTCAAAGTGCCACTTCAAATAAAAACTTCTGGGGGAAATTCAGTGGTAGTTTTTGTATAATTCAGGAACTCCTTTTTTTGATGTAACTTAAGTTCTACTGAATACCTTTTTGCCATACCGTCAGAGAAGTTAAAGAATTCAGGGAGCTTTCCACAACCACAGTCCACAATAAAAAGGGTAGGTCACCTATTTAGTTTTTCAGTTAATTTGCATAAACTGAAATTTAGAGGTTCTAGATCTTCTTGTGGAGGTTTATTGTTACCATGATAACCGCTTAGGCGTCACAAACAGCCTACAAGTATTGCCCAGCAAAAGAGGTGCAAACATATTTGTAGTTTTCCCACATGGTCATAAATAGTAATCTGTAGTCTTTCCTCGTTTCAAAAGCGTGATGCGAATTAAACACCCTTACGAGCCACCTTAATGTCACTCAGTCAATTCGAGCAGTGCCCATTCCCGAGCAAACCCCCGAGCATTCCCCAGTTTTGAACCGAGAATTGGCAAATGTCAACCAAAGAGTAGTACATTAAAAATTATTCGCCTCTGTGCTCCTTCACGTACCAATTAAAGTTAATTCAGGCAAACTAGTTTACTTTAGTCTAGTTAGCTTACCTAAGCTTAGCTTAGGGTTAGGGTTAGGGTTAAGGTTAGGTTGGGTTGGGTTAGGTTAGTTTACTTATGTTTAGTTTAGTTTAGCTCAGCTTAGCTTAGCTTACCTTAGCTTAGCTTACCTTAGCTTAGCTTAGCTTAGCTCAGCTTAGCTCAGCTTAGCTTAGTTGAGTTGAGTTGAGTAGTTGAGTTGAGCTGAGTTTAGTTTAGTTAATCGGCGCGAAAGTCGCTTTTTTGTCAGGACTTTTTATGTATCCTTTTCATACGAACTTCACGCTCGAAAACGTTTGAACTGCCTCAAACTTCAAGACTCTGAAAAACTGCAAGTGACGTGTCTTCGCTAAGCAGATTATCCTCCCTAAAATCATCTTAGAGCCTCTGTGGAGGAAAGAGACATGTGGGGGGTTTTAGTTCTTATATAAAACGGAGGTTTTGACTTCTTTTTTGGGAGTTTAATTAGCCGGCTCAAGGCCTATTTAGCCTGGCGAGGTACTGGTTCAGGCTAAACCTCAAAAGACCTCTAGGAGCCTCTGTGCCTTGCTTGATCTCTTGATCAGTACACTCCACATTCTACATTCAGCTAACTTAACAATTCTCAAAGTTAATTGTAAAGGAGAGACAGCCCCCTACTCTCATCCGTAAAAGCTATTTAAACTTAAAAATAAAAATAACCATCAAAAGTCTCGGGCAAGATTGCATAACTTAATTGGTTACTTAACTTAATTAATAAGACCGGTTGAAAAGACACCGTTCGAAAGGTAAGGTATCGAACTTTGGAAAAACACGTCAAAAGTTGGAGACGTCTTGTTCCAACTAAAAGATCGTAAGTGAACAGTAATATTGCCGCGAAATGGTTTTATTTCACAAGGAATAGTAGGGAAAAGCGCTTAAATTTATTAATCTATAACTTATTAAATTAAGGGTAAACTTATAAGATGTAAAAAGTTCAAATTTGGGAAGATACGTGATCCCATTCAAATTACAGTATATCTTTAAAGCAAGAGTAAGTGCTTTTGCTAGGAACTTTTTCTTGTCCTTAATTTTCATTATTCAGAGGAATGCTCTACAACCTTAAAAATGGCTTTTCTTACATTTTGCAAATTAAATGGAGTTCTGTAGCTCCATTTCCAATTTAAGTTTAAAATAAATCTTATATCGAAGGTTCTGAAAAAACAAAGAAGAAGCTAAAAAATGCTTTTTAATAAGTTTAACTGATATGCAGTACTGATGGATCGTAGAAACAATCTGTTTTAAAATGAAGACACTAATTGAGCTGTTGAGTAGAAAGACTAGAATACACAGCAAAAACAATGTGCCCGTTCTCTTCATAAAATGAATCAGTAGCGAGAAAGCGCAGTTGCTAGGTTTCTGTGTTGGGCTGGTTGAGTTAAAACAAGTTAAAACAGATGAGAGGAAAGATGACAACAACGGGTAAGATCGAAGAGGTCAATGGAAATCAAGAGGCATCTCTTCATCTCTGAGTGTGAAGCACAGGCTTTGGAACTCAGTCGAGGTTCCTCTTTTGGTATGGCTTCACTACTGTTTGTAAGTGTAATGAACTGGCGGCTCTTTTACCGTTCGAAATCGACTGGGTTCGAAACTATGTACCCTTGATCCTGTGGATCTCTCCAGTAAAGTTTACTGGCATCTAAAAATGCAACAGAATGATAATTCTTTACTACAAGACATTAACACGTGACAGCTGTCCAAGCTCCTCTAATGAGCGCAGGCTATTATTGACAGCATCCACCATGCTGACAAGTGACCAATATAATAATAATAATAACTTTTTTTACGTGTCAAAATTGATCTAGCTCCCTGTAAAGACAGGGTGCTAATTGCGGACACACTAAATAATAATAATAATAATAATAATAATAATAATATTACAAATTGTTAAAAAATGCACTTATGTCTAAACAATATATATCTAAAGAATAATGGCATTGCTTGTTTGACAAACAATGTTAATTAATTTCAGACTTTTCGTAAGCCAATAAATTCATTATCATGCGTGTATTTTTACTCCGGGAACTATTTTTTCCAGAAAAAGCCTTTAAAAGGCTCAGGAAGTTTAAGGCCCAAATGCATGTCTCGTTTCCCAGTTGCCGACATTCGGATAAGCCTTCTCTTTGAGGAAAAGGTTACAATCTGTCCGGAACAACTAATTCGTTCCTTTGAGCAACTTTAAGCCCTTCAATGTCCAGTTCATTTGAATCGAGACTCCCAGAGCTTTCCCATTTCCTTTCACCTTTTAAATGACCTATTTTGATCTGTACTATGTCCAAAACCCTCTTGAAAATTGTTGTGTACAACAATCAGTCGTGCCACCATTTTTCGAATTCCTCCAGATAAACGTGGTAGCGGCGCCGCATTTAACCCAGCCCTGTCTCCAAGAAAACCACGGTCAGAATGTCAGCACTCGTCCTTCCCCACCCCTATATATCAGTAACTTACCAACAGTCGTCCAGTGACCTTGAACAACCTACTACGACGAACCTCATACCTGGTTGTTTATAATTTGTTTTGTGTTTTGAATAGGCTTCTTTCGATATATTAAAATTCAGCTTGGTAGCGAGGCCTAGAGGACACAAACAAAAGAAATGAATAAACATGCTTGTAAAATTTCTTTTATTTGTGTCCTCTAGGCCTCGCTACCAAGCTGAATTTTAATATATCGAAAGAAGCCTATTTGCTGTGTTTTGAACTCTTATCTATAGAAATCCCTGGGGACGGGGTGCTCTTTTGGGCGGGTGTGTGCGCCCCAGGCCTCCCAAGTTAGTCTTCATTTTAGAAGGTTTTGCATTAAAAGTGATAGCCCGTTCTAGAAAGAGGCATTTTTTTAAAAAAATACTAGATATATGCAAAATTTCAAAAGCCCTTAGAAGTTATTTCTTTGTTTTTTTTTTTACTTATACCTCCGCGATACAACTGTTTCTTAGCAAACCGGGTTGCGTTATTTTCCCCATTAGTTGATTAGCCATTTACGTATTTCCCTATAAATAGATTAAAATCGCTACTGATATCTTGAAGCCTTTGTCATTTGCAATATTTCAAGCTCGTTCTAGAAAACGTCCCAAGTATGGACACCCCGTTTCAGATGAGGAGTCCCAAAGAATCACGACCCCCGTTGGTATAGGTATTAGGGAGTACCGCTCGACGTTTCTGTTTTTAGATTGAACTAAAAGTAACTATTCTTCTGTCGAAGTTGTTGGGAGCTGTTAAATGTAGAGTTTAATGACAGAAAAACGTCAAAGCAATAACTGTAAATTCAGCAATTTATCAAAACATGATTTTCAAGTGTTGCACAGATAATGTTAGTTGTATTTCACCAAGCACTGACAACTGACTGTACTTCAATGACAAGTTGCTCAGAAAGAGAGAAATGCATGTATTTCTTTTAAAGTTGTGTGAGTTTTGAAGAAGTATGCTCTGATCGGTGAAATATGCAACTGAAGACTATTTTAGGCTAAAATTACAAAATTGCATGGTCACGTTATGTCAGAAGCCCTGATTATTTTATATTGTACTCACTAAACAGACTACTAAAAAATCACTTAAATAAATTCTGTTAAAGAAATGTTTAATTTTTGTTGTAGATTATGATACAGAGTGTCAAAACGGTACTTACAAGAGTAATGTGAGCAATACCAAATGTGTTGAGTGTCCTGCCAACTCACATTCTAATACAGAAAGAACTGGCTGCATCTGCGATGAAGGATTCTACAAATTAGTTACGGAAGCACCTTGTAAAGGTAAGTAAATACACAATTTGCTGGAGTGTACGAGAATGAACAAGCGTGAGGTCTGTATTGCAAATGTATGGACTGTGTTGGAGGCACGGTTCTAAAACTTGCAAGGATAGAATGAACAACACTGATAAGAAATTACATAGGCAAGGACCAAACAATCTAGTTTAAGATACTCTGTATGCTTTTTCTTACATTTCCCAATAGCAATATTGTACATCTAAAAGAAAACATAGTTCATGTACGTCTACATGTACCTGTAAGCATACTTTCAACTGATGATGTCATCGTTAAAATATTGGGTGATGTAAGAGCAAAAAGATCGTTGATGATTGATAACGGCTGTGTCATGTCTGTGAAACCCATGGCTATAAGCTGCACATTAAAGTTAACCAGGGTGTCCATTAGGCAAAAATTGATGTCTAAACTATGCATGTTACGGCTAAATGTAGATGAGGCCTACAATAACTCTAGGCTTATTCTAGAGTTCCAGTTAAGCCTTTAGTTGGTCTGTGAATTGCCGTTGAACCACTGACCTGCAGCCTGCTTTAACTTACTACAAACCCTGTAAGCCCCTCCCTTATATAAGACCCCCCCCTCCCCAGATAAGCCCCAGCTCTATTAAGCCCCCTTTTCAGAGAAAGAAATTTACTAAGCCCTTCCCTCCTATCTTATAAGTCCCCCTCTCCCCAACCACTTTTCCTTCACAACAAAAAGAACATTACCGGTGCATTTAATCAATCCTGGCACAAATTTACACGTGGGGAATTTTACTGCTATTAAAGAATTGTCATCATGATTTCACCGCGGTCAAATGAGATAAATAAGAAAAGTACTTCAAAGATAAGGCAATTATTTTCACTGTTTATAGTTTGATACTTTATCAGTATTCTTTAGATTTACTAAAATGTTTCGAACTTTACTGAAAAAGTTCTAAGTGTTTGAAAACGGGAAACGGACTTGTCGGTGCAATTTGTGATAGTAACTGTGCTCAGGTGCGGAACAACAATATTGCTATTTCCCAATAGCAATATTGTACATCTAAAAGAAAACATAGTTCATGTACGTCTACATATACTGGTAAACATACTTTCAACTGATGATGTCATCGTTAAAATGTTGGGTGATGTAATAGCAAAAAGATCGTTGATGATTGATAATGGCTGTCTCACATCTGTAAAACCCATGGCTATAAGCTGCAGACTAAAGTTGACCAGGGTGTCCATTAGGCAAAATTGATCTCTAAACTATGCATGTTAGGGCTACATGTAGATAAGGCCTACAATAATTCTAGGCTTATTCTAGAGTTCCAGTTAAGCCTTTACTTGGTCTGTGAATTGCAGTTGAACCACTGGCCTGCAGCCTGCTTTAACTTACTACAAATCCTATAGGCCAACCCCCCCCCCCCATATAAGCCCCCTCCCCAGAGAAGCCCCAGCTCTATTAAGCGCCCTTTTCAGAGAAAGAAATTTACTAAGCCCTTCCCTCCTATCTTATAAGTCCCCCTCTCCCCAACCCCTTTTCCTTCACAACAAAAACAACGTTACCGGTGCATTTAATCAATACTGGCATAAATTTACATGTGGGGGAATTTTACCACTATTAAAGGATTGTCACCATGCTTTCACCGCAGTCAAACGAGAAAAATAAGAAAAGTACTTCAAAGATAAGGCAATTATTTTCACTGTTTATAGTTTGATACTTTATCAGTATTCTTTAGATTTACTAGAATGTTTCGAACTTTACTAAAAAAAAAGTTCTAAGTGTTTGAAAACGGGAAACGGACTTGTCGGTGCAATTTGTGATAGTAACTGTGCCCAGGTGCGGAATATTCAAATAGAAAAGAAACTCGTTTATTTGACTCACCCACTATATATATATATATGCATGCTTCGACTGCATCGGGAATGAATCTTACGAATTAAACCGAGAAAACGGCCTCAGACGTTTGACCGCTGTGGACATCATGCTAGTCACAAATATATAACACTCCGTTGTTTAAGGTTACTTCAGACCTTTCGCGAGGACCTCCCGTGTCCTCCGGGAAAAATTCGTATGCTCGCCATTTTAAAGGAAAGCACAGCAAACTATCTATCGTTGGAAAGCTTAATAAAATAATGTAGATTTCAGGTAAAAAATATGAACTGCCAGGTTTTTCAAGTCCACAAAAGAAAAATGCAAAAATGACCGCTGAGATGACCATGCGTCGTTCAATCAAACAAATGAATTAAGAGGGTACCAAAATTCGGCAGATTTCTGTGAAATTTGGCCTGAACATTCCTTAGATGCTGTGAAACAAAAGTGTGTCAGGGATTTTTGAAATTTATAATATTTCACCCGTCTTTTTACCACTCAGAATATCGAAAAATACTGAGACACTTTTGATGATTGATCCTTTGTGATTAACACTGTGCAGTTATTTTGCCAATGCGCTTGGATTTGATACCCTATTATTCAACTGAATGACAAATGGTCATTTTCGTGGTTGTTTGCGATTTTCTTTTGTGGAATTGAAGAAACCGGCAATTTATATTTTTTTCCGAAATCTACATTTGTTAAGCTTTCCAACGATATATAGTTTGAAAGAATAGAATTATATGTAGATATATGTATTTCATATATCTACATATAATTCTGCAAATATATGAATTTCATATATTCATGTTCAGATATATAGTTTGCCGTGTTTTCCTTTAAAACGGCGCGCATACGAATTCTTTCCCCGAGGACAACCGCGAAGGTCCGGAGTAACCTTAAGTGCTAATAATTTATTGGCATTTTGCTAAAATAAATGAGACCCCCCCCCCCTCCCTCCTTCCCCCTCAGATAAGCTGCCCTCTATTAAGCATGCGCGGACCGTTTATTGGATAGTGTTCTGAATAGTTAGCTTGAGATTGAGGAAGAAAAGGCTAATATAAATTTTCTTTCCTAGCATTACCACGGGCACCACCTAAAGCAAACATAACTGTTGTCAAGGCAACAAAAGTGTCCATCAATTGGACTCCATCACCTGATGATATCAATGGAACGCTGCGGTATTCAGTGGACTGCTTTAGATGCAAGTCACACAAAGACAGGGAGTGTAAGGATCCCTGTGGGCCACAGTTAAAATATCATCCAAGCAAAGACAACATCACTGATGCCAAAGTAACAGTGAGTGGTTTGCAGTCTGGCACCTTCTTTCTGTTCCGAGTTTACTCTGTGAATGAGCTGAACCAGCAGGAGAAAGACAGAGATAAATGGAACTACGCTGAAGTATTTGTGAAAACACAAGGTTAGATGCGTTATTAATAATGAAATTATTCTTTCACTTTAACTGTTTGTGCACGTTCTTGTAGCTCTTATCTGGAAACAGCCAAGTCGCAATTACGGATTGACTGAACTAACCATCAGAGTTAGCAGGGAGAAATTCTACATTTAAATTATGATTGTGGTCAGTCAAAGTTTACTGTGATTCCAAAAAAAATGTAGTGGGATTTCTAATAGCTGTTGTGAAAAGGCAACTGTGCGATTGGTAACGTTAAAAACTGTGACAGTATTCTGCTTAGTATTCAAGTATATTCAAATAGGACTTAGTGTAAGTTTGTAACACAACCTGTCCTCTCTTATCAAATTAATAACTAACTCGACATAAAAACAACCATAAGGTGGCTAGAAAGGTTTTTTTTTTTTTTTTTTTTTACGAATTTAAGAATTAATCACCCTTACTAGCCACCTTAATGTTTATCAGTCAATACGAGCCGTACCCATCCTCCGAGCAAAGCTCCGGGCATTCCCCTGTTTTGAACCGAGAGTTGGCAAATGTCAACCAAAGAGCAGTACAGTAAAAATTATTCGCCTTGGTGCTCCTTCACGTACCAACAAAAGTTAATTCAGGCAAACTAGTTTACTTTAGTCTAGTAAGCTTAGCTTAGCTTAGGGTTAGGGTTAGGGTTAAGGTTAGGTTAGGTTGCTGGGCCGTAGCCAGAAAAAATTTATGACTGAGGCAATGTCCATGGTTTAATTCTCTTCCTAGGTATTGAGGGTGATAAACGAAAAAAATGACTGAGGCAAGTGCCTCGGTTTGCCTCATACTGGCTACGGTCCTGGGTTGGGTTAGGTTAGGTTAGTTTACTTATGTTTAGTTTAGTTTAGTTTAGTTTAGTTTAGCTCAGCTTAGCTTAGCTTAGCTTAGCTTAGCTTAGCTTAACTTAGCTTAGCTTAGCTTAGCTTAGCTTAGCTTAGCTTAGCTTAGCTTAGCTTAGCTTAACTTAGCTTAGCTGAGCTGAGTTGAGTTAAGTTGAGTCGAGTCGAGTCGAGTCGAGTGGAGTTGAGTTGAGTTAATAGGCGCGAAAGTCGCTTTTTTTGTCGGGACCTTTTTTGCATCTTTTTCATACGAACTTCTGCCTCAAGCTTCAAGACTCTGAAAAACTGCAAGTGATGTGTCATTATGCGTTGACTACAGAGAACTCTCCCCCCCCCCCCACCCTCCTGTTACATTTTTTTACCCCGTGTAAAATAACCCCATGGACTTCCATGGAATTCCATGGATTTCTGACTGGTGCAGTAATTTTCAAGTAACGTATAGGTTGTTACTTACGTAAAGCTACATAAAGTTTCTTCGAGTTGTTTGGATTCCTGTACCGGTAAATAACATCGTCAAGCGCCATCCGTAATCTATGGACTCTTCGTGACAACGTTTCATTATTTCAATTATGAGGAAGACATTTTTCGCGATATCTTACTATATTTCTTATATATTTCAAGCACTGTATGGTGTTAGACATTATTCGAGCTGATCATAAGTCTGAAGTACATTTATTGTCTGGCTGGAAATTAAATGTGTATTTTCTAGAAGGCATGTAGCCCTCATGATTTCAATGCTAGCTTAATTTCTGATTTCGAAGTTTCACTGAGTTGTGTGCCCCGAGGCTCTCGCTACCTGTAGGTTTACATTTACATATCTGCTTCAAAACATATTATGCTTGACTTGCAGTTATTATACTTCCCTGTGTTTTTTTGCTAAAAAAACAGAATGCTCTAGGATTCAATGTTATCAAGTGAGCCTAATCTTAACGCTGGTGTGCTTTTTTCCCAATGCAGTGTTTTCCTGTTCAGCTTCTGGTATCCCAGTCTGCAGGGAACCCAATGTCAAGTGTGAAGTGCACTGCTGTTCATCGGACTACTGCAATGGAGCCTCCCGTCCTGTAGTTGGTGGTCTTTTTGTGGCTGTCACTGCAAGCTTCATGTACTGGTTCTGTTTTTAGGGTGTTTTTAACTGACTTAATGGCGAAAAGAAGGCCAGATAATAGCATTTTAGTGACTTTTCTTATTTTGTAGTGGTCTGAGAGCAAGTTAAAAAGACTCGTTCTTATCAGGATACCAGCCTATCAGGATGTAATTTGCCTTATCAGCCTATCAGGATGCAATTTGCAATAAAAATGAAATACGTATTTGTTAACGTCTTCGCTTTTTTTAGTGCTTACGGAATTCAGACGGACTTGGCAAGAAAAGATGTACTCATCCTTGAAAATTGCTCTGAGCCAATCATAAGGCGTTCAGTACTCACTCCAATGACAAAAATATCTTAAAGTCTCAAGCGATGTCCTTAACCCTGCTGCAAATGAATCATAGAACCTTTCCAAGGGATTCTCCCTCCAAACCACGAAACTCTGCAATGTCCTGTCCTGGCTGACATCGATGGTTTTCAACATCACAAAAAGCTCGGCGTTCATAACTAATGTTTTCTCGCTGCGACAACAGATACGGAGAGGAAAAAAATTGTAAAATACCTTTCCTTTCAAGAAAGTAACTTAGAAATAAAATGTGTTTATTAAAAATCGATTCCCTCTTTCTCATTGGCAATTCAACTAGAACAGAGAGCAGTAATTGGTTAACCACGTGATTACTCTTCAGTGTTGATAAAAAGTCGTGTACATGTACGTCTGGTTCGCGCGGGGTCCTAGGGCGGTTTGTAGAACATTAAGTAGCCAATCAGGTTGCGAGTTTTCTTATTAACCCGTGAAACAATATGTAGCAATTATTTTCTAACAGTCAAGAGTAAACAAAAGAAAACAATGGAATGAGTGTGTAATAGTGCACAATAGTTAGGTACTTAGAGGAACTTAGCGTTACGCACTATCATAAGTTATTTTCCTTTATCAGCGAAGCATTTTAATGGTTCTTTTTTATTAGCATTATTTTCAAGTACTGATGGTAAAATACTGCTATACTTCTCAAAGGATATATGTATAGGCAACCAAAATATCAAATAATAAGAATTGTTTTAAACACGCTCTCAAAAAAAGTCCTAAATTTCTCAAAAGTTGACCGATATTAATAGCACAGTATTGGCTATTGTGCCAGTTCAGCCCTTAAATTTATAACCGAAAATTATACTAGTAAACTTGCAAAGGAGTAGTGTAAACATTTTGAAAAGGTTTTACAGCATGAGCCCTCCAGATCTGTAGCTAAATTAAGATGCGTTGCCTCAAAGCATGCAATGATATCAGTTTGTGGTTATGAAAACATAGTGGAGGAATGCATGGAATAACTTCCTGTCTTTGCGGGAAAAGGTTCACTGATCATGAATAGGAATTGCGCTTTCTTCGCTGACGTATTATTTTTTATTTGGACAGAGTGCGCATAATGATCACATATTTAAACATGCTTCAAACTGAAGGATGCCTTGAGCGCTAAAATGTCACTTTCATCTTCTTCATCCTTTCCTACTCTTCCATATACGAATTTGTGATCGCAGTAGTCCTCTATCAATCCCGCGTGAAAAGCCCGCGTCAATTTTTGGCGTTAGGCGGTCGTACATGGAACCGTACTGATTAATTAATCATAATTACAAGTATTTTTGCTGCGCAAAGTACAAACATTTGTTCGATAACCCAACAATACATAATTTTCCTGAGTATAACCCCTGGAAGACGGGGGTAGGGAGTACTCTGTGAAGTTTTGGGTGGGGGTGTGTGACACTTAGCTTACTCTGCTTAGCTACCGTTTTACAACCCTATTCTAGACTAGTCACCAAAAATTGCGACTCTATCCCTACACGCCGAGGGTCAATTCCTATGCCAAATGCTAGACTAAATTCTTCATAGGAATGGTCAGTTTCCCGATAAATGTTACCCTATTCCTAGACTGCAAAACAGTTAAATGTTTTTGCGTTGGTCCGTGGAAAAGCGCGGTCTTCGAGCCAACGGTATTGAGCGGGCGTGTTAGACGAGTGAGACTGAGGAGAGACGCTAATTTGTTTTGCTTTGCCAGCGAATCCTTTCAGTGTTTCTATTTGATTGGTATTACATTCACGAACCGAAGGACAATACTTACAATTGCTTCGCACTGGACCATAGTCATCCAGCTCAAAAAGAATGAAAAATTTACTGATAAGGAAAAAGAAGGCACAATGTTGGCTGTTGCGCCAAACGTTCACCCCAACAGTCACGAAAATCAATGTGTAACATGTACCAATAAAATGTAACTTCCTTTCAGTGATAAGTTCATTGAACAAGGACGAGAAATTTGTGTTCAACTCTGTCTAAGGACGAACCTGGCATACGAAGCTTGCGCCCGCGGTGCTAGCGGCAGTGAAAACCGAGTTTTCCTACGTCATCATCCCTCATCGTAACATTGGGTACATTGCGATATGGATTACATGATGTCACTTGCTAATTGTCCAGTTTTTCCAACTCGAGCCAAAGGGCAGGAAAGTAACGGGAGCGAGTTGCATAAAACTTAACGTCCGGCGAAACTTATAACGCCAGACGTTCACTTCAGTCAAAGTCACTATTTTAACGTCCGTCATTAGCTGTTACGTCCAGTGTTAGATAACTAACGAGGTGCATAGCGGCGAGCTGGTTATAATTATTCGATATCCAGCAAGTCCGAGTAGAATAATTGTTTTATTAAACGTCGGCCACTATAGCTGTTATAAAATCAAGACAGAAAGAAAAAAACGAGTAAGAGATAAAAAGGGACAAGAATTGGTCACATGACTGAAAGAAAAAGGCGCCAAAAGCTTGCTAAGTGTGCAGTGTTTCTCTCTAAAGCTGAATGAATCAAAATGAAACTGCTCCGAACCAAAGTGAACGAAGTGGCACAAGTTTTGGGAAAAAATCTACTAATTTTTGGCTCTGAAAATGCGGTACGTGTTTGATTTTTCTTGAAACATTGTTATAATCATCGTTCAAAGTGGATTGAAGCTGTACGATTTCACCATATTAGCTGCAGGAGTTGAAATGGAGCAAGATTGTAATCTGTTCGCACAACGGCGTCATCATGTGCTTGTTTAGTCGAACTGAAGACAGAATTTTAACTTGAACAGGTTATCCCTATGCAGCTCAGAAACAGGATTACTGTAGTGAGGAACGTCGGAATTCACCTGTTCTCATTTTAGGGTTGTGGACGGAATGGTAAAAACAACACTCAAACAACTGGGAAGCGATTCAACTTCTTTTAGATAGCATCCGATTTGTATCAGAACATTTGGAGCTTTTGGAACAGAGAGCTACAACTAGTGCAGGTAAAACAGAGTCAACTTTGTGTGGTATAGCCAAAACATGTCGCCCTTCCTTCTTTCTTGGTAGTTTGTTCGGTTCTTGCCTAGATTGCTTCTTGATTTTCGTACTGACTCGCCATGAATGTGTGACAGTTTTTATTAAATGCTTCTCTTTCATTTTACTGTGTTTTAGTTTATGTCTTGTCTTGATACTTCGGAGTAGAAAGGCTTCCTGACTGATCGAACCCACCGCTTGTAATTTTCTTTTATGATCGACGTGACGATGAAAGAAATTATTAAGCTGAATTGTAAACACAATGCTAGCTGCTTAAATTTCTATTTCTACACAGTTTCTTGTCGTATTAAGAAATTAGGCACTCTGGAACAATTTTGATTTGTGTCTCAGTGACGCTGTTGGAATTTCTACTTAATTTAAATTCGTTGCAAAGTGATTTTTTTCGTCCATTTTTCTCACCAGGTTGCTTGCTCATATTTAAAGATGAAAAACAACAAGGGAAAACATAAACGCAAAAACACAATGCGGACCGCTGAGGAAACAGTAAAGTTGACTTATTTTCCTTCAAAAATAAGACTTCAGCAAGACATTCACCGACAGCGCTTTCTGCAGCATTCTTTGGAAAGCTTATTAAGGTCAAGAAGAGTACTCGTGAAACTACAGTTGCTCTGTTAAAAAAAACGAATGAACTCACTTAATGTAGCTCCCGGCAGCCGGGGAGCGACTCGACAGACTTTGCAATCTAAATACCGGTAGGCATTTTTCACTGATTCGCATGCCCACTGGCTGTTTAGTTCTGTCATTCATTAACAACTTTGCTAAAATAAACAATATCTCCCAGGCATCAGGCCGTTTACTAGGAAAAGTCAACTGAAAAATGTTTTCTGAAGCTTCCAAGCACAATTATGGAGGGAAAATGGCACAACTTTTTCGCCCGCGGGTGTTCTCGTTCTCGGGTGTTTTAAAGAACACACCCTAAACTATTTTTCGGAGGCTTTAAGAGTCTCTTTTTGGACAAAATAGCTTTAGACCGAGAACTGTTTCACCTATAGTTACTTGAATAACTTTTTCATTTCGATATACAGACACGCTACAAAACCATGCTACACGCAACTCACTCACTAAATCGGCGATTCTAATTTACTTTAGTCTCTAATTTAGGACAGAAATGGCATTCACTTCAAGTGAGGAAGCTGAAAATATAACATTACAGGGAGTTGATAAAATATTCCACAACTGAAAAAACATAGAGCTTTACACTAAGACTATAAAATTGACGACAGAGCGACTGACTCTTCAGTTTGTTGGATAATTAAATTAGCAATCAGTCAAAACAACCCAATGTGCGGTGACGAATACTAAACTGGATTGAGAAAACAACACCGACCCAGTCTAAAATAGTCACACTATCTAATTTTGGGATAAAATGTAAACTAGTTGCGAAATGAGAATTGCTTAAAAAACGAACTTCAACGAAAAAAATCTTAAAATACTACGCAATGAACTGCAATTTTTTAAGCTTACATCAGATCGCTTATTTACGAAATTCATTTTATATGATTAAACGTAGAAAATGGGACAACTGACTTTCACAAAACTAAAACTGCATTAAGATAAGCACTTGCTTGCCTGCATTCATACATATAAATGTAAATCTAACTAGAATCACTGGTGTTGCTGGTTAACGAACACAAACACGATGCTCGACTGAACAGGCGACAACCTCTTTCCCGGGGTTCTTTCTCCTTATGACGTAGGAAAACTCAGTTTGCCCCGCGTGCTGAGCTCTGATTGGTCAATTTGAATTTCAGTCGTGTGCACCGTTTGCCAGGAAAAAATGAGACGTTAGATCCACGGAACGAATCATCATTGAAGCAATACAGAGAACTAGAGCTTACTCGAGACTTCGTTTGGCCTGATTTAGCTTTGATTAGAATGAAGGTACTCCCGAAAACTATCTGAAATCAACTTATTTTTTTTACCTTTACCGTGGGCATTTGAACAGCTCGTTTGTCCTCTAGTCATCTATAAATCCTGTGCAAAAAGCCCTCCTTAATGTAGAATGGTACCCCAGAATTGCAAAACTCTTTTTTTTTTAAACGGCAATATTGTAGCCTTTAAGAGGGGATGTCCACTAACATCGAGCGAGTGGCGGCACATGATGAAAAATAAAATTCCCTCATAAATTTTCCACGGATACCCTATGGCAATCTTAGAAACGTGGTGGCATTTTTTTCTTGAAAAATTTTTTTACGCCCGAAAAAAAAATTTAACATGTTTACGCCACACGTGTCCTGTAAACACGCGAAATAAACGTGTATCATACCTTCTCGTAAACTTCGCTCTGTTTGATTTGCACCACAGAAAACCCCCATTTTAAGCGTGGAAGTTTGCTTTTAAAGTGTGTAGGAAGTAACTGAGTCCTGTTTTAGATCTGTGAATTAATTTTCAAGGTCATGGCGAGCTGCTGAAAATCACTAAAATTCGCTTGCTTTGAATTCTCAATTTGGCACAGTTTTTCAAGAGAAAGTTTTCCTCCCCGGTAAAACACCAAATCACTTGAAATTCAGAATTCTTGAAAGACGAAATACCATTCTAACATCAGGTTTAAAAATTAGTTTCGGGCTTTTTATCAGCGCCGAGTACAAACGCTCTCAAAATCCCGATAATTATAGCATTAACCTGTCAACCAGTACAAACAATAGGCTCGTGCCTCCGACCGAATAGCCGAAAACTTGGAATTTTTCCTTGTTTCCTTTGGTATTTGGCTGAAAAGTACAGGATAAAGGTCATATCTAGCTTACCTTGAATACGATTTTGTCTAAATGCCAGGTTTTGTCAAGTTTTAGGTGTACTGTTCAAGGGCCATCTTGACGCGTGGAATCGACCGTTATCTCCTGGTATCTCCAGATTGACTTTCAGGTAATGAGTAACGACTCCGCCAACACATTTACATCCCTTAACGAATGGCAAATGAATTTTTAAAATCTCCCAGTTTTAATTCCCTGAAGAAACTAAATAACTTTGCAGCGTGATCTCCACATTCATCTCAGAAACCGCACTGTTATTATGGTCTGATTTAACTAAATTTGTCTGTCACGCAACGGGTTGTGGTCAAGTCACAGGATAGGTTTTGGTGATGGGATTGCAAAAATGGGAAAAAATGGAAAGATTAGGACGTCTGAAATAACTTAAGCTATGAAGGAAATTATACAAGATAGAAGGCGATGTAAATAGTGATGGCCTTTGTTTCAGCAACTCGACCGGAATGACCGTTTCCCGTTTTCATCCCAGATGCCGGACTACCTCAATGTAAAAACAAACCGCAGAGATAGCTGATTTTTTCCCATGATTTAAACTAAAGCATATCGAAGGCTAACAAAGAAGGCATCCATTTGTTTTTTACAAGTTTCCTGAAAATTTTAAGTTCACTTTTCTCTATAATCGTAAGTTTTCAATGCGTAGCACTTGGCTACAACTGTGTTTGTTTTTACTCACATTTTGGTGTCATGTTACACCGCCGAAGTTATGCCTGAAATATCTTTCGACTAGTAAAATAGAGTGATACTACATATGACGGGACTATTTACCACACAATTCTGACCTGTGCAAAACAATTTTCAGATTACATAGATGTACATTTTGTGACGCTCTGGCGAGAGGAAAAAATTGTCACGTGTTCACTAGAAGCAGAAAGCATTAGCTTCCGATAGTCTAAAATAGCAAACATCGATATATTTTTTTATATCTTATGCAGAGTTCGACTTTTCAAGAGTTCGACTTTTCAAGTCTAATTAATTTCACGGTGAAGGATTTCAATATTATTTGCAAGCCACCAGCGTTGCGTCGAGGAAGGCGCCTCGAGAAGCTGCCATTTGCGGAAATGATTTTCTTGTTGGAAATCAGGCGTGTGAGAATTTCAGGTGCGGCATTATTGGAAACTAGACAAAATGTCTTAAGTACGGATCGGCTTTGAGTAAATGTTCAAAAACTGACAATTTTCGTAAAAAAAAAAGAAAAAAAAAGGAGAACGCCAGATTTAAAACGCAGCAGTTGTAGAGCGCTTCCTCTATATCGCGCCATTGTAAAAGGATAGGTTCTTTGGAGTTCTCGCAGTCAGGACCCCTGTCACCGAGTACAATAGCCAATCAAACCATTATCTCCCTTGGCTGCGAATAGAGGTCACTTATTCTTTTCAGAAACTAGTTGCAGGCGTTTGCGCCTCTTACAAGCGATATGAACAAGCAGTTGCCATTCCAGTTGCAAAAAAAAAGGACTTTTCGGGTCACACTTGCAGTATTGGAATCAGCGATACCCACTCAGAAGTTGAGCTTCGTTGATTTTCTTTTAGCACGCGCAAAAGTATTTTTAATTAGTATTCTTAACATGGACCATTTGCCCAGCCCATCGCTCTTGTCTGGGAATAGCGCAGAGGGAACTAATCGACGTTGGTCATGTTGAGTTCTACCAGGGCTTTCTAAGTATGCCTCGAACGGGAAAGTGAGAAAAGCAGACCGTGGAAATGACAAGTCGGAGTCCAAAGCTATTTTGCAACACATCGGTGTCTTCCCTCCAGTGGGCTCTGGTTAGTACTCTTTTTTCTCATACCCACTTTCGTGCATTCCTCGCTGTGATGGCAGACGTCATTAAGCAGATTCACTACCATACCAGCCCTGAAGACAGTCAGCTTCCGGCAAGACAGTGCTGGCTGCTACCACTGCAGGGCCTGCAGGGCCACCATAGTTAGCGCATTAGTACTAGGAGCAGAGCTGGGCGTGGTGTTCAAACTCTTGGCTCCCTTCCCTTCCCATGGAGGGAAGGGAGCCTGCGACCGCAAGGCCGGCGGAGACTAAGTCGGATACATTTGTCCTCCTAAACTCCGGACACGATATCAAGATCCCGGTGGAGAACCATCCTTAAGTGTCATCCGGTGCGCGTCCATTGCAAGCCGTTTGGTTGCCACTTGAATTGGAAGATTGATGGTGTGAATATACAGTTTTCTAAAGAAGGAATCCGTCCGTGTATGAAGAGCATATGGCGTGGCACCTATAAGACCAATATCTGCGCTGAAAACTAAGGCCCTGTCATCTGATGGTCTACCGTCCATAGCAGTACTCTAAGCGAAACCGAGCTCGTTCTCCTCAACCGTGAGAAGACGGAGAAAAATCGCACAACCAACTTTCTCTTGACAAACAAGGGGGTTAGTTTCTAGAGAAGCTGTGGTGCTGCATCGGTGGGGAAGCGAAACACAAAACTTTGTATTTATCAACTGAGTTAATAAGGTAAATTGAGCCACCGTGAACAGATTGAAAGCTGTCGTTTCGAACGTTAGCCATTCGTCACAAGGATGGTTCTCCACTTTCGTCACCTGCACTGCTCAGACGATTAGGCGGAAAGCGACAAAGAGCCCTAAACATTAGGACTCCTTGTCATGATGAGTTTCAACATGAGTTGAGTTTCAAACTCAACTTAATTTCGAGTTTCATGTATAAAATTGTAATCCGCTAGGTTTGCCATAAAATTGTTTCACAAGCTTATAAAGAACGAAAAGGACGGTTCCGACACCCCTGGCCACACCCCTGGTTTGGGCTTGAGTAAACGCAACATACATTTTTGCATTCCCACTCCTGTCTTGACCATCTTTTGAAGACCAATACATAGAGACCTAATAATAATTTCTTTTTCCGGTTACGTTCGCGTTGTTTTTTATTTTGTTGTTAAATTAAAATTGAAATGAATTCGATTTATTGTGACGTTTCAAAGGTTAATTAAAAACTGGTAAATTAAAAACGTATTTCGATCAACACTGCTGTGGCTCATTTCGAAACTTATAAGCCCCCCGGATATAAGCCCTTCCGTTTACAAGCCCACCCAAGACCCCTTACAAGAGGGTCCTGAAGGGGTAAAATGGGAACTGGGATTGGCCTGTTTTTGTCCTGGGAAAATGGGATTTAGGTCACTGGGACTGGGATTTGGTCGCTGGGAATGGGAGAAAAAATGTCAAAAATGGGAATGGGATAAATATTTTGTAACCATGACCAGTCGAGACATCACTTATTTCCTGGGGTTGAGACATAAAAAAATTGTTTAAGCACCTTGTTCGTGTCAAGTTTTAGCATGTTTAGCCATCATGTTTTATTTTCCCCCGAATGGTCTCGATTTGCGGTCAACGATATTTGTGTACAGCGGTGCGTATAAAGCCAAAAGTCTACAGGACATGCGTATTTCTCTGATACAAACAACTTGGCGGAAGAAACGGCGCTCTCGTGCAATACTCGCACTGTTGTCGTGGAAGTTAAGTACTTTTCTACTCAAAATGTTGTCATATACACCGAGAACTGTAAACTGGAATTACCATTTTGTTGTTTTATTCTTTTCTTACTTTTGTAATGTATTGTAATATCTGTAGCAACTTTTTCGAATAGTGCAAAAAATAAAAAATCTGAAATCTGAAATCTTGTTCAACGACCCAGATCGAGAGGAATATTCGTAGAATGTGTGGCATAGAGGAATCGAGCAGACGAAGAGGATTTGCAGATTTTGCTGTCGAAGTGTTTTACATCGACTTCATTGAGGTGGGAAGTTCACGAAAAGCCTCCTTCGTCCTAAGAACTAAAGATTAATTGGAAATGTTCCAGAAGAGTTCGTGCACTTCACTTTAACATTAGAGTGATTCAACGTGCAGTCACATTTCAGAAAGGCTCTGTAAATATCGTGTTACAGCAGAACTTGCCGTCTGTGCCAAAACGAGCGACCCACAGCCATCTACTTCATAGGAAATTCAACTGCAGAAGAAGAAGTGGGCAGCACCGTACTACACACATCCAAATTCATATTACAAACTGGCAACATCACATGCAGTTTCCTTACCTAGCATCAAAATTCCAAAGCCAACCTCACAGAAGATAACCAGAAACGAGGAAGCTGAAATGAGGGCGTGGGCTAAAATGCATGGTTAATCCGTCAGACAACGAAATGTAAGACAACATAACACAATGGACATGGCGGGCACTTTGCCTCTGAACTTATATGAAACTGAAACGGTCCTGAAACAAGTGATGAGCCCCGTAACTCAGATGAGGATGTCAGTTTACCACCAAAGTCTCCTAACAACGAAGAGGTAGACAGCTTTAGTGCTAGTGACAGTGACAGTGACTCCGAAGAAGAGGTAGTCAGCGCTCTTGAAACAACACTGAGAATGATCCGTCCAACCAGGCTTGGAAGAATAAGAACACTTACAAGTCGAATGACAGATTTCCTGCATGCAGGAATGACAGGAATGTGAAGTGGCATGAACTTGTTACCTAAATAATCACTATAACTTCCCTACTTGCACGTTTTACCAGTCTAAAAGGATCCTATCGTCTTCAGAACATCTTCGCAAATCCTCGTGAATTTTTGGGCCTTTGTTGGGTCGTATTAAGAAGCCGTAATTTTGCGGATGCTAAGAGAAAAGAGCTGGTTTGTATGACACTGGGATTTTTTCTGAATTCTGCTAATGGGAATGGGATTTGAATACTGGGAAGTGGGATTTGAAAAACAATTGGGCTGGGAAATGGGATTAGTAACCCCCCTTCAGGGCCCTCTTACAAAGTTGTATAAGCCCAGGGCTTATAAGCGGCAGTTGACGGTAATCGATCCTTGGGTCCACAGATTTTCAAAGTTCTCATTGCTTTGTTTTTGTTTGTTTGCTTTTTGCTTGCTTGTTGTTGTTGTTGTTGTTGTTTGTTTCCTGTGCATTTCCCCCTCCAAGTCAAACCCGACGTCAGGTAAAATCAAGTGCGTGACATATTGTTGCGTGACTCAAACTAAACAGGCTTGTAAGCTTTCGGCAAGAAATTATCGTTTCGAAATTTTACAACGAATACAGATCAAGAAAAGACGTCTTATGGGAGAAAACTCTTTTGAAGTTCAAATAAGGCAAAACCATTTTATTCCTGAAGGAGGCGGGATGGAAATAAGTCATTTGGGTTGATTGCCAATACGCGATGCTTCAGTGATGTTGTTGACCCCAGACGCCAAGATGGTTATTATGAAAGAGTACGCACAGAACCTGATATTTAGACAATACTATATTCAGATGAGCTAGACATTACCTTTCTACTGTGGATTACAACCGAATACCAACCAAAATAGAAGAAATGTCCACATTTTCGGTTCTTTGGTCGGAGGTATGTGCCAATTGTTGACGTGTTAATGTTGTAATTATCGGGATTTTGAGAGCGTTTGTACTCGGCGCTGATAAAAAGCCCGAAACTAATATTTAAACCTGTTTTAAGAACGGCATTTCCTCTTTCAAGAATTCTGAATTTCAAGTGATTCGGTGTTTTACCGGGGAGGGAAACTTTCTCTTGAAAAACTGTGCCAAATTGAGAATTCAAAGCAAGCGAATTTTAGTGGTTTTCAGCAGCCTGCCATGATCTTGGCAATTAATCCACAAAAGAATAATTTGACTCAAATTACTTGTAAACTCTTCAACAGCAAATTTCTAAGCTCAAAACAGGATTGTTCCATGACGCGAATTAAACAGAGCGAAGTTTACGAGAAGGTATGATTCGCGTTTTTCGGGGTGTTTGTAGAGACACGTAGTGCGGTAACGGTTTTTTAATTTTTTGGAGGTTTAAAAATAGTTTCTCAACAAAAAATGCCACCACGTTTCTAGAGCTACCATAAGGTATCTCTGGGCGAAAAATGGAGAATTTTGATTTTTCATCATGTGCCACATATTTTCGATTTCGCTCGGTCTTAGTGGACATTGCCTCTTAATCTCTTGTGAATACTACCGTGAGAGTATTTCAGTTGTTTTCCAACATGAAGTCGGTGAAATTGACGAAATCTGAACAGCAGTATGGAATTTTTCCATATTAACGGCCATAACAACAATTGATTACAACTCATTTATTAAAAGCCAAAGAATGACTTTCTAATCCCTCCCCTCCCCCGGTTCCCTCTGGTGTTCTTCTAGAGGAACACCTGCCTGATAAGAGAAGGTATTTTTGGTGTCTCCGTTTTAACCAGCAAAACCTGTCCCAGTTCTTAAATAAAACTTAATTCCTTGAACAGGAATACCGTGCGACTTAAATTTCCGTGTGATATATTTCATTTGACAATAGATTTTACGGCAATAAGCGACGAATCACTGTCCAGAATTCATTCCTTTATCTTTCAGCAGAGCACCACGGGTAAGGAAGTCTGGTATCCTTTCGATGCGAGAAATTTTCTTTCTGACGTCAGTGTACGCCCGCCCATCCCGTAGGTACAGACTCTGGGGGAGGGGGAGGGGAGTCCCAAGGCAATCCGACGTGGGGAGGAGAATGCCTTACTTTTTTGGCGGGAAATCGCGTGATGCTTTTGGGCAACCTGCGTTTTTCTTGGCGGAAAATCGCATGACCATTGTCGTCCGTTTTCAGATGTTCAGGAGCAATTCGACTAGTTTCCCACTAAAACAATCAAATATGCAGCCAGCGCTTTCAAAAAAGTCTAACTTTTTGCATGTCAACACGCTATAGCGCTTTAAAATAAAAAAGATGTATTTTTAAAAGTCCACATTTGACAATCGTTTGACTGTGACGCTCAGCAAATCAAAGTCACGTGCTTGAGTTCAAGGCAGACACGGCATCAAAGCCAGCGTTTACACCACCTCCGACATGAACGTGAAGCAGTTATGCTAAAGGATGTGCGGCAACCTGCAGGGTTTCTGACAACACAATGTGCAGAAAGCCTAATGTCACGTGTCAAGTGCACTTCTGTTCATCGGACTACTGTAATGAAGCCTCCGGTCTTCCGGTTTCTCAGTCCACCTATCTCCCGATCCTCCGGTCCTACAGTCCTCCGGACGTCTTCTGATTGTCACTGCAAGCTTCCTGAACTTGTTCTGCTTTTTAGGTTGTCTTTATTCGACTTATTAAAGATTAGAAGGCCACAAATTTTTTTTGCCTGTTTTGTTTGTTAGTACAGGTTAACAATATTCAACTCCATCCACACAGCAGGATCGGATCAATTCCTGTGCTTACACAGGAATTGTGTAAGCACAGGTAGAATTTTATGCGTAAGATTTCATTTTGTGAAATTTGAAATCTATTTTCTCGGGCTCAAGTAAGAAATTTTCTTTGGGGCTATTACAGGTAACAGATTACATCTATAGCTCTTTAAAAAGTGTATCGAAAAGTGTAAAAAAGACTGCGATATGCTTTAGATTATTCTGGTACAAGGTTTTTGTCCACTGAAAAATAAAATTACTCAATTTCCTGATGGATTCCGCCTTAACATCTTTGCTTTTTCAGAGTTTAGAGATCAGCGCTTATGGAAACTAAACGGGCTTGAAAAGAAGACTGTACGCACACTTGAAAACGGTCATGGGCTAATGAGAACGCTTTCAGTGCCAGGCCATTGACAACATTAACAGTATCTAAGATGTCCTAGCCGTACTACCCCCTGCGGCAAATGAACCATGTAACATCACCTCCCAAGGATTCCTCTTCCCTCAATCCCTCCCATCCCCTCGTGCACCCCCTCCCCCTCCATATAATATCCCCACAGTACCAGCATAAATTCGCAATGTGATGAAAAGGATATGTGTAAACTAAATCAAGCAATAACTGATGCGGATTGGCTATTCAATACCTTCACCGCAGACACCTACACAAGCAAATAACGCCAAAATAATGTATTGATCTTTAGAAGTCGATTCCTTGTTCATCAACCCAAACCTAGTTGACAGACGATCTCTGCCCGTTTACTCGACTAGTGTGAAATGCCATGAAACCTAGACAGTACAAAATAAAAATGATTCAAAGTGAGCGAAAAACTTAGCTTGCTATTAATATTACACTGCTGGTACTCATGATCAATGACTTACCAAGCTCGCCCGATCGTTATAACGGGTATGTGCCGCCTAACCTGCTCGTGATTTTGGGACTCCTGATCTAAAACGGGGTATCCATATTTGAGATCTACATTCTCTAGAACGGGGTGTAATATTGCAAACGCATGAAAGCTTCAAGTCATCAGTAGCGATTTTAAATTGCTTATACGAAAATAAATAAATGGCTTATTAACTAATAGGGAAAATAACACAACCTGGTTTGCGTAGAAACAGTTGTATTTCGGAGGTAAAAGTCGAACAAACAACGAAACAACTTTTTTAAAACGGGGTTTTGAAATTTAGAAAGAGATTTCTGGTACTCTGAGAATCGAAGATAAGGTTAAAATCGACAACAACCATTTAATATTGCTCAAAACTCCTTGGTTATGTCAGGAACAGCAAATCACATGGTCATGCTATTACAGCTGAGGGTAATTGCAAATCCCATTGTAAAGATATTAGTAAACTGTCACGCAAACACGGCCAGAATACTCTTTCACGAAATCATCATGCAGGTTGAACAGTCTGCCACACTGTAGCATACGCTCCACGATATTTGACCGCTGTTCAAGACTGAAACTGATCGCAACCATGTATCATGGTTTACTGGAAGCTGTTAGTACGTTGGTGATGAGTCTTCGGAAGCATCTAACAAAGCAATGTATGTGTAACGTCCAAGTTTCTGTTGGCTGTAGCTGTGGTCTACCGTCAAAGGTTGCGTTCCATTTAGCCGACTATTTTCAGATTTTGTTCATCATTGTTTGACTGGAGCAAAAAAATCCCACACTGAATAACATGTGCTATGTAGGAAAAGATCTAAGTTGACTTCGCTAAATAGAATACACTGGATCGTTCAGGTTGTAATCTAGGATTGGTTTGTTACTAAAGGGAAAACAAGCTAAAAGGGTTACAAGCTAAGGCACGCCCCGGATTCGATTGCATCAAAACAGAGGGCGAGGGGTATGTTATTCTCATTGTTACAACAATAATCAAAACAGATGTTGATAAAAGTGATGTACCTCTGATTTGCGCTTGCGAGTGACTTTTCTCTCGCGGGCCCTCAGGGTGGTCTCTGATAGACAGCTGCTGCGTACACAATCAGACTATGCGTTTAGTGGATAACTGGGTTACACTTAATGCAGAACACACCTCAGTTTCTTTTCCTTTGTCAATGAACTATTTGATTCTATTTAGTTCCCATTTTATTCTTTTACTGAGGAAAAGATGTTTTCCCTCTCAAAGGACTAATTGCATGCAGCTTAAAGGGGCATAGTCACGAGGATTTCGCAGATTTCTGGTCAAAACTGTGCTAAAATTGATCGGGAGCTAACTTTATCCATGCCCAACATTGTGTTTGAACATTTAAAGAAACAAATCAACTTAATTCCATTAAGAGAAAACAAACCATGACCATTTGCTATCGATTTAATGTCAACACGCTGAAAGAATTTGAAAAGTTTAGCCTAATTTTTTCAAATTGCAATCCATTTCCATCCGTGCTATCCGTAGCAATAGAGGACAGAAAATAGTTTCAGTGAAGTAATATAGTCTTTGGTAACAATACTAGACCATTATTTGTAAGCGTTCATTGATGTGAGGACATATTTTTCATTTTTAAAGTGAACTAAAATAGCATGACTATGCCCCTTTAAAAGAATGAAAACCTACGCAGTGTTAAGGAAAAAAAAAAAACAAATAAGAGGAATATAACACGCAGGCACGATTTATAAAAAAGGAACTGAGCCAAATATGGAGTTTCAAAAACGTGGACGCCATTAACAGACTGGATGAAAATGGAGCAAACTTTCATACTTAAAGTGATAGCGTGATGCGCAAATTGGGCATTTGTATTGTGAAAAGTAAAAACAATCGAGAATAGCCTGATGTGGATTGGTGTAAACGGTCGAAACATAAATGTAAAGCAAACGAGGAACCTTGTGCGATATTTGCTGGTGAATTCAAGCTCGAATGGAATTTGACAAGTAGTTTTGTTTGTTTGTTTTTTTGTATGCAAAACCACTTTCAGTCACCAGAACAAATTTGGTTCAAATTTAAATCATTTGCACATTTTCGCTCGCCTTTGCAAATCCAAGCAAATTCATTTTTTTTTCTAAGGTCAAATTTGCATTTCATCGTAAAACGTGTACCATGTTCAAACTACTTCGATAATGAGATATATATTTCACTATTTATTTCAAAGGTACTGATAGCCGAGCTCCCGCGTGCGGAGCGCGCCAAAGGAACAGCATGGTTAAGGAAATCTGGTAACCTATCCATATGAGAAATTTTGGTACTGACGTCAGCGTACGCCTGTACGCCCGTACGTGCAGACTCTGGGGAGGGGGAGGGGAGTCGCAAAGCAAACCGATAAGGGGAGGAGAATGCCACCTTTTCTTGGGGGGAAATTGCGCCGTGCTTTTGGGCAACCAGCGTTTTTCTTGGCGGGAAATCACTTGAGCATAGGTAATTCTTCAAATCTTAAGCTTATTTAGCAAAACGACTGTTCGATAGTGTCGAAGTTTTAAACTTGAGAAAAAAACATCTAATATCTATAAATTGACAGAAAAAAGTTTAAAGAATACTCAGCTGTCTTTTTGGTGGAAGGGGAAAAGTTCAAGTTACGAAATTTGCCTTTGAGGACTTCATCGTTGTTGTGTTCTTCTGCGAACTCGATCGGCACATCACTTTCGTGATTTGGCAGCGGTCCCGACGCCAAATATAGCAGAGCTAGTGCTTTCTGGAATTTTCTGTCCACAACCATGGTTTTTGCAGCGGTTCGAACACATTTTTCCAGGAAAAACACACTCGTGCTAATCTCGAGCGATAAACAGTCGGATAAGTGTTAAAATTAACAACAGCGAAAACCAACACGTGGAGCTCCGCTTTAAACACGGAGCGATCCTATAAAAGGGAAGGCTCCGCCCCCTTGAAACGCTCCGTTGGTTCCAATCTAATTTTGTAATGGTAGACGCCGACGTAACGGTCACGCAGTTGATATCAAGTAGAATGTTCGTTTGTTTATCCGAACAACGAATGAATACACCTAGAACAAAATAAGCTGCAGATACTAAATGTATATTGTACAAACACAAGTAAGCCGTCAAATCTCATTTAACGCTAAAACTTTGCAATTTATATGCGAGTCTGAGGTTCTCAACTGGGATTGATAAACTCGAGATAAACACTGATAAACCCGAGACTATTAATAATTCTTACAAATTCTGCGGAGTTACCAAAACATCTTCCTCACCGCTAAATCATGAATAAACCAAAGTCTAAGACTTATACAAATTTATTTCAAGACTTGAAGTTGAATATCAGTCTGTGAAGACGTAGTCCGCTGGGATATTTTCAAACGCGGCCGTAATTACAGTTGGTTTATAATCCGCTGCCGGATTCTATTATTTATTTTGTTCATAATACTCTCACCCTTTGGGTTTCTTTGATCGCCTTGATCTTATTATAAACCATTATACAGAACTAATAGTTTCCCCGAAAAATCTGTGAAGAGTTAGACTGCTATTTGGTTTATTTTATACCTTGTTTTGTTTTGCAAAAGCTGTATTCATACGGATCGAGTTGTTTATTATTTATCGGTTTCGGTTTGCTTTTATAGCGTCTGGTATTTCGCCTCTTCACTTTTTTCGTCTTCAGAAAATTGTCAGTGCAAAAATTCGGAGTGAACAAACACGATGTTTCCATTCGTGCGATTATCGAAGAATTATCTACCCATTTCTCCGAGGATAAAGTAATTATTTGTCTTGTTCATCGGCTACCAATTTTGCGAGTAATAATACCTAACCGTACCATTTTGGTACGCTTCGGCGGCATATCAGGCGAGTTTGGTCGAGCCATGGTTCGTATTTTGGCGAGACGCAGTCGAGCCAAAATACCCATGGTGAGACCAAACGAGCTTGATATGCTGCCGAAGCGTACCAAAAAAGGTGCGATTAGGTATTTACCGTACCCAAATTCGTCCTAAAACCCGGCGTTTTTTTTTTTCAGTTACAGTGATCAGTCAGGCGTTGTAGAGCGACAAGTATTTACACTTTTCTGGTCGTCAATACTCTTCTCTAACTCCTCATCTGCCATTTTATTTTATTCTTTTGTTTGGAGTTTTATTTTCTGAATCTTGGAAGTCGAAGTTAAGAAAGAAATTTGGAAAATCCGGCTCCACTTTGAAACCAAAAAAGTTTCAGCACTGTACGTAAAGTTCAGTGCGCTCGCCAGTGTAGCCGCTTCCAATTTTGGGGCGAAATTGTATTTTTTCCCCTCTCTTACCGTTAAACAAATTCCTTTCTCGTTTAACAAATGTAATAGTTTTACGTTTCGTTGTATTTCTGTTGTAATTTTTGCCTCTAAAGTCTGCAAAAAAATGCGAGTTTCACAAACTGTCCATGATATCGCAGGATATCAGGTCAGTGACTTGATATAGTAGAAAATCATGACAGTAAACAAGGCTTCTGATTGGCTAATTCACAATTTGGGTACGGTAATGCGAGAAAGCACGTTCGAAAGCACATCCCTTTTGGTCTGGCAAGTGAGCCAATCAAATGCCTCCGTCGGCATCCCTTGGGATTTGTGATCGACAGGCTGAACACCTCAGCCTCAGTCTTATAGATTCGTTCTGTGTTTAAGGCTTCGCTAAATCTATATAGTATTCATTTACTGATGAGGGAACTAACAAAAATCGTTCCGAAATTTAATTTCAAGCAAGCAGCTGGCAACGTGAACTTTGAATATTCACTGGTTAAAAATTGTCACTCGTTCTGTTACCGGTGAATTTCTCACAATTGAATACAGATTACCTGAAAAGTAACCTCACTTAAACAGACTAAAATCCTCACTTCAGTTGAAATTTTCATAAAAAATCGAATAATATCTCGTACTTTTTAAAGCGGCATTTTCACAGGGATTTTGCTCTCGTTTGTAGCACTTTGAAAAGCCAGTACTTACATTTACATAAATGAAAATCTAAAAAATAATGGTCAATTTCTTGTTCAGATACAAAACTAATTTAGTGAACCTATTAACAAGTGTCTTTTGCCACGGGTGGCGAGGATTGAAATGGCCTCTTACAACGTGAAAACGTTCGGCGAACGTTTTCAAGTGTTGTGCCTGTATTTTGTAAAAATCGTTGAAAAACTTATTATGGTTTGCTCTCCTTGCGCAAATTCACTCGATATCCTCCTCTTGGTGTTCCAAAAGCATTTTGTGTGTAAGTGAAGGCATTAAATCATAATTTTAGTAATTTTAGCAATGTTTTGACGAAACGGGAGCAAAATCTCAGTGAGAAACCCCTTAAAAAGCTTTCTCCAAACCAACGACGTGAGGAAATAACACCAGTAAAGCTGTATTACATTCCTGAAGATAACTGCGACAGCAGTGACCGCCAAGGAAGATCTCTCTCTCTCTCTCTCTCTCTCTCTCTCTCTCTCTCTCTCTCTCTCTCTCTCTCTCTCTCTCTCTCTCTCTCTCTCTCTCTCTCTTCTCTTTCTTGATTTTATAATAATTAGTGACTGCGTTTTTAATGAAACAATTATTCTACTCGGGCTTGCTGGATATCAAATGATTATAACATAGCCAACGCGACCTCGTAGAATAATTTTGAAATAAATATTAACGTAGGGCACATTAATGCTGTCACCCCGAAGATTCATCTCATGTTACTTGAAGAACTCTGTTAGTGATAGAGGTGCCGTGCTGTATAGAAAATGCTGTAGAGCAGATAACCTGCGTACAAGTAGGAGGTGCTGTTAGAGGAGGAAGTGGGGAAATTAGCAAGTCGCGCTTGCAAATAACTGCCCCTTTCCCTCTCCTTTCTGCACCTGCCACGCAGGCTATGGGACAAAGTACCCGTCTGTTACACCGATAATTTCAATCTCTTTTTCAATAAAGATTAAAAAAAAAAGATAAATTCATTACAAAACTAGATTATTAATTCAAAACCAGCAATGGATGGAGTCACACTTTAAATTTTATTAGTAAAATTGCATGCATTTGTCGTTTCATTTCATTCTGATTCATTTGATTGTTCGTTACTTCTGCATCATCTTTTTTCGATTTTATTATATAGCACACAAACCCACCAGCATTGCAATCGACTTTAATTACTGCAATGACTTTTTTTAGCGTCCGACTCAGGCGCTAGTTTACTTTTGGTAGGACAAAGGATGGTGCTTACTCGAGAGGGGGCGCTAAAAGTTAGGGAGGGACAGAACGATCGGACACAGCAACTGTATTTGCATACTTAGAATAGAAATTTGCTTGTCTATTCCAATTATCTTCAATACTTCTTTCAGGTGAGAAAGAAGATCATTTAATTCACGTGTATAAGTAGTCTATTCTATATATGTTATTGTCTTCAATGTCGCTTTGGTAATAGGAGCGCTTACTGGAAGGTGGCGCTTATTGAAAAGTGCAGAGACGCTTATCAAGAAAAGCTGATCAACTTTGCAACAATGACATTGTTTTATTTGATCGGTTTTGAAGAAAACGACACTAATGAGGGAGCGCTTGTTAATTAGAAAGGGGGCGCTTATTGGAAGGATGGCGCTAAATCGAATCACTGCGGTATTAATAAAAAGTTTATCTATATTCTGTCGGAAGCTGATATTTTTCCAAGTGCATATAAGGAAGCCCTATCTGAGTATCCTGACACTGGACACAGCTGTCTTCAAGAAGAGGACCTCCCCGGAATGTCTAGAAAAAAAGGCGTCCATCAGCCTGGACGCCTACAATACTATTGACATTTATCTTGCAGGATATGTTTCATTTTAAGGAAAGGCTTACGACAGGTGGTAAGTTTAATATTTCACAAGTCAGGTGTGTAAGGTACATGGTTTCATCTGTTTATTATTTTATAACTTGTTTTTCTTTTGTCCAAATACAAGTAAAGTTTACAGACTGAAGCGATTTTAAATTGCGCTTTTTCGCCTTCGTTCGCGATTGGAGGTTGATCTGACCCTCAATATTGTTCCTTCGGAATCACATGTTTTGACCCTTTTTTACCCTTGCTCCCTTTCTGCAGATTTCAACAAGAATTTCTTCGAATGTGTAATGGCTTAATTAAGATATAAACTAACCGGCTCTGGCATGTGAAATTAGAGCCCGGGGGCGCGTTTCTCGAAACTCCCGAAAACTTTCTGGGCCCGAAAACTATTTTAGATGCACAATATTTTCGAATAGCTATACAATTTTAATTGATTTTGAAAGCTAAATTTTAATCTTTATAATGTTGCGAAGCATAACGCTAAGTTTGCGCCAATAATTACCATTAGCTGACAAATAAATGAGCTTGAATAAATACTTTCCGGGCCCGGAAAGTTATTGGGAGTTTCGAGAAACGGGCCCCAGGACCGAACTGTTTACCGCGAATATTTTAGCAGGGGGGTTTCACACAATTCAGAGATTCAAACACCTTCATCTCATCTCCGGAAGTTTATCTCACATTACGAACATTAAAAAATATGTTTTTCTCAATAGCTTGCACAGTTTGCAAGAAGCCGATTCTCTCACAAAGAATTCGTGGATCAAATGTTTCCTTTTATTTGACACAAAAGAATTTATTTTGTTAAAATCAGTCCTTGAGTAGACGGCATCACAGTTCACACTTTTGCGCGGGGTACGAACCCGCGCCGTCCAAGACAAACGTCTGGAGCGAGTATGAATAAGGAATGTAGGACTGCGGAGGGAAGCTATTTTTTCGCACCTCACTCGCCCTACGGGCGTAAGAGGCCCCCTCCCCCCTCTCCCCCCCCCCCCACGCGTGCCAATCTACGGCTTCGGCGCTTCGCACCTCGCGAGTATGCGTTCTTGACGATTCGGGTTTTTAAGAGAAAAAATAAATGTTTTGCATTCTAGCCCTTGGTACTGACCCAGGACCACCTTATCCCACGAAGGGATCACCCATTTTTGTCAAATAAAAGAGTCGTAGGGACCATACTTTTGTCCCTGTGGTCGGACTGTCTATCTCCAGCCACAAGTCCCCAGCTCTGTACCGCTCAAAGGACCTGTCGCCGCTACACAATCTAGTGACAAGTCCCGGCAGCCACCATTCCCATCGTGTAAACACGACATGCGACTTGCATCTTGTGTGTCGACTTTCATGTTTGTCATTGGTTCATGAGCTTGCTCATAACGTTTCTAGTGGGTTCATGGTTTTGGTCACCTCAAATCGAGATTAAGACATTGTCTAACTTGGACTACTGTATGATGTGAAAATTATAAATTTCATTGATTAAAATCAGACTGAGGAAAAAACAAGTTTGTTAGGTGTGGTCAGCAGGTCAAAAGTTTACAAAACTGTATACGTAGGAGAAATTAAGTACATATAAGGAATTGAGCTATGCGGTTCTTGGGTTACCAATTATGCTCGGTAAAATCAGTTCACTTTCCGATCTCACTTTTTCACCTTGTCGGTCAATGTATCCATCAAATAATATGTTTGGCTTTCAACGCGGCACTCTGGTGACCAGAAGACGCTTAATGACAACAAGCAACCCATTAGATCGATGCTTTTCATTATCGGGGATTACTGAAAGGCTTCCATGCAGAATCCTTAACTTTGTAGATCGATGCCTTCTAAGCTATAGGATATTTCGCCTAATCTCGTTATATAAATGGATTGTTCATTCCCAAAACATCTGACAATGCATGAGGTCACCAATATAAACTACCCTATCAACACTTCCTAGGAATATTCCATGAGACTGCGCTTATAGTAGCCGAACATCACAAGGCAAAAAGGAACAACTTTGTTTCAGGATAGCAGTTTCGAATTATTGAGAAGAATATCTAGTACTTAAGGTAGCGTGAGAAAAAGGTTTATAATGAACACTAAAAATAAAGGATGCTACTGTAAGTGAAATAAACTGAAGAGAACAAGGGATTTAACTGTTCAGAGCACAGGAAAAATGGTTATTTATCTATGTTGAGCAAGGAATTCAGAAACGTGGAATTACAGAGAATTGTGTCCAAAGAATAGAATTAGGAAACACAATGACCCTTTTTCGATTCGTCTTCTCGGGTGAACCTCTGTGTGGAATGTGAATGTTTCCACAGTCCCGGTAAAATTGTTGAAATAACATTGAATTGTACATCTGGAAATCAAATTTCCATGTTCGTAACACTTTGGTTAACAGTGTCGGTATGTGTACGTTTACTGCATGTACAGGCTCTGGGAAAACCTCTTCAACAGAAGCTGTCTTTTTTCCCAGCCATCATAAGTCCTGAAACACAGGATTTCTTTCGAAAGTAAAGAATAATCTCCTAAATATACAAATATCAACCTTTGAAACTTCAATTAAAATATTGAACGTTAAATGACTAAGGGCTTGGCCAGTTTTATGTTTCCTAGCAACAATGACAGCGTGCACTGCAATTCATTACGTAGACCAGTCATATTGCAGTTCATAGCATGTACTTCAGTAAAGATTAATTCTGACACAATTTAAGGAGTGCCACATTTTCATTTAAAGTGCGTCATTGCTTCCCCTTGTAAGCTAGTCGGCACACCTCAATTAACGTAAAAGAAACTAAGTATGTAAGAAATTGAGTAATACGCTTCTAGGGGTATACAGATTATAATCTGTATACCAACCGGTAGAATGACAACAACCAACCCATCAGATCAATGCTGTTCATTATGGCGATCAGAAACAGCTGAAAGCGATCCTTTAATTTATCGATCGAGGCCTTGTTACTCCCCTGCTTTGTTCGGAGGCAATTAAATATATCTTAGTAGATGTTTCGCTACGTATCGCCGTATATTTTTACGAGTTGTGCTGTATTTTGACGAGCCCGAGCCCGAGCCCGAGATTTATTATCCAACTTAACCTTTTTCAACCTTTTCAGTAAATTGAAAGAAAACTACAAGTGTAAAAAGGAAGAGCCCGCGCACGGTACGTACTGTACAATAACCAGCTGAACAATAACCAACTGTACAATATCGTGGAATATTTGTACTCGTTTCCCGCGCTTTCTGTACAATAACTAATACATTTGGATAATAATTATGGGATATAGCACCCGAGTGAACTCGCTGTAGAATTTAATCCTTCGTTTGCAACAAATCTCAACAGATCTGAGAAAGATGTCACCAATATATAGACGCACCTATCGGCAATCCGTCTACAGAATTCATTTTTTAAGAGACTGCGCTTACAGTAGTAGCTTTACGTCACAAGGCAAAAGAAAACTATTTTTTCACGATATTCAGCAAGCATGTTGACCCTGGAGAGCCACTGCATGGAATGTGGATGTTTCAACAGTCCCAGTTTAATTGTTAAAAGAATATATCAGAGGACATCTGCGAAAGAAATTTCCGTGTTTGCAATTAACGTTTGATTAACAGCATCAGTATGTGTTCTTAAGTGTATGTGCATCGGTATGTGTGGGTATGGTCTCTCGGAAAACGTCTTTAACATGAGCTGTCTTCCTTCCTAGCAATTGTATGTCCTGAAACACACGGTTTCTTTTGAAACCAAAACACATGCCCTCAAGATAAAAACATCGACCTTTGAAACTTCTATTAATATGTTGAACGTTTGATGACTAAGGGCTTGGCCATTTCTTGGTTTCCAAGCAACAATGACAGTGTGCATTGCAATTCATTACGTAGACCAATCATATGGCAGATCCTCTTGACATGTATTGTCTTAGTATTAGTATGTACTTCAGTAAAGATTAAAAGTGCGTCGTCATTCCTTCCCCTTGTAAGCTAGTCGGCACACCCCATTTCCACAGGCAGTAGCTTTGATCGTCAGAGAAGGCGGAAGTAGAGAACGATCATGTCGAATTTGCAGCAATTGGCTATTTTCATGTTCCTGATCTTCTTGCCTGCAGGTGAGGATGAACCTCTTTGCTTCGTTACTGAAGCCTTTATGCGGGGTTTCTTATTGTACAACATCAATTTTCAATCAAAGCAATTGTTGCTTCGTCACTGTTTGCTAATGACCTCGTGGAAGAACTTAAGGTGGCCCGATACTATCTATTTGCGTGAGGGGTAACTGTTTTGAAATCAAATTTTTAGCTGCTCAACAGCATTCGATCGCTGAGATATTTTAGACGCTGAAAAAGGAATGCTTGAAGTTTATCAAAAGCGTACTTTTATTGAAATCGATACGAATATACGAAAATTCTCAGCAATTTTCTTGACCGTGGTTTTCAAAGAAAATGCGTATTATCGGGAAAATGAAAAGACGTTTTTCCTTCACATTACTCTGAACAGGTGCTGGAACCTCAAAGATTTCAGGAACTAAGTTTCAGATAAATCGGCTCCACACAACCTTTATAGCAAACGGAGATTAAAATAGTTACCAGAATGTATGTACGCGCATTTAGCTATAATTACTACGCAAAGGATTAAAGCAACAATGAATCGCACTTACCAGAACAAAGGTAAATATGTCTTGTAACTTATCTATCAGAGTGAAAGCGATAAGGAACAATTTTGTCGACATTATACGGTGAAACGAGAGCACGCCTTGCTGATAAAAATCATGGCAACCAAGTTGTTTTCCGGGTTTCGCTCAATTTTTTGCTCTTTTTGTCTTATTTCGTAAAACCGTCGTGAGCAGCCATAAAACAGTCGATAACAAAGCTCCTGACCAGATTTTGCCGTATTCTGACAATACGCTTTTCAGAAATAAGGCAGCAAATTCGGTTCACTCGCGAGCTGCTCAACCAAACTGCTCTGAATTCGTTTTGTTGAAAAAACAAATCAATATCACACATGCTGTTTTGGAATTCTGCACGAGACGATTTGTCACATCTGCCCCTTGCGGAATAATTTGAATAAAGAGATCAATTAAATTTGTCCATTTGTTCAAATTTTTCCGCAAGGTGGACTCCCAAGGGACAGATGTGACAAATCGTCCCGTGCAGAATTCCAAAACAGCATGTGTGATATTGTTTTCTTTTTTCAACAAAAGGGTTTTCGAAGCAGTTTGGTTGAGCAGCTCGCGAGTGACCCGAATTTGCTGCCTTATTTCTGAAAAGCGTATTGTCAGAATACGGCAAAATCTGGTCAGGATCTTTGTTATCGACTGTTTTATGCATGGGTGCTCACGATGGTTTTACGAAATAAGACAAAAAGAGCAAAAAATTGTGCGTAACCTGGAAAAAACTTGGTTGCAATAGTTGTTATCGGCAAGGCGTGCTCTCGTTTCACCGTATAATGTCGAGAAAACCGTTCCTCATCGCTTTGACTCCGATACATAAGTTACAAGACATATTTACCTTTGTTCTAGTAAGTGCGATTCTTTGTTGCTTTAATCCTTGGCGTAGTAATTATGGCTAAATGCGCGTACATGATATTCTGGTAACAATCTTAACCACCGTTTGCTATAAAAGTTGTGTGGAGCCGATTTATCTGAAACTTAGTTCCTGAAATCTTTGAGGTTCCAGCACCTGTTCAGAGTAATGTGAAGGAAAAACGTCTTTTCATTTTCCCGATAATACGCATTTTCTTTGAAAACCACGGTCAAGAAAGTTGCTGAAAATTTTCGTATATTCGTATCGATCTCAATAAAAGTACGCTTTTGATAAACTTCAAGCATTCCTTTTTTAGCGTCTAAAATAACTCAGCAATCGAATGCCGTTGAGCAGCCAAAAAACTGACTTCAAAACAGTTGCTCCTCACGCAAATAAATAGTATTGGGCCACCTTAAGGTACTAAGCATGTTTCTTTGTCTTTCGAAACGTTTTGTCCCAAACTAACGTTTCTAAAAGTATCGATTGGTTGCTAATTAGTATTTACAGCTTTTTATCATTAAATACCATAATCTTCTCTTAACAAACAAGATATCGCCGTATTCTTCCTAACGGGATTAATCGATGCAGGCCGTATGGCAAAGCCCACTATAGCATCAGCAGCAAGAGGTTTATCAAGCAAATCCAGTCTGCAGCTTCCAATTGCCACCATTAGTTTTTTGATCGACATGTACATGCAATAGTAAGGAATCAACTTGGTAATCTTTAGTAATGCTACAACCGCTCAGGTCAGTTCCAATGAGCAGACAAGAGCTTCCTTTTTTATTCGCTGCCCTGCTGTTTGCTGACGGGTGCAGTAATTTCCAAGTCTGGACGTACTTTGTCATTTTTAATGACGTAACATTTCTTCGAGTTGTTTGGATTCTTATTCAAGTAAATAACATCGTCGAGCGCCATCCGTAATCTATTTTCTCTTCATGACAACGTTTCATTATTCAATTATGAGTCAGACATTTTTCGGAATAACTTACTACATTTCTTATCTATTTCAAGCACTGTATGGTGTTCGCCATCATTCGAGCTCATTATAAGTCTGAAATACATTTATTGTCTGGCTGGAAATTAAATGTGTGTTTTCTAGAAGGCATGTAGCACTCATGATTTCAATGCTAGCTTGTCTACTGATTTCGACGTTTGACTGAGTTGTGTGCCCCGAGGCTCTAGCTACCTGTAGGTTTACATTTAAATATCATGCCTCAACACATATTATGCTTGACTTGCAGTTATTATGCCTTACTGTTTTTTTTTCTTTTTTTTTTTTTTAGCTAGAAAGGAATGGTCCAGGATTCAATGTTATCGAGTAAGCCTAATCTTAACTATGATGTTTTTTTTTTCCATTGCAGTGATTTCCCGAGAATGTTTTCAGTGCCCAGTGAGCACACATTCTTACCAAGACTGCGATGACAAGCGCTTCAAAGTTAGATGCTTGGGTTCCAATCAATGCGTCAAAGCCAAAGCTTACACAACCTCTGGTATTAGGGAAGAAGCTTATATTAAGGGATGTGCGGCGACCTGTTCAGCTTCTGGCATCCCAGTCTGCAGGGAACCCAATGTCAAGTGTGAAGTGCATTGCTGTTCATCGGACTATTGCAATGGAGCCTCCCGTCCTGTAGTTGGTGGTCTTCTCATGACTGTCACTACAAGCTTCATGTACTTGTTCTGTTTTTAGGCTGTTTTTAACTGACTTAATAAAGATCATAAGGCCAGATAATAGCATTTTAGTGACTTTTCTTATTTGGTAGTGGTAGTGCAAGTTAAAAAGATAGAATATCCAGCTCGATCTAAACAGCTTATCAGAATCAATGTAACTGAAACATAAAGTATGTAATTTGCAATAAAAATGAAATAATGAAATACGCATTTGTTAACGTCTTCACTTTTTTTAGTGCTCACAGGATTGGAAAAGGACTTGGCAAGAAAAGGTGTACTCACCCTTGAATATTGTTCTGTGCCAATCAGCCAATGACAAAAATGTCTCAACGTCCTAAACAATGTCCTAAACCTTGCTGCAAATGAATCATAAAACTATTCTCAGGGATTCTTTCTCCAACCCACGAAATTAAACTCCCGGCAGTGTCCTGTCCTGGCTGATATCGATGGTTTTCAACATCACAAAAAGGCTCTGTGTTCAAAACTTAATGTTTTTTTAGCTGCGACAACAGATTCCCAGAGGAAAAAATTAATAAGATACCTTCGCTTTCAAGAACGTAACATTAAAATAAAATGTGTTTATCTTTATCAAAAATCGATTTCTTCTCTCCCCATTAGCAATTAGTTGCAAATTCTAGAGATATTTCGCTTTATCAGTTTCGACGTTTCTATTGGCCGTGGCTTTTGGTATACGGTCTAAGGTCTACCATCACAGACGAAGTCATGTTCTTCTGATTCGCGCGGGGTTCTAGGGAGGTTTGTAGAAAATTAGTTAGCCAATCAGGCTGCGAATTTACTTATTAATCCGTGAAACAATATGTAGCAATTATTGTCTAATAGTCAAGAGTAAACGAAAGAAAACAATGGAATAAGCGTGTAATAGTGCGTACAACTTAGCGTTACACACTACCATAAGTTGTTTTCTTTTATCAGCGAAGCATTTCAGTGTTTTTTTTTTCATTGGGCAGGCATTATTTTCACGCTCTGACGATAAAATACTATATGTGCATAGGCAACTAAAATATCAAATAAAAAGAAAATTTCAAACACGTTCTCAAAAGAGGTCTAAATTTCTCAAAAGTCGACCGATATTAGTTGTGCAATGTATTGTACCGACTCGGTCCCTAAACGTTCTACCCGACATTAACGAGAATTTATAACCGAACATTATACCAATAAAGTTACAAAGGAGTAGTGTAAAACATTTTGAAAAGGTATTACAAAATGAGTGCTCCAGATCTGTTGTAAATTGAGTTGTGTTGCCTCTAAGCATGCAATGATATCAGATTGTGGTTATGAAATCATAGTGGAGAAATGTATGAAATGACTTCCTGTCTCTGCGCGGAAAAGGTTCACTGATCATGAATAGAAATTGCGCTTTCTTCGCTGGCCTTTTATTTTCTATTTGGACAGAGTGCGCATGATAATCAAGTATCGGTAAACAGGCTTAAACTGAAGGATGCTTTGAGCGTTAAAATAGTTCTTTCATCTTCTTCATCCTTTGCTACTTCTCCAGAACCGAATTTGTTATCGCACTCAGTCCTCTATCAATCCCGTGCGAAAGGCCGGCGTTAATTTCTGGCGATTATGGGCGATCGTGCACTAAATCGTATTCATTATTCATAATTACAAGTATTTCTGCTGCGCAAAGTGCAAAAATTTGTTCGATTAACCCAACAACACATATAAATGATTGACAAAAAGACTACTGCAGGGACTGATCAAACAATGTAAAAAGACTTGAGTTGCGATATTTCGACTGGCCAATACCAACCAGTCTTCATCAGGTCTATTAGGACAAATCACGAATTTACAGAAATATATATGTTGTAAAACAATAAGCGGACGTTATACACGTGGTATGGTGTGACTACTAGCTTAGAAAAGAAAAGATAACAGAAAAAACAAATAAAAATTTGTGTACTATATATAGTTACAGATCACGGTTCATCAAGTTTAATGATGCCTGGCGGCTCAAGGGTCTTAGCTTTGTGAAAAATATGGACTTCACGTGCCTTCCTGAAAGAAGCACGTTCATTTTTAAGTTTTTCAATTGGAAGGTGTCGGAATGGTTATTGCTAAGAAAATTACAAGTACAGTTGCGTACTGGTCGTCTATGTTCATTAAGCGTTCTTTGAGGCGACGTTTAGTTTCCCAGATGTATTGTAAATTACATAGGCGACTGTGAATCATGTAGATAACATTAAAAGGAGTAATAAATGTAAAGAAGATCCTCGCAGTTCTGCAGGATCTTCATTCTGCAGTTCAAATATATGAATTTCATATATTCATAATTTCATTAAAAGGAGTACAAGTGATATGAGATTTGATGCGGTAGGTCTCACCTGTGGAATGAAAAGTATATATTGATTTCGGCCATGCTCAATGTAGGGACAGGTGGTACAATTCCTGCTATTGCACCGAAAGAACCGGGAGTGGCCCGAGAGATATTACGATCGGGAGTTTCCGTTAACTGGGCTCTAACAAGAATGTCACTCGTATTTTTACAACGGCGTTAAGCTACTAACTGAAGGATTTATAAAGTCATTTCTACACCGATCTGAAGAGTAGAGGACGTTAGAATGCTTGTGAATGATTCGCGTGATGGTAGGTAATGCTGGATAATATGGAATAGCGAATAATCCGGGAATGGCCCGGGAGATATTACAATTGGGAGTTTCCGTTCACTGGGCTCTAACAAGAATGTCACTCATATTTTTACAACGGCGGTAAGCTACTAACGGAAGGTTTTTAAAACATTTCTACAGCGATCTCAAGAGTAGAGGACGATAGAATGCGTGTGAATGGTGCGCACGATGTTTAAGAAATGGTAAACGTGCAGCGTGCAATCATCGAGTTATGGATGCATGCCGGAGGTTGCTAAGCACAAAAGAAGCGTAAGAGTTGCTCGAGGCGTTTGCCGAGAGAAACTCTAGCTTCTTGAGTGCTTAGTAAACCTCCCAAGTGCATCCATAACTCGATGATTGCACAGCTGTGGCGTTTACCATATCTTTTCACATACAAATTTCACTCTTTTTCTACAGACATTAATTTTCATTGAAATAAGTCATTGCAAGAGATTTTCAAGTGAAAGGGTATATCCCCCATACAAGCCTTATTCCATAGGTAATGCCTCTCAGGTTATTTTGTGATCGACCCACAGATCGTGGAGTCTCAAGAGGGTTAGACAATAGCCAATCATATGAGGAGAATGTTTTCCGTGTGGATAACCCTCGCGAAGAGCCACGCTTTCTTCGTGTAACAAAATGGCGGACGACGCGGAGAGTCGAGATCTCGCGTTGAGCATACGCTTTGTGGACGAACGCGAATTTAACGAAGTTTCTGTCCCAGACACGTCAGGGTGACGTCGCTGGAATCGCTTCCTGGTTTCACTTACAGGACAGATCTGATGGCTATTTGAACAGTGAACCTGAAAGTTCTGATCTACTTACAGTGAGGAAGATAAAGCACAAAGTGTGACCGGGAGCGACGATGAAAGGAGCGAAAACGATGCACACTTTGAGATCAAAGTGATGGTGGAAGCGATGCTAGCGAAAGCTCCAGCTCTTGCCCCAACGGAAGTGCGGACGGGGAAAACACGAAGAAAAAGAGAGATTCTTCAAGGAAGCAAGGCCCGAAGGCTTCGACCTCAAAAGACACCGCCTCAAAACAAATTGGGGTTATGGGCCATATAGTACCCGCATCGGCCAGGCACGAACTATGACAACAGAATTGACACTTTGCAGTTTACGGCTGAAATACGAAATGTTCATAACTGCATCAAAAGGCTTAAGAAAGAAAACAGAATAGCATATAAATAAGCCAAAGAAGCACCCAAAAACGTTGTAATTTACAAATGAGTTACTTGAAGTGGGGGCATTTTTCCGGAGAATTCAAGACCAGTTGCACATTTTGAATACATACAATGATGCAATCCGGCCTAGAAGAATGGTGCTGCGGCTTCTCTCGCTGTCTGTAAAGGACTTGTTTCTGGACGAGAAGAAGTAGTTGCGTGGAAGGTTTGGACTTCAGAGGAGGCGCCCTTGACAACACATCACTGCAACATTGAAGTGGGGCAACCGAAGGACGGGAACTGTAATGAACAAGGGGCTGTTCGTTTCGACGGCATAAGATAGACATGCATAATGTGTCGATAGTAATAACTCCTTGGCCGGTCCCAGTTCTTTTTGGTGCAAAATCAGAAATTGTACCGCCTGTCCCTACATTGAACATGGCCGAAATCAATATACTTTTCATTCCACAGGTGAGACGTACTGAATCAAACCTCATATAACTTGTACTCCTTTCATTGTTATCTATATAATTCAATGTCTCCTATGCAATTTGCAATACGTTGATGAAGCTAAACGTCGCCTCAAAGAACGTTTTAATGAATATGGACCAGTACGCAACCCTACTTGTATTTATATCCATACAGCGGTTTCAGAACACTTTCTAGAACTTAGCAATAATCATTCCGACACCCATATGCGGCTACTCATTCAAATCGAAAAACTTAAAAATGAAAGTGCTTCTTTCAGGAAGGCACGTGAAGCACACATTATTCACAAAGCTAAGCCGACCCTTGAGCCTATAGTCATGAACAAACGTGGTGAACTGTAATCTGTAACTATTATATAACACAAATTTTCATTTGCTTTTTCTATTATCTTTTCTTTTCTAAGTGGTCACACCGTACCACGTGTATAACTTCCGCTCATTGTTTTACAACATAAATTTCGTGATTTTTTTCGTGATTTTTTCCTAATAAGCCTGATGAAGACTAGTATTGGCCAGTCGAAATATCGCAACTCAAGCCTTTTCACGTTGTTTGATCAGTCCCTACAGGATTCTTTTGACAATCATGATTTATAGTGACTTTTTTAAAATAAATTTTGACTGATCACGGTCTTTTTTGATCCGACGTTGAGCAAGGTTGATCGTACACGGCTTTTGCAGCGGTTTAAAACCTTAAGGTATCATGGTCAGGCCCCAAAATTGACCACTTTTGCAAAAAACTACGCTTTTGTCATTTTCAGATAGATATTATTCAAACCTCTCCTTTACAAAAAGTTTCAGAATAAAAGATTGTTTCTACACAAAGTTATGGACGAAAAAAGGTGAGAGCCATTAACTTCCTCTAATTATGTGTTGACAGTCATCTGTCAACATTGCCGAAAATATCATGTGACATAAGAGGGCCCTGATGTTTCCACATGAGATATAGATCGATTGCGTACCAATTTCCGCGTTATCGAAGGGTATGTTGCGTGGAAAACATGAGCTAAAGAAGGAAGAGATCCTGCCTGTTTGGCTCTACCAAAAAAAAAGTACGGCAAAACGTAATCATACAAAAGAATTTTGCTCGGTGTGGGCCGAAAAACTTTGCGCAAGCGACAAAAGCTGGTATATTTATAATCAAGAAATGTGGATGGAAGAACGAGAACGCCGTGTCTGCGAGCAGCTTAAAGATTACGACAGAGTCGTTGCAAGACGCGGAAAGAGAAGATGATGGAGAATACTGTGAAGAATCGTGGCAACGATTGAAAGGAAGAACAATCATGTCAGGCGAAACGCTCGTAGAAAAGCTCGATGAAGCGGTTTGTTGTCGCGTTTGTCACCCGGACGTGACCTTCCTCGAAAACGTAAATTGCAAAAGTCCTGTCTCAAGTAATAAAGACGTTTTTTGTTACCCTGGCCAATTGCTTGCATTTGTGACAGGACGTTCTCTCTTAGTTCTTGAGCCGAGCACGTGGCGGCTTCTTCGCGGGTTTCAACGTGCTTTACTTTCGCATTTGCTTTTGTCTTTGGGGTCACGGCAGCTTGATTAGTCTTACCCTTTCTTCTTGTTGATGTCTTCGGCATTATTGTACAGCCGACGTAAAATTATGAGGGTAAAATTTCCAGTGTTTAAGACCCTTTGAACGGCACGCGTACACAGAACCCGAACGAAAGTCGCTCAGTCCGATAAAAATATGACATCATTCTTGGCGGCATGTTTGCGCTATTGTTATAAGGTAAGTTGAGCCTCCCCTCTATCAAACCGCAGGTAATTATCCTGACACCTAGGTGTTTTAATCTCATCTGGCCGGAAAAAAGCCTCCACATCTATTTTGCCTTTTTTCTCGAAACCAGTTTTTCAAGAAATTGAGGGCACGTTTGAAGTTCGCGTTCAGCGAGTTTTCAACCAATTTTGCTCAAATTTGGCGAGAATGTTGCCAGATAATTTGACACAAAACCTATATCTCCGAATTTCATTTTTTGCGTTCATTCAAAAGTTATGATCCGTTAAAGAAAGAGAAGGGGTGTTTTTTTAAACTTCAAAGTTAAACTGAGTGCAGGAAACAAACCAGGCTAGAAAAAAAGATTCCGAGACACAGTTTTTGAGACAAAGGTGTGAAAAATTCGGCGCGATGTTTGCCTTACTCTCCAGACCATTTTTGAGTGGAGCGGAACCGATTCTGTGAACGATGTACTTTTGAAAAACGTTAGCTATATTTTCAACAGAATTGTCTGTTTTCTTTATGTAAATGCGTTTTCGTAATCTTGAGTTATTAAGCTTTCAGAAAATATATAGTTTGTCTGGGTTTTTGTTAAACGCCTGACGCTCAGACGGTGATAACGCAATGTTGTCATTTGGGGTACCCTGATACCTTAACTTTACATCCAACAATACATACCTATCCTGGGTCTAACACCTAGGGGGAGGGGGGGAGACTGTGTGACGTTTTGGGTGGGGGTGTGCCGATGGGACACTTACCATACCGTGCTTAGCTGCATTTCGCAACTCCATTCTAGTCTAGTCACAAAATATCCCTACCCTATCCCCGACTCGCCGAGGGTCAATTTTAATGCTGAACTAAATTCTTCACAGGAATGGTCAGTTCCCGATAAATGATACCCTATTTCAAAGACCAAAACTCTCTAGCCCAGACTAAAATGGTTGAAAACCATACCCTTTACAGCGACACGTAACCATAGAGCATATATATGGGAGTGCCTCTTTCCGTTTTGATCTAGACTAGTGTTCCTGTTGAAACTGTTTGCCCATTATCTACTTCGCTGCATTCATCGATCTGGACCCGCTCAGCTCATAGCTTATGAACCGGATTGGCATCGCTGGCTGTCACTGAATGCCTGCTAGCACACTGACATTTTTCACGATGGCACGAAACTGGCAGGTTTCCCGGCGGAAGTAAAATAACATTAATTTGTAGAAATGGCGCACTTTGTCAATCAAGCAAGGTTGTTATGCGCTTTACCTGGGAAATGCATTGCCTGTTGTATTAATACGAATCAGTGTTTAAAAGATGCTCTGATTATTTTAAGTATTCATATATTTTTCTACATAATAACTCATCACATTGAAATACTCAAGCCTTCTCTTGCTATATAGAGAAAAACAGTACATTATCATATCTGTGGAAGGCATTGGTAGAGACATGCCGCTAGAGTTAGTGTTTCATTTAGTAAGGGGAAGGGGAGAACCAGAAAGATTGGAAGTTTGCTATCTGGCGTATTTTGAAAACGCATATTTTTGAGACCTTTTTCTCTCGAAAGGGAAGTCTTCGAAAGCCTCCCACCTGGCATGATTTTTCTCAAATTCATTTGAAATCCTCTACCTGACGAGGTATAGTTTCAGTTTTCTTAAGTAACTATGAAACTGTAAAACATTGAATGGCTCGACCGGTGTTTTCGACATTTTAATCTTGTTTACGAGTATTCTTAAGCAAGAAGAAAGCTGCGTTCACACTAGCACTGACATATGTTTAAATGAAACATGTTTTCCTAAATATGTTTGTAATTGCATTGTCCACTGTGGACACTTTGAAGGTGTCAGTTTCAAACACGCTTCACTTCCCAAGTTCTGAACTGATGTGTGCTTCCGGACAATAAGGAAACGTTGGGCCTTCCTCCTCACCCCTCCCCCATAGTCCGGCAGATTGGTGCAAAAATATGACGGAATTGTGGGATTTATGGTAAAAGAACCAAATTTGGCACATAGATAGAGACATACCTACTAAACAATGTTAGCTCTGGACCCACCTGGGAAGTATCCCATAATTGCAGTTTCAACGGGTTTAAGGTGGCTCACTGAAATTCTAGCATGGAAACGAGGCTGGGATTCTGTTTCTCGTGTAGCAGCCACAGTCCTGCATCAAAAGAGCGACAGTCCTCCAAAAGTAGAGAATTACTTAAAATATTTGCTTTTCTTTGATCATGGAGTCGGTACAGTTGATCACGTGACAGGTCACGTGATTGCGCGTACAGTATCGTGACATAACTAATAACAATTTGAGACGGCGATACTGCGCTGATATTGATGGATGGTTTGGGGTGAAAATATATTTCAGAATAGACAAGGAAACGATGACCAATACGATGATAATATTTTCTTTCGTCGTCGTCAATATAGGGCTGTAACGCTGCCCTACAAATTTCGATTGAAGCAATTAACATAACGAAAAATAGGCTGTTGATAAAAAAAAATCGTACCGGCTATTCACGGGTTGTTAAACGTGAACATCTTTAGTCAAAACGATATTTCCTTTTGCTGCCTGTTTTTTCTTTTTTATTCGTACTTCTTTTTAAATTCTTTTCTTCTCGAGTTAGAAGGCTAGCAAAACAAATTGAGACAGCTATCGAATGGGTTTTTTTTCCGAAAGCAGAGTGAGATGAAAGAAAATAAAGATCCATATTTCACCTTTTCCACCGAATTGGTTCAAAGCCACAATTTATACGATTCATATATCTCTAACTGTGTAACCGAAAATACAATAAAGTTAATCTACCACAAATTTTAAACTTTTTTTCTGTGCCTGAGGAAACCAACAAAGTGTCGTAATTGGCCAGGTTACTATTCCCACACACATGTAGAGGCGGTTCGCAAAGATTTTTTTAGTCAATTGAACACATCGCTCAGTTAGTTTTCGACTGTATCATCGCTAATCGCACTCATTACTTGGTTGGAGTACCATACGAAGGTAAGAACTTTTTTAACATTTGAATTCACGAAGTTTGTGTGATTTATTGCCATGTTTAGTGAAAACAAAGACTAAGATTATAAATGTATAAAAATCGCGCCAGCGCGGGAAAATCTTCGGCTATCCCTGGCAGCCATTTTACATCTCGCTAAGTCTTAAACGAAGTACTCTGTTTGCCTTCTGGACTTGAAAACTGCTATTTGATAGGGGAAAAGTTAGAAGCGAAACCTCCTTTACTCATTTTTCAAAGCAAGCAATTTCTTGGTGATTGGCTGTGCACCTTTGTAATTTCATTCATCAAATTTACATTTCATCGTTTGCTTTGCTGATTTGGCAAACAATGTGTCTTTTTCACTAGCCAATTTTATCCTTCGCTTTTCTGATCGCCATAAGCTTAAATCAGCTCTACACTTCTCTTATATTCAAAACAGTTTTCATGATAAATTATCACTTAAAACTCATGAAATAGATTTTTGAGGGTAGTTGTTTTGAAATTATTTAATCAGCGCAGTCTATTCCACCGCTATTAAAAGGCCAACCGTTTGACATGACCCTCACCTATCCGTATTTCGTTTGACCATACAGCTTCCCGTCATGTGATGTATCTGAAGTTCCTTCTGATCATCCTTGTTTTCAATGTATCGCACATAACCGCGATGACTGAACAAGATGATGGTAGTAGCGTGGACTGGACAAAATGTATTTTGTTTCAGGAAACAACATCAGAACCGCTCCAATGCCCAGGAAACTCCCGAAGATCGGATATAGAGTGTGGAACAGGCTACCACACCTTGGCTAGTAACATTCTTCAATTTAGTGAAATTCGAAGCTTGCTCATACCCATAAATGTTGAGAAGCTAGGTGAGGGTGGAGGGATTGCAGAAACGCTTATGCAGAAGCAAAGCAAGCAAAGCAAAATTGCACAAATCCAGCAGAAATAAATTTAGTAACATGAAGCTGAAAAGTGCAGACAAACGGAAAAGACAAGAATAGCCTGAATCCCCTCAAAGTTCTGAATTCACAAGGGCGCGTTCTGGCGCACCCACTTCCAAAGCCGAAAAAAGCTGCTTTTTCTGTGAAAGTTCCTCGGAAACGCTTCATGAAGCCTCGATTTTTAATATAGATACAAGGTTTCACGAGTGCGCGCATCAGTTGCAAGACAAGGTGTTAATTGCGAAATTGAGTGCAGGCGATATGATTTCTCAAGAAGCAGTTTATCATGCGAATTGCCTGGTAGCACTTTATAACAAAGCGGAGAGGTCGAAACAGAGTACAATTAATGGAAATGAAAAGAGAATCCAAGGTATCGCCTTAGCACAACTAGTTGCATATATAGAAGAAACGCGCGCCGAGACAAAGGGTAGCGCTCCGACAGTGTTTAGGCTAGCAGAACTTACGGATATGTATTCTAACCGTCTGGCACAACCTGGAGTGGAGGTGTCTGGCCGAGTTCACTCTACTGATCTTAAAGAAAGGCTCTTAGCAAATGTTCCAGGTCCTCAAGCTCATAAGAAAGGGCGAGACATTTTTTCTAGCATGCAATGACGAAGTTGCTACTGCGCTTCAACAGGCTTGCGAACGCGATTTTCACAATGAAGCGATGATCCTTCTTAAGGCAACGAGGATAATTCGTAGGGATATGTTGGACACGAAATCAAAGTTCAACGGCACATTTAATAACAGTTGTGAGCAGGAATCTGTCCCAGAGACTCTGAAAACATTAATTGGAATGATTTTGGGGGGACCAGATATCAAGACCCAGTCAAGCGATATGACGGAAGCGCAGACAAGTCTAAGTATTTCTCAACTGATGCTTTTCAATGCAACCAAAAGGCGCCGTGACAGCGGTACAACAGGTGCTTCATATTACTATTCCAGAGATCGCAAACCGCCACTGCCCATTTATCTAGGCCTCGTGACTCTTGGTGATAAGCTCTTACAATCTGGGATTGTCTGGGATTGTCGATCTCGTATGATAGAGTGTTGGAATTATCGACTGACATGGGAAACAGTGTTTGCGGGCGCTTTGAATCAGAAGGAGTCGTTTGTCCACCTAAGCTTCTTAAAGAAGTTTTCACAACTGCTGCTGTGGACAATATTGACCACAACCCGAGTTCTGTAACTGGGCAAGGTGCTTTCCATGGAACTGGCATATCGTTATTTCAACATCCCACTTCCGATGCCCCAGGAGAACAGCGAGAGGTGGTGAGCATTGACAATCAGCCTTCGAAGACAAAGCGTCTTGCTCGACTTCCTGATTCTTACACAACCGTAAGACCAGTTATCCTTCCCAAGAACGAGCCAGATGTTCCTCCTCTTCAAGGTCCGTTTGTACGAATCTGCCCTGGAATAAAAGAAGCATTCAGTTTAGAGTATAAATGGCTAGAGCATGTAAGAGATGAGCTGAACAGAGAAATATCACAAAATATCTTGCAAATCTCATCGGCAGCGTTCCTCGCAAACAAGCTACTTCCTAATGGAGAAAACCAGTTGAGTAGAAGCTCGTTGTTACCTTTATTTCAAGAAGAAGCAGCTTCAGCGGCTATGATTTGCCATGCTATCGACGTTATCACAAAAGCAGTGAACTTCCTAAATCAAGGGCAGGTTCCAGTTGTCGCCTGCGACCAGCCACTTTGTGCCATTGCCAAGAAGATTCAATGGAACTTTCTGACAGTGTACGGGTGAGAAAAAGCTGGTGGTAATGTTCGGTGGATTTCATACTGAGCTTCCAGCTCTCAAGGCACTAGGAAGCTGGATAGAGGATGGTGGTTGGACCAGCGTTTTAGTAAAAGCTGGCGTGACAACTTCAGGTACCGCTGATTCTTTTCTGAAGGCTTCGCACGTTTCACGCACCCGCCACGCACATCAAGTTACTGCTGCTGCTCTGTATATCCTTATGGATAAGGCATACAAGACCTATCGGGAGGGTGTTGATGAAGGAGAAGAGCCCAAGTCATTCAGCGACTGGCGCAAGCAAGCAGAGCTAGAAAGTCCACAATTTCATTACGGGTCGCTTACACTTCATGATCACTTCCAGCTCACCATTCTGATACTCGTCCGGTCTTTGAGGGAAGGGAACTTTTGACGTTACAAGGATGCCTGCAAATCGCTAGCGCCGTGGAGTTTTGCTTTAGACCGCACGCACTACTTGAGATGGCTGCCAGTTCATATTCGCGATATGGAATGTCTTGAAACAGAAATTCCAGAAATAGCTGCAGAGTTCAAGAACGGTAATTTTGTAGTGAAGAAAACCAACCGTGCATTTTCCTCGCTGCCCATTGATCAAGCGCATGAGCAAAATAACAAGATCGTCAAAGGAATTGGTCAGGAATATAGCGAAACAAGAAGAGCAAGATAATTTACGCCACCACGAGCAAATGAAAGGGGTCCAAAACACTTTCCGGAATCAAGTGAACGCAGTTTGTAGCGCCATTGAAGAAATGGGCAACCCCTTCGCAGACCAAACTGGAGATTTGCTTGTGCCACACACCCATGACACTGTGGATTCCAAGATTGTTGAGACGGTCAGAACTGTTTAGCAACTAGGCAAGGATCAGTATCAGCAGTTTGTTACCAAAAGGCTGCAGGAGAGAACAACACCACTGTTTGATGAATTCCAGAAAAACAAGTTGCCACTATTCAGCAGTCCTCCCGCTACAAAAGAGAGGTCTAGCGATAAACTCAAGATAGCATCACTAAAAAGCAACTGCTCTCTGTTTTCACGTCCTTACGTTTCATGTCAGGTCAGGGATGGTGATTTAGAAGGATTCTTTGGCCACGAGAACCAGAGTTCCCCCCTTCGTTATCTCAGTATGGGAAGCTCAGATCTGGTATCAAATCGGATTTGTTATCGTGTCTCGAGAAGAATGGACCAGCGCAAGCACAAAGGTTGTCTGTTGAAGCTCTACTACTAGATGGTGCAGCCATCGTTAACATGCTTAAGCCTGGAGCCTCCAAGACATTTCAAGAGTACAGCGAGACTGTCCTCCTTCCATACGAAACAAACCAGTTAAGGAATGTCGTGAGGGTGGATGTGGAATGGGACAGATACCTCCCGGGTAGTCTTAAAGATTCTGCACGAAGCAAGAGAGGAAAGGGTATCCGTAGACGCGTCAGACCGGACACCAGGATCCAAGGAAATTGGACAGCCTTTGAGAACAAAGAGGAACTTTTCCTTTTCATGGCTGAACAGCTTACCACAATTGGAACTGACCATGGAGAAGTAGTATCTACTAAACATGAGTCAGTAGTCTTTAACAATGACAGAACTGACGCCGCAGATCTATCACCTTGCATGCACGAAGAAGCCGACACGACGCTCCTACTACATACCGCTGACGCTGCAAGACGTGGGTACACTAAAGTAATTGTACGCACTGTCGATATGGATGTTGTAGTCATCGCAGTTGCAAAATTCTAATACCTTTCCTTATCCGAGAGTTGGATTGAGTTTGGTGTTAGCAAACACCTGAAATATTTGTCAGTACACGACATATCCCGTAGTATTGGCCAAGAAAAGTCACAAGCTCTCCTCGCATTTCACGTCTTCACAGGCTGTGATCAAACGTCGTCTTTTGCCCACTATGGCAAAAAGACAGCATGGGAAGCGTGGGGTGCGTTCAATGAGGGGACGGCAGCTTTCCAAGCTCTTAGCAATGCTCCAACGGTGGATGTTGTGGATCAGGTGATGCCTATTCTTGAGCGATACGTCACCATCATGTATGATCGTACCAGCACGTGCATGAAAGTAAATGATGCGCGGAGGGACCTTTTGACACGTAAAGGGAGAGATATTGAAGCCATTCCTCCCACCTTAGATGCATTACGTCAACATGCAAAGAGGTCCACGTACCAGGCTGGCCACTGCTGGGGCAATGCCTTGGTGCCCTCTCCTCCGTTTCCGTGTCTAAGTGAATGGGGCTGGGTGAAAGTCGCTAATGATATGTGGGCGCCCTTGTGGATGACAATTCCCCAAGCATCACAGAGCTGTCAGGAGCTATTGAAATGTCGTTGCAAGAGTGAAAGAGGTTGAGCAGGACGATGCAAATGCATTAGAGCCGAACTGCCGTGCACAGCACTGTGCGATTGCGCTGGGCTGTGCGACCGAGAATGAACAACAGAATGCCGGATGCAAATGAACAAATATGCGTATCGCTTGCATTATTAACAACATTCCTATGAATTTGTGTTTAGCTTTTGCAAGTTGGTTTGACGTTTTTAGGGCTTAATTTTTAAAGATTTTACTGTTTCGTAATTTTTATATATGAACTTGGTCAAATAATTGAGATAAAAATTAAGAGAGCCGGGATTATCATGTCCAAAGCTAAGCATAAAAAGCGTATTTAATCACGTGGTTGATCACGTGATCATACTAGACGGCCAATAATGTCTAAGAGTGCATTTTGTAATTATTTTTTGGTTTAACTTGTTAATTTCTTACGGAACATTGTCTCACTCTGCTGGAAATAGATAATTCACCCAGCCTCGTTTCCATGTTAGAAGTCCAGTGAGCCACCTTAATGGGATGGACCCCAAATGGATTCATAGCATTTTCGTAGTTTCTATGTATGAACTTGACCAAATAACTAAGATGCAAATTGAGAGAGTCAGGGTACGTAAGATTACAAAGACCAATGCTTGGTATTAAAAAGCGTATTTGGTCACGTGGTTAGTAACGTGATCATACAAGAAGGCCAATTATGTCTCAGAATGCATTTTGTAATTCATTTTTAGTTTAAATTGTTAATTTCTTTCGATACATTGTCTCACTTTGCTGAAAATTAAAGAAACAATTCACCCGACCTCGTTTCCATGTTAGCAGTGTAGTGTGCCATCTTAAACCGTTATAATTACAATTATGGGGTAGATCACAGGTGGGTCCGTAGCTAACATTGTTCAGTAGGTATATTTAATTCTCTATCTTTGTGCAAAATTTTGTGCTTTTACCATAAATTCCACAATTCTTGCACCAATCTGCCGGACTACCAGTCAGAGCCGCTCGAATAATAAGTAAGTGTCATCTAACTTAGCTCGCCTCATTACCGCACGCACCAGCGGGAGCATACACATAAGATTGCGGGATTTGATTAAGGCTAAGCTCATCTGGGAATGGTCGTTTTATCCTAAACAAGAGTACTGACCACCATCTATTTGCTGTAAGTTAATATTTTCAGGAAGAGATCCGATGAGTACACCAAGATGATGCATAGTATGCGGACAATATGTTAACACGCGTACGGAGGTCATTCCAAGTGGCAGCTACTTGCACAGACTCCGAGAATTTTTTCTCCTGTCGTTCTACGACACAGGTTAAAATTCTAACAAGAAATGGAGGTCGTGGTCACTATATCCACTAGATTTAATTTGAATAGAACAATGCGTGAGGTCCATTTCACAATACTGGTCTCTAATTTTATGAAATTTTTTGCAAAGGAATGGATGGAAAGATTTCCTGTCGAACTAGGAAATAGCTCGGTATAAGAAAAGATTGTTGAGGTCACCATGTCCTGGCCTTCCCTTAAATGATCTGGGTCACTCTATAAGCCACGAATTAGAAATCAAACTGTGGAAGCAGTTGCTCGGGTAATATGCGTACATGTACAAGAAACTATACACGGTTTAGCATCAGTAATAAAATGATTATCTCCAAACCTAACATTGTAATTCATGAAGTGGTTATTAGGTTATCATTTTAACATAATTATGATAAATTACGATGCGCTACTGCTGAGATAGAAGACAGTAACATTACTTTGAAGTGGAGTTAGGAATGCACTGCATGAAATTTAACTATCCGTCTTTCTGTGAAATTGGTCCAAGTAGGAAATAATTGATGTGGTCAGTCTTTTAAAACCTGACCTTCCTTGTTTATTTGGCTGTTGCTCATATATTGCACTATCAAGACATGCTTCAAGTCATGCCTGACGAACGCCATGTACATTTTCCTGTTTCTTTTCGTGCTGAAATGCACGAATCTCCGTGGCATTGTGTCTATGATTTGCGGTTTTTCTCTAGATTTATTCATGTGTCTCTTCAAATCTTTAGCCGGTCCCAAATAAACAGCCCTTGTTTTCTACTGCCCAGCCGTTTACCTGAGAATTGATGCACGGTTTTTATGCAAGGCCAGCAACACAAATCCTTTGCCAACACTAATAATGAAAAATACCGTTAAAGCCTCATTGCTACTTAGCTTCTTTGTCCTTTTCATTTTTAAGAACCCTTTCTGTTTCAGTAAGTATAGACAGTATAATGTTATACCAAGACTTCCAGTCTACAACAGCCTCAAGTGTTTTTTTTTAATATAAACAAACCTTGAGAGTTTATAGTGGCCGCGGCCCCTTACGACAGTTGACGCCTTCAGAGAAGTGTAGGATTCTCGACAAAAGACCGTTTGAGAGGTGGCGCTTAATAGAGGTTGTCTCTTCTTGGAAAAGATCTACCCTCGAGCCAAAAAAGAACAAACAAACAGACGTGAAGTTTTGCACGCAGGATGTCGCCAAGAAACGTAATATGTATATTAAAATTGAAAACCTTTAACAAAGAATCGCAACTTCTGCAGAATTAGCAGTTGCGTGCTATCTTAGACAATGGACGACGTACCTTACTTCACAGCAGCATTCTCATGTTTTCTAGTTTAAAGTAGACATGTACAAAACAACTCTATAAACAAATATCACGACTTTTTCTCAGGGGGCGTAGCCATTGCCATATTAGGAACCTAAGAAAGTGTAACTGACGAAGTAAGATTGACAGTGGGCAACACAATTGTCGACATTGACCAGTGACATTGCAGTTTGTTTTGACATATATTGTTGACTACGTTAGTAAAATATTATTCTGACATAATTGACATCTGCCATATATTATCTAAATAAGACTGTTCGTTTAAGGAAGTTTGTTAAATTTGGAGTCCTAGCGAGCTGATCAACACCTGAGCCTACAGTTTCGTTCGTCAAACAAAGTGGAAACATGTCGAATTTGATGTACGTGGCGATGTTTGTGTTCCTTGTCTCTCTGCCAATGGGTAAGGGTGTTTTTTTAGCTCAATTATTTGCCACAAAGGATATATTCTTTCAGACCCATAGTGTCGCGTGGTTCCAGTCTGAGCTAAGAAAATAGAAATAATTCTTTCTATTATGGCAAGATAAAGCTGTTCTCTCCAAAATAGGCGTTATTGGTCAAATGGTAGTCAACCCCTCCATCAAAATTGTCTACCGTCAGAGTTGCGCAATAGAATACTAGTCTATATTCACAGTATTTAAACTTTTCTTGCTTACACACTCACAGAACTCAAATACTACAGATTGCGTACAAGAAAAGTACTTCTACAATAGGCTACTTTGCTGTTTCGACAGTGGTATTATTAAATAGTGATGGAAGAGCGACCAGAATTGTATGGAATGTAAAACTTGTTTTTTTTTTTTACATTCCCTTCGCTTTACGCCAGCTAAATTGTTTCTTTCTTGATCACAACTAAGTGTTATTTATTCAACTGAGAGCAAGAGATTTGGGACATCTTAGACTATTCCATTTGTTCTTGCAACATTGCTTGGTGTTTTCTTTTTAAGCTAATCAGAAATCTGCAATACATTCATTACCTAATGTGGAGTTTTATGTGTATTTCTCGAAGAACAACGAGGTCTAACTGCACTAATTCAAGTGAGTTGTGTGCCTCGGAGCTCTGACTAGCCAGATTTACAAATTATGCTTCAAATCATATTATGCTTGGCCAGCCTTTATTATGCTTCCCTGTAATTATTCTTGAAAAGAATAACCTAGAACACAATATGTTATCGTAAAATTGCAATTCCGAAAAAATTTTAATATTTACGGCAGTATGTGAAAGAATCAAGTAATCTAGGCCTTGTAAGCCTTTGTAACGCTGGTTTCCCTTTTTTGTTTTTCACTGCAGTGTTTCCCCGACAATGTTACCGCTGTTATCCAGCGAGCACACATTCCTATGAGGACTGTGATAGTAAGCGGTTCAGAGTCACGTGCTCGACATCCCAACACTGCGTTAAAGCCAGTGCTTACACTACCTCTGGCATAAAGCAAGAAGTTTATGTTAAGGGATGCGCCAAAACCTGCAAGGCGTCCGACATCCCAGTCTGCAACCATCCTCATGTCAAATGTGAAGTGCACTGCTGTTCATCAGACTTCTGCAACGCCGCCTCCGGTCCTGTAGTTAGTGGTCTTCTCCTTGTTGTCGCAGCAAACTTCATGTACTTGCTCGGTTTTTAAGCTGTTTTGCCTGACTGATTAAAGATCAGAACACCGGAGAAGAATATTTTAGTAACTGATTTGTTTAGAAATAGAACTTTAAAACGACAGTATTTAACTCGATCTACCCATGCCAGTCGATCAAACTGTCACTAAAACAATAATAATAAAAATAAAATCCTTGTTGCTTCATTTCTTTCGTTTCAGTGCTCATATTCTTACGGAAGCCGCGTCAGCTGGTCAAGATTTTCGTGATCAGCGCTTCTGGCAAACGCCAGAGATGAAAGAAACTCGGGCTCGATGAGAAAACTAAACACTCGGCTAACATCCAAAGATCTACAGAACATGCACGTTCCCGCGGTTTGATCAGAACCTTACACTCCCTTGAAAATGATTATTCGTCAATAGTAGTGGGAAGTAGCAAGGAGAGACAGGCCTGCACGACTTCTAACAATAGAAACATTTATCTAATGTTGCCTCTTAATATTTTTGCACTGACAAGTATGTGATTTTTAAGAAAGGATATGAACGGTGGCTGTTAAAAGATGTGTCGTTGCAATGACTGTCTGTTTTATAAAGTGCCATTTTTTCATTAAAACGTGTATGAGGTTTGGCACGGTTTGTTGACATTGTGTTCAGTCAAATGTTTAACAATTAGCCCTTTCGAAACTGTCAGTTTCGTGTCTATGAAGCTTGATATGTTTCCTCCTATTGTAAGCAAGTCTTTCGACTGCCGATTTGTACAGGCAAGACCATAGTTTCGACCTCCACATGGACTCGTCAGTTGCCGGGATTGGTTTTGTGAGTTGCTCTTTACAAGCAAGCTCACGTACTTTGTGAGAATGACAAGACATTCTGTTGGCAAAGGCTTTCCGTTGTGTATTTATACTCACTGTGTGGATCGAAAATTCAGGATTTCTATTGGCCAATCAAAGGTAGCGAAATGTGGTTTTCGATACTTATCCCTTTGAAGCTTACGCGTGTTTGTATATGTTGCGTTTTTTGACATTTTAGCGTTATGTGTCAGGTTGAAATGAGGAGTTGACCGTTATCTGATTTGAAGCGTACGTTATTTTGCATAGCTGCAGTGTAGTTGCTTTAAATGTGGTGCAAATTGCTCTTCCACTCCTCTGTGATGTTTACTGAGTGCCGATATGAATTTTTCTAACACAGGTGTTTATATTTGGGCGGTAGTGTTACTATTTGTTAGCCACGCGTTCTATATCTCGGTCTTTCGACCAATTTTTCCTTCTTTCATATTTGGGAAGTAGCAAGGAGCGACAGGCCTGCGCAACTTCTAACAGTGGAAACATTTATCTAATGTAGCCTCAAGACAGGTATGCCAAACAGAATGTCATGTCATTCTCACAATGTACAAGAGCTTGCCTATAACGAGCAACTCACAAAAGCAATCCCGGCAACTGATGAGACCCATGTGGAGGGTCGAAACCATGGTCTTGCCTGTACAAATCGGCGGTCGAAAGACTTGCTTACAAAAGGAGGAAACATATCAAGCTCCATGGACACGAAACTGACAGTTTCGAAAGGGGCTATTTGTTCCACATTTGACTGAACACAATGTCAACAAACCGTGCCAACCTTCATACACGTTTTAACAAAAAAATGGCACTTTATAAAACAAAGACAGTCATTGTAACGACAAATCTTTTAACAACCACTGTTCATATCCTATCTTAAAAATCACATACTTGTCAGTGCAAAAATATTATGCGCCGATCGATTCGAAAGTTCAACATCCCCCCCGCCTCCCTCCCCGGGCATAGCCCGAGCATTTGACTGTGCATTGTGCCCGGGAAGGGAGGAATTTGAACGTTGCCTTCGAAGGGTGGGGAATTTGAACCGGATTTATCTCTTGTTCTGGCTTAATACTCCCGTGAGTTTTTTCGGGTTTAGCAAGGTTTGACGGATTTACAAGAGGCGCTGATTAAGAGGCAACATCATATAAGTGTTCCGTTGTTAGAAGTTGTGCAGGCCTGTCGCTTCTTGCTACTTCCCACTAAGGTCTGCGACCACTTTAGCCACGTCAAGTACTCAGGTCGGTCCTAACAACACAACAATATCTAAGATGTCTGCTGTAAATGAACCATTTTGCAACCCTCACCAAATTCGTCTCCCTCCCTCAGTGATCCCTATGCTTCTCTGATTCATTTTTTTAGTTACTAGCAGTGATCTAAACTGTAAGCTACAGGTTCAGTGGACTGATAAACGGTCAGCCCCATGTCATCTATTAAAGGCAAGAGAATAGGGTGAGCAGTATATATGTATATCTTATCAATCTACCAGGAGATTTCTATCGGCTGATAGCTAGTTGGACATCCCCGAGCCAACTGTTAAAGTCATGAGAGAGCGAGCACTCTCTGCATATCACTTAAGAATAACCGGTTGGTCACGTGACGGAATGTTCAACTTACGTACTCAGTGGCTTTGCTTAATTTTTGCTTTCAGCAAATTTTCCATGTTCGCGCTGTCAAGGCGATTTCTGGAATATTAGTCACCTCCATAGCCAATCAGATTCACGAAATTAGTCGATAACTGGTTCGTTATAAGACAAGCCACCTTTACACAATATCTCAATTTGCTTTGTCTGCGAAGGATTCGGTTATATTTGTATACAGTTCACGCATCGTCGAATGCATTCTTGAAGCTCAAAAGACAGAAAAACTAACAAAAGCTAAACGTTTTGAAGAAACATATTGAGTGTTGCGACAACTTAATTTTAGACAAGCTAAGCTCAACATTCATGAAATTTCAAACGCTGTACCAGTAAACTTGCAAAGCCGCGTAAGCGTAAAACAAGTTAAAAAGCGTTTTTCTACGTAGAATTATCGTTCCAGAAACTTACTAATGTGAAGTTACTCAACGCCATGCCTTGATATTGGTGTGTGGTTTTTTAACAATAGTAGAGGAACGCATGGAATTACTTCCTGACATTCTGGGAAATGGTATTTCAAATTAAACCAGAAACGCTGTAACACGAAAGGAATTAACTGCACTTTAAAGCAGAGTTTTTCTGGAACACTCACATTGATTAACTGAGAAAAACTGAAACGTTGGTAGGATAATGGTTTTGCAGTACTGTAGAATAAAGAAGCGATATTCTTGTTTCAGTGCATCCCAAATATATAGTGATCGATATTGGTCTGTAATTTTAGAAAATCGTAATGGAAATGTATGGGATCACTTCCTGTCTTTCTGGGAAACAGCACCAAATAAAAAAGCATATAATTGTTTGAGTAAGCTTTAACACTGACCTTCATTTGAATGCATGTTGCAGCTCTGGGGAAGTGAATCTCCGGCAGGAAACTTACACGGTTTATAGCGTCGCTGATAAAATGAACATGTCTAGACCAAATTTTTCAGTTCATGAAGTATTGATTTATATTGTAACATAAAACAAAAATTGAATGCATTATTGTTGAAGGGATACTGTCACAATTTTTAGGGTAACTTTCACAAGCTAAAAAGCAAAATTCTAATCAGAGGAGACCCAAAAATTCAGTGGTTGAGTTTCGCTTAAAAATACTCTACTCTAATTAAGTATGTGGCTGCTGTTTTCAAGTTTTTCCTTTGTTTTGTTGAAAATCGTCGGTAACTGACAATGGTTTGTTCTTCCTTTGGCAAAATCATTTGATTTCCTTCCCTAGACGTTCTTGGGGTATTCATTTCATTTTAAACTTAATTTTCAGCACATTTTTCAAACCACGTACAAATCACCGTAGTAGTGTCCCTTTGAAGTAAGAGGCAGTAACAGTGGCTGGTTATTATGGAACGCAGTTGAGCTAGTGATGCATGCATGGAATAACTTTCCTTGTTTCTGTAGGTTCAAGTATGAAATTTAGATTGTCGACATTTTTCTGTTTCTTTAGCACGCCAGTTTCTCATAGAAGACATTTTTTGTAGAAAAAAATTGACAGACAGACTAATCTACACGTCGAGCAAAAAAATTGTCAAAGTAAGTTTTCCTCGTCTGCGTAGGACTTACTTAATTGTATTGAAGGAATGTCTGGATTAATTAATTTCCTGTCGTTGTGGGAAACAAGTTATAATAGGAAATGAGTGTTGCGGTCAGCCTCTGCACTTCCTTCTTGGTCTGAAAGATTGGACCATGAATTAAAACGCTGTAAGCAATTACGCGAGGAATGTGTACATAGGAAACCATGAAAGATTTAACATCGCTTATAACCTGAGCATGTCTAAACCAAACATTTTAGTTCGTACATTAAATGACTGGTATAGATTTTAAGATATATTAAAAGAACGACGCGCCACTGCTGAGGTGGGACGCTGTAACATAAGCTTGTAATCATGGAACAATACATAGTGGAGCAAATGATGCTTGATAATGGAATAACTTCCTTCTTTCTGTGAAATAGGAGATATATGTAATTGATGCGGTCAGCCCGCTTTAAGACCTGATTGTCCTTATCAAACATCAGACTACTCGTCTCACGTGCTACAGATCAGGTCTGACGGTCAACATGTGCATTTTCCTGTTTCTTTTCGTGTTAAGATACATGCGCATGGAATCATGGCCGCGATTTGTGGTTTCCCTCTTGCCGGTTTGTCCCCCACCTTTTTCGTTCTCTCTATCCAAGTCCTGACTCCTTACTCGCTCCCCAGCATGCAGGCCATGTTTTCCTCGGCCGCTGTTAGTAGTCTCGTATGCAGATCGATGATCTACTGACTAAAATGTCCGCATGCGGACGTCATCTTGCCATGATAGTGCTTTAATTCAAGTTAGGCTTGGTGTTCTGAATTTTTCTCGTAAAATTTTATTTCCTAAAGAAGTCAGATCGTGCGTGATGAAATATCAAAGCATTTGTACAACCAGCCTTGCCTCGTTGGTTAAACTTATTTGATTACATCGACCTGGATACGGGGCCTTTACACATTGTTCGTTGGCCCTTGCAGAATCTCACAAAAAGGTCGTGAGTTCAACCCGTTTTTGAACACTATGCGTGTTTCACCCCTTGTACCACGATGGGGGTATACGTTGCTTTGTTCGTCCGAGGGTTCAGGTAAAAAATTGTATCCCCCCTCCCATTTTAGTTACTTTTGCCACCTTTCAGATGAAGGGAAAGTATCAAAGCCAAAATACACAGTGCAATTAAACACAGTATATCTGTCAGACAATTGGCCTCCTGATAAAGAGATTTGAGACAAAAACGAATGGCAGAGATTGGTTTACGGTTTTCACGGAGAGGCCAGCAATAAATACGTTGCCGAATAGTAATAATTGTATATAGCAACTGCGTCTTTGTTTGAGACTTATTATAAGGAATTCTCCAAATTCAGTATAATTATCACTCATAAACAATTAATGCAAACAAACACGGAATTAAGTTAATGCAAACAAAATACAAGCGTTTATGGTGGACGAAGTCGCCTACGATGGGCGACACCGGTCGAACGGCGGTTTCAAAGTTAAAAGACAAATGGCCACTTGAGAGGTGGTCGCTTAATAGACCGGTGGTCTTTCCTAAATAAAAATTGGCTAATAAGGCAAAAAAACGTGATGAAATGTATGTAGAATGTGGTCAAAATCACAAAATGTCACAATATTAAGGTGATTCCCTTCAATTGCATTGCGCATGCTTTCCACGCATCGTTTTTTTTTTTTGCGTAATTAGCGCGCGCGCGAGCGCGCGCACCTTCGGAACTTGATAGGTTTTCTATTAAAGCTGAGCAGTTCAGAGAAATAACTGGTCGTTTTCTCCTAAACGAGCTCGGTGAACCCCCATTTTTAATACATAAATTCAAATGGCAGAAGGTCGAGCACAATATACAGCGATTTTAAGAAAATTTAAAAATTCTGCCTCGAGATATTTCTATTTAAATGCCGAAAAGAACACGTCTTTGGGTACAGCAGGGTATGTACGCACGCGGCAAATTCTTAAATTTTTTTTCATATTCTTAATTCCTGTTCAACTAAAATAGTATACAATGCAAGATAAATGTCTATTTTGTTGAACTGCTCCAATATTTCAATACAAGCAATGACTTTTTAAGGCAATTATAGTTCTTTTTTTCTGATTACTAGGGTTTCTTAGAAAACCTTGCGGGTCGTATAGTTGCTATCTATGGCTATCCATGTTGTGCCAAAACAAGCTAGGTGACCCCTAGTTTTTATTGCATTTTTGAAATGTTCTAAACATGATTACCAATTGGACCAAGTCTTAGAAAATTTTGAATATTCCTTCCATTTCGATGGAATCACCTTAACAAGGAGAAAGCACATCAACAAAAAATCTTAACTTCAGTAAAATTTGCAATTGCGTGCAATCCTGGGCATAGGGAAAAACTTGTTACAGGAAAACATGTAGAATAACCTTTGTGAAAGAAAACTTCTACAAGCAATTTATACAATTTACGACAGATAGTCCGGCAGATTGGTGCAAAAATATGACGGAATTGTGGGATTTATGGTAAAAGCACCAAATTTGGCACATAGATAGAGACTTACCTACTAAACAATATTAGCTATGGACCCACCTGGGAAGTATCCCATAATTGCAGTTTCAACGGGTTTAAGGTGTCTCACTGAAATTCTAGCATAGGAACGAGGCTGGTATTCTGTTTCTCGTGTAGCAGCCACAGTCCTGCATCAAAAGAGCGACAGTCCTCCAAAGTGGAGAATTACTTAATATATTTCCTTTTCTTTGAACGTGGAGTCGTTTCAGTTGATCACGTGACCTGTCACGTGATTGCACGTACAGTATCGTGACATAACTAATAAAAATTTGATACGGCGATACTGCACTGATATTGATGGATGGTTTGGGGTGAAAATATATTTCACAATAGACAAGAAAACTATGATCAATACGGTGATAATATTTTTTGTCAGCCTCGTCAATATAGGGCTGTAACGCTGCCCTAAAAATTTCGATTGAAGCAATTAACATAACGAAAAATAGGCTGTTGATAAAAATAGAAATCGTACCGGCTATTCACGGGTTGTTAAATGTGAACATCTTTAGTCAAAACGATATTTCCTGCCTGTTTTTTTTTCATTTTTATTCGTACTTCTTTTTAAATTCTTTTCTTCTTGAGTTAGAAGGCTAGCAAAACAAATTGAAACGGCTATCCAATGGGTTTTTTTCCGAAAGCAGAGTGAGATGAAAGGAAAAAAAGATCCATATTTCACCTTTTCCACCAAATTGGTTCAAAGCCACAATTTATACGATTCATATATCTCTAACTGTGTAACCGAAAATGCAATAAAGTTCATCTACCACAAATTTTAAACCTTTTTTCTGTGCCTGAGGAAACCAACAAAGTGTCGTAATTGGCCAGGTTATTATTCCCACACACGTGTAGAGGCAGTTCGTAAAGATTTGGTTAGTCAATTGAACACATCCTGTAGAAATAAATTTACTAACATGAAGCTGAAAAGAGCAGACAAACGGAAAAGACAAGAAGAGCTTGAATTCCCTCAACGTTCTAAATTTACAAGGGCATGTTCTAGTGCAACCACTTCAAAAGCCGAAAAAAGCTGCTTTTTCTGTGGACGTTCCTCGGAAGCGCTTCTTGAAGCCTCGACTTTTAATATAGATACAAGGGTTCGCGAGTGCGCGCATCAGTTGCAAGACAAGACGTTAATTGCGAAATTGAGTGCAGGCGATATGATTTCTCAAGAAGCAGTTTATCATGCGAAATGCCTGGTAGCACTTTATAACAAAGCAGAGAGGTCGAAACAGAGTACAATTAATGGAAATGAAAAGAGGTTCCAAGGTATCGCCTTAGCACAACTAGTTGCATATATAGAAGAAACGCGCACCGAGACAAAGGGTAGCGCTTCGACAGTGTTTAGGCTAGCAGAACTTACGGCATGTATTCTAACCGTCTGGCACAACTTGGAGTGGAGGTGTCTGGTCGAGTTCACTCTACTGATCTTAAAGAAAGGCTCTTAGCAAATGTTCCAGGTCTTCAGGCTCATAAGAAAGGGCGAGACATTCTTCTAGCATTCAATGACGAAGTTGCTACTGCGCTTCAACAGGCTTGCGAACGCGATTTTGACAATGAAGCGATGACCCTCTTTAAGGCAACGAGGATAATTCGTAGGGATATGTCGGACACGAAATCAAAGTTCAACGCCACATTTAATAACAGTTGTCAACAGGAATCTGACCCAGAGTCTCTGAAACCATTAATTGGAATGATTTTGGGGGGGGGGGACCAGATATCAAGACCCGGTCAAGCAATATGACGGAAGCGCAGACAAGTCTAAGTATTTCTCAACTGATGCTTTTCAGTACAACCAAAAGGCGCCGTGACAACGGTACAACAGGTGCTTCATATTACCATTCCAGAGATCGCGAGCCGCCACTGCCCATTTATCTGGGCCTCATGACTCACGCAGAAAGGCGAAAGCGTACACTTGTTGATAAGCTCTACAATCTGGGATTGTCGATCTCGTATGATAGAGTGTTGGAATTATCGACTGATATGGGAAACAGTGTTTGCGCGCACTTTGAATCAGAAGGAGTCATTTGTCCGCCTAAGCTTCTTAAAGGAGTTTTCACAACTGCTGCCGTGGACAATATTGACCACAGCCAGAGTTCTGTAACTGCGCAAGGTGCTTTCCATGGAACTGGCATATCGTTATTTCAACATCCCACTTCCTATGCTCCAGGAGAAGAGCGAGAGATGGTGAGCATTGACAATCAGCCTTTGAAGACAAATCGTCTTGCTCGACTTCCTGATTCTTACACAGCCGTAAGACCAGTTATCCTTCCCAAGAACGAGCCAGATGTTCCTCCTCTTCAAGGTCCGTTTGTGAGAATCTGCCCTGGAGTGAAAGAAGCATTCAGTTAAGAGTATAAATGGCTAGAGCATGTAAGAGATGAGCTGAACAGAGAAATATCACAAAATATCTTGCAAATCTCATGGGCAGTGTTCCACGCAAACAAGCTACTTCCTAATCGAAAAAATCAGTTGAGTAGAACCTCGTTGCTACCTTTATTTCACGAAGAAGCGGCTATGATTTGCCATGCTATCGACGTAATCACAAAAGCAGTGAAATTCCTAAATCAAGGGCAGGTTCCAGTTCTCGCCTGCGATCAGCCACTTTATACCATTGCCAAGGAGATTCAATGGAACTTTCCGACAGTGTATGGTGAGAAAAAGCTGGTGGTAATGTTTGGTGGATTTCATATTGAGCTTGCGGCTCTCAAGGCACTAGGAACCTTGATAGAGGATAGTGGTTGGACCAGCGTTTTAGTACAAGCTGGCGTGATAACTCCAGGTACCGCTGATTCTTTTCTCAAAGCTTCGCACGTTTCACGCACCCGCCACGCATATCAAGTTACTGCTGCTGCTCTGTATATCCTTAAGGATAAGGCATACAAGAGCTATCGGGAGGGTGTTGATGAAGGAGAAGAGCCCATGTCATTCAGCGACTGGTGCAAGCAAGCAGAGCTAGAAAGTCCACAATTTCATTACTGGTCGCTTACGCTTCACTTCCAGCTCACCATTCTGATTTTCGTCCGGTCCAGTTCATCAGTTCGCGATATGGAATGTCTTGAAACAGACATTTCAGCAATAGCTGCAGAGTTCAAGAACAGTAATTTTGTAGTGACTAAAACCAACCGTGCAATTTTCCTCGCTTCCCATTGATCAAGCGCATGAGCAAAACAACAAGATCGTCAAAGGTGACGGAGGAGCTATTGGCTTAACAGAGAGTTCAACTCAATTATTGCGCTGGATGGTATCTGGACCAGAAATGTCAAGAATAATCAACGATTTCGAGTTGTCCCAGGAATTGGTCAGGAATATAGCGAAACAAGTAGAGCAAGAAGATTTACGCCACCACGAGCAAATGAAAGGGGTCCAAAACACTTTCCGCAATCAAGTGAACGTAGTTTGTAGCACCATTGAAGAAATGGGCAACCCCTTCGCAGATCAAACTGGAGATTTGCTTGTGCTACACACCCGTGACATTGCGGATTCCAAGGTTGTTGAAACGGTCAGAACTGTAGAGCAACTAGGCAAGGATCAGTATCAGCAGTTTGTTACCAAAAGGCTGCAGGAGGGAACAACACCACTGTTTGACACAATCCAGAAAAACAAGTTGCCACTAATCAGCAGTCCTCCCGCTACAAAAGAGAAGTCTAGCGATAAACTCAAGATAGCATCACTAAAAAGCAACTGCTCTCTGTTTTCACGTCTTTACATTTCATGTCAGGTCAGTCAGGGATAGTGATTTGGAAGGATTCCTTGGTCACGAGAACCAGAGTTTTCCCCCTTCGTTATCTCAGTATGGGAAGCTCAGATCTGGTACCAAATCGGATTTGTTATCGTGTCTCAAGAAGAATGGACCAGCGCAAGCACAAAGGCCATCTGTTGAAGCTCTGCTACTAGATGGTGCAGCCATCGTTAACATGCTTAAGCCTGGAGCCTCCACGACATTTCAAGAGTACAGCGAGACCGTCTTCCTTCCATACGTAACAAACCAGTTAAGGAATGTCGAGAGGGTGGATGTGGTTTGGGACAGATATCTCCCGGGCAGTCTTAAAGATCTGCACGAAGCAAGAGAGGAAACGGTATCCGTAGACGCTTCAGACCAGACACCAGGATCCCAGGAAATTGGACAGCCTTTTTGAGGGTTGATGAGAACAAAGAGGAGCTTTTCCTTTACCTGGCCGAGCAGCTTATTACAATTGGAACTGACCATGGAGAAGTAGTATCTACTAAACATGAGTCAGCAGTCTTTAACAATGACAGAACTGACGCCGCAGATCTATCACCTTGCACGTACGAAGAAGCCGATACGAGGCTCCTACTACATGCCGCTGACGCTGCAAGACGTGGGTACACTAAAGTAATGGTACGCACTGTCGATACGGATGTTGTAGTCATCGCAGTTGCAAAATTCCAATACCTTTCCTTATCCGAGCTTTAGATTGAGTTTGGTGTTGGCAAACACCTGAAATATTTGCCAGCACACGACATATCCTGTAGTATGGGCGAAGAAACGTCACAGGCTCTCCTCCCATTTCACGCCTTCACAGGCTGTGATCAAACGTCGTCTTTTGCCCACTATGGCAAAAGACAGCATTGGAAGTGTGGGGCGCGTTCAATGAGGTGACGGCAGCTTTCCAAGCTCTTAGCAATGCTCCAACGGTGGATGTTGTGGATCAGGTGATGCCTATTCTTGAGCGATACGTCACCATCATGTATGATCGTACCAGCGCTTGCATGAAAGTAAATGATGCGCGGAAGGACCAATTTACACGTAAAGGGAGAGATATTGAAGCCATTCCTTTCACCTCAGATGCCTTACATCAACATGCAAAGAGGTCCACGTACCAGTCTGGCCACTGCTGGGGCAATTCCTTGGTGCCGTCTCCTCTGCTTCCGTGTTCAAGTGAATGGGGCTGGGTGAAAGTCGCTAATGATATGTGGGCGCCCTGGTGGATGACAATTCCCCAGGCATCACAGAGCTGTCAGAAGCTATTGAAATGTGGTTGCAGGAGTGAAAGAGGCTGTACATGTGTAGGACGATGCAAATGCGTTAAAGCCGAACTGCCGTGCACAGCACTGTGCAATTGCGCTGGGCTGTGCGACCGAGAATGAACAACAGAATGCCGGATGCAAATGAACAAATCTGCGTATCGCTTGCATTATTAACTACATTCCTATGAATTTGTGTTTTGCTTTTTTAAGTTGGTTTGACGTTTTTAGGGCTTAAGTTTTAAAGATTTTACTGTTTCGTAGTTTCTATGTATGAACTTGGTCAAATAATTGAGATAAAAATTAAGAGAGCCGGGATAAGATTATTATGTCCAAAGCTAGGCATAAAAAGCGTACTTTATCACGTGGTTGGTCAAGTGATCACACTAGACGGCCAATAACGTCTAAGAGTACATTTTGTAATTATTTTTGGTTAAACTTGTTAATTTCTTACGAAACACTGTCTCACACTGCTGGAAATAGAAAATTCACCCAGCCTCGTTTCCATGTTAGAATTCCAGTGAGCCACCTTAATGGGATGGATCCCAAATGGGTTCATAGCATTTTTGTAGTTTCTATGTATGAACTTGACCAAATAACTAAGATGCAAATTGAGAGAGTCAGGGTAAGATAACAATGTCCAATGCTTGGTATTAAAAAGCGTATTTGAAAACGTGGTTAGTCACGTGATCATACAAGAAGGCCAATTATGTCTCAGAATGCATTTTGTAATTCATCTTTTGGTTTGACTTGTTAATTTCTTCCGATATACTGTTTCACTTTGCTGAAAATAAAGAAATAATTCACCCAGCCTTGTTTCCATGTTAGAAGTGTAGTGTGCCACCTTAAACCCGTTATAATTACAATTATGGGATGGATCCCAGGTGGGTCCATAGCTAATATTGTTCAGTAGGTAATTCTCTATCTTTGTGCAAAATGTGGTGCTTTTACCATAAATTCCACAATTCTTGCACCAATCTGCCGGACTAAGAGGGCTTGGTTCAAAAAAGCGTAACCGACAAATTAAGACTGACAGCCGGAATCACTATTGTTATCATTGACCAATTACATTACAGTTGCTTAAGGCAAGTATTGTTCACAACGTCAGTGCAAATATATTCTTACGCAATTTGAGGTTGCTATATTTTTAGTTAAGCTGAGTTTGTCATCGCGCCATTTTGTTACAGCGAGCGATCCAACGAAATCGTCGATTTTCAAGGCCACTAGCTAGATCATCAAACAAGACGGAAACATGACGAATTTGCTGTACTTCATGACATTCATGCTTCTGATCTCAATATCAATAGGTAAGGGTGAACCCTCTTAATTTATTTATTTTTTAATCCCTTCTCCAAATGTTTTATTCTTTCAGAGTTCGTGGAGGTAAAGATGTAGTCGTCGACCATTTTGTATGCTTCTTTATATTATCAAGCTGAGCATGCTTCTTTCTTTTTTGTGTGTCAAACTAACGCAATGGCTCGTGGCTTACATCTAACTTATCTCCTTGTCACTAGATCAAGAGTCTGAAGTCAAATGGAGGTTAACGACTACCGTTTCTTTTTTTCGGTATACCTTAAATAACATCAGAACATCAAGAATAGTTGTTGAGTTCCCTACATTCAAACTTCTTCAGTAATCTGGGCTACACTTTTTGCCTTTTCTGTCCTTGTGTTCCTACAAATGTGGGAACATACACGTAACATAAGCAACCTGCACCGTGCTAAAGCTCCAAACATGTAATACCGTTCGAAAAACACAAGAAATGAACCACTCTTTACACCACGCACGCGAGACTTTTCACCTGTTTTTCTTACTTGTTATAAGTCGATATTATTTAAAGTGAAATCGAGTCTACACTATCATACTATTCCTCTAGCTGCGTGGTAATTTAAAAAGCAGAAAAAGCACAAGGAGTCACTGGTTTCCCCTGTAATATTTGTTGCGACCTCAGTTCAAAATGACCTTGGGGTTTCCTGATCGTGCCTCAGCGCGTTCCTTTCGTAGTGCCGGATACTGCTTCCTGTATGCCACAACTCTGTGTTTGCGGCCTCCACTACTATACCCATTTGTGATTTAGTTGACAATTTTCTCATTACAGTGATTTCCCGTGATTGCTACAGATGGAGGAGCACACACTCGCTTGAAGACTGTGACGCAAAGAGAGATAAAGTATCTTGTCCGTCTCCCCAATATTGCCTTATAGGTAGGTAGGTAGGTAGGTAGGTAGGTACTTTATTAAAATACTTTGCAGCTCATAGAGCTGAATTGCGTATTCTACATTATGATACAAATTTACAAAATTTAAAATTTTAAATTTATAATGTCTAAAATCTAAAAAAAAAAAAAAAAAATAATAGTTATAAAATTTAATAATACTAATAATTATTTTTATAATATCTAAAAACTATATCGCTAATACTGATAGCATTAAAAACCTAGTTATTCACTTTTTGCATTCACCAGAGAGCATGACGCCATAATAAAACTGTTTTTAAATCTGTTTGTCTTACACCGCGGCAAGTTAAAGGTGCGCGCGTGCCTTAAATTGTACTTACAATCATATAAGGGTGGCAAACGTTCCTTAAGTTTGTGGCCGCTGTTGTTACAGATATTCTCAAAGGTGTGCTTGCAAATATCGTTGTGATGCTTCGCTACAGTTGGAAGGTTCACTAGCGCTAGAGCATGCTGCTATAGTACTAGCTCCTAACCTCTCCGGCGTAAAGGATGAAGAATACCTGAAAACTGCTCAGCCACATGCTCAACATCCGACATCCAAAGCTGCAGCAAACCCAATTCAACGTATGAAGTGACTTGCTGTTCTTCAGACTATTGTAATGGTAACACAGTTCCATCAAGAAATACTTCGAAGCCACCTCTAACCCAGCCTACCTCAGTGATTTCCCGTGAGGTTAGCGATGCAGGAGCACACATTCTTTGGAGGATTGTGACACCACGCGGGCTAAAGTTGAAAGTTGCCTGCCAGTCTTCCCATTATTGCCTCATAGTACGATCTAACGCCCCCCCCCCCCGGCATCAAGGAAGAAAAATACCTGAAAAACTGCTCAGCAACTTGCTCAATATCTGACATCCAAATCTGAACAAATCCATGCCTAGTAGCCAGGGCTTACAGCTCATCTGGCAACAAAGACGTAGGTTACTACAAAGGATGTTCGAAGACCTGCTCAGTATCTGACGTCTCAGTCTGCAACCATCATAACGTCAAATGTGATGTGAGCTGCTGTTCCTCAGACTACTGCAACGGTAACGTACCATCTGTTTGGTCGCCATCCTTTCGGCGCCCAAAAACAAGTAACCATCGTTTCCTCGCTCAGGCTTAGGGATTTTCCGTTTATGTTACCAGTGCCTGAGCACGGACTCCTTGAAAGACTGTAACAAAAAGCGAATCAAAATAACTTGCAAATATGGGCAACCGTGCGTCACTGCAAGCGCTCACAGCATCCCTGAAGACAACGAGGTACTTTACTACAAGCACAGGGTGAAATAAGGCGTTTCCGTAATTCGGAAAATTGACGGAAACCTGACGGTTGACATTTCCGTTACGTTTCCGCAGATCGGTTACGACGGGAAACGTGTAAGAGAAGAATGGTGAGAATGCTCGGCGTTTCCGCAGCGTTTCCGTTAGCTGAAACGTTTAAAATGTTTCCACCGCGTTTCCGCAGCGTTTCCGTTGGCTGAAACGAGCAAAGTTTTTCCTTCGAGTTTCCGCAAACGGATTCGAACGGAAACTTGGCGGTTTTCCATTCCTGGTACTCCGAGATACGCGCAGTTTAAACTGATATACTCTCCAATTCGGAGTCCAGAACGCTTTTAATGATGCTCTTAACGTTGTTTGGAAATGTTTAGAAATTTAACCCATGGCCATATAATAGTTTTCAAAATAAAGCTAGGAGAACCTCATGAAGTTTCTTCGCAAGTACACGGCAAAAAAAGCATTTTTGAAAATGAGTTAAACTGACTCTTGAGTAAAATGTGTATTTTACTCAATATGTTGAGTAAAGAATAAATCTAGCGCTGGACGAAAAAATGAATTTACCGCAAGTTTGCCAATCGAGGAAATTTGTTTTACATTTAGAGTACTGATATTGCTATTTTTGTGATGTACCACCAAATTATATTATTCGAAAAGCGGTTTGCATTTTCATTTTCTCGCGGGTTCTCGTCGGTTCCCCGCTGGCTGGCCGGTTTGACCGAGTGACCTTGGGTACGAATTGATCATGCGCAAAGTACTTCCCTTCCCGACATGCTTTTCGCATTTTGGCGCCTGTTTTCAACGACCTTCGGTAGCATTCAAGATTTGAAGGATAAACTTCTGTCGCTTTGGAGAGATGGCTTGTGAACTATTCCTTCTTCTTGCTTCACGGTGTCTGCTTAGATGCATACAATCTCCTTACAGCAGATTAACGATCGGTGGGAATGTTTTTCTGCCATTAATCAAGCTTCATCGAGTCAAGTTTGGCCGCCATATTTGATGGCACATGGTTCCTGTTGCGATTGCCAAGGTAAGCTTAAGTTTAGACTGTACAACGTAAGTTTAGACTTTGATATATCCAAATATTCTTGCCTTGTTTGATATTTACTACGTTTGAGCGAAGTCCTCCGCACTTGAAGTGTTCTTGATGACATTATTTTCTTAGGCACTTCAAAAGTAATGTACAGATACGGTCAGATACCAGTCAAATTGAAGCTTCAACACCCCCCTAATCCCCCGGGCATTTGAACTTTTGAAGGTTGGCTTGTTCAAATTCCCTCCCCTCGGGGCAAAAAAGCCATTCAAATACCCCACCAATTAGTACTGAAATACCTCTCCTCAAAGGCAAATTTCGTCTTTAATCAAACACTGTTCACGCTTTCAGAGAGAGATCTGTCCTTATGACACCTTCAAACTTCTTTCAAAGACCCTTTTCAAAGACTTATTTGCAAACAAAGGCAAATTTCTATCTTGTAAATCCGTCATACCCTGCATAAACCGAAAAAACTCACTCGCGTATTACACTACAACAAGAGATAAATCCGGATCAAATTCCCCACCCTTCCAAGGCAATGTTCAAATTCCCCCCTCCTTGAGCACGATGCACAGTCAAATGCCCGGGGGGATGGGGGGAGGATGTTGAAGCTTCAATTTGAAAGGTACATAATATTTATGAGGGTCAGTGAAGGGGTAAAAATGGGAGCTGGGATCTGAGGCACTGGGACTGGGAAAAAAGTAGCATAAAATTGTAATGGGAATGGAAAAGATGTCCTATTGAAAAACAGAATCTACAAACCATTTGAAACCCTTGTTAAGTCCCTTAAATGCACAAAAATGCAACAAAATAGTCTTTAACAATACCTAAAAATTAATTTTTTGCAAATCAACAGATATCAAACAAATGTTGATGTGAACTGATTTTAGCGTTGACTTTAAACTGCATTTACTGAAATCAGCGATTTGGTTGCACAGCATTAGACGTTCCCTCTATATGACTCTATGTGCCTAACAGGTCAAACCATGACTTCGATTAGCTTATTTATAATGGCAGATACGGGTTAAAAAGTGTTGATGTTGTGGTAATTTTATCCTTGGTTCAATTCTTATTATCCTTTGTTTATGTGTATAGTAATGTTGATAATGAACCAAGGATAAAATTAAACCGCAACATTGAGGGGCCTGCACAATTCCCACAGTTCGTGAATGCAGGGCTGTGCTCTGTGCCTCAGGCTACTAACTTGTCGGTGGGCGACTAGAAAAACTGATTTTTGCATAATGCTTAAGGGCTGGGCACCCCAGAATTCACCGTTGGGGCCTTTGGGCACCACTTCTTAGAGCACAGCCTTGGAATGATATTTCTAAAAAGGCCTTCATACATGTAGCTTAGCTTGTACTTTCTTTTTAGTATTACATTTATATTAGGGGAGGCTTCTTAAAGAGTTTCTTAAATTCAGATGTTGCTGATTCTGTACTTATTGAAGGGTCCAGTCAAAAACTATGCGAAGTGGAAAATTTGCATAATTTTTTTTTTCCAGAAGTGCTTGAATTTTTGCATGTGGTCTTCAAATTAATGCAAAAACATGGCCCTGTATTTTTTCCCGCTGGTTTTGACTTTGTGCCATTTCCCCATCAGTATATACTTTAGGCTAGGCAATGCCAGGTGGTATTGCATAACAAAGAGTAGTATTAATTTTTCTCACATGCAGCCTTGTTTTCTGTTTTAGTGCTGATTTTCTGTCCACGAATTTTACTTCTGGGAGGTGTTTTTTAACAACACTAACTGGGTACCCTCTATCATTCAGTATATTGCAGGCCTGCACCTTGTGATCAAAATTCAAATATATTTTCTTTGTTTTGAATTATCATGTTTACACATTAATCATAACTATAACAAAATTCTCGAATGTGATTGGCTATCACCAGCCATAATTTGAGCATTAATAGGACAATTAGGACAGTGTAATTGGACGGTGTACGCGTCATGCCTAAGTAATTGGACAGTACGCGTCAGAGCGCGCGCGCTAATGGATCAGTTACACTTGAATAAGTTCTTTTTACGTATCGTGAAACTGTTGTCAATTCCTTCTCCAGTACGTTTTCTCCCTTTTCTTTTGCTAATTTTGTTATAGATATGATTAATTGGTAACAGGACTTTGTGTCGTCCAATTCGGTCTGTTATCATACTCGTGATTAAACAAATCGGACTCCCGCTACGCGGTCGTCCGATTTCGTTAATCACTCGTATAATTACGGACCGAATTGGACTCCACTCAGTCCTATTACCATTATTAATTTCATAATGCGAAATCTTTACGCTCGGTACAGTTTGCGAGTGACGCCTTTTTTGTCAGATCTTCAAGCTGTTGTACCATTGTGAGTGACCACATTCACACTGATCACAATTGATTATGGGTTTTGCCTTTGTTTTGAAGTACAGTGTATCATGTTTGTACTCCTAACATATATTTCCATAATGTAAGATCTTTATGCTTGGTACAGTTTGCAAGTGACAGCTTTTTTGTTAGCTCTTTAAGCTGCTGTACCAGTGCGAGTGATCACATTCACACCGATTGAATATGGGTTAAGGTTTTGTTTTTAATTATCATGTTTACACATTTAATCATAACTATAACAAAATTCTCGAATGTGATTGGCTATCACCAGCCATGATTTGAGCATTAATAGGACAGTTAGGACAGTGTAATTGGACAGTGTACACGTCATGCCTAAGTAATTGGACAGTACGCGTCAGAGTGCACGCGCTAATGGATCAGTTACACTTGAATACGTTCTTTTTACATATTGTGAAACTGTTGTCAATTCCTTCTCCAGTACGTTTTCTCCCTTTTCGTTTGCTAATTTTGTTATAGATATGATTAATTGGTAACAGGACTTCGTGTCGTCCAATTCGGTCTGTAATCATACTCGTGATTAAACAAATCGGACTCCCGCTACGCGGTTGTCCGATTTCGTTAATCACTCGTATGATTACAGACCGAATTGGACTCCACTCAGTCCTATTACCATTATTAATTTCACAATATGAGATATTAAGTAATGGCTCGTGCTGTTGCATGCTATTGCTGCCATGTATTTTTCTTTGAACTGCCTAGTGGTTGCAAACTGAACTGTAAATGTGTCTTGATTCCAGTTGTTTTATATGGTAACTTTATAATCAATGACCAGCTGAGACAAAAGAATAAAAAGATAGGAAAAAGGACAAAACAAATCTAAGAGACACACAACCCACCACTAACTACTGCTATTGTTTGTTTCAGGAGAAAAAGCTGAGGTGACAATAGCAATATTACCACTGCTATTGGCAAAGGCTGTAACATGCAAACACAAGGAATTTGTGGAGTTTATCTCTGTAAGTGTATATTGGTTATGCTCATTCACTCTTCACAAATGTGTAACAGTAAGTACATGAACTATTTGCATAGCAGTCAAATTCAGAGATAAACCAAACTTATGGTCTGAAATAAGCTATTCTGGAAGGGGACAGTTCTTACTAACTTTTCATAGTAGTCATTTAATGAAGATTGTTCCTTGTAAAATATTTGCTCAGAGTTTCAACTGAATACAATGCAGACTACAGAAATGAGGATACAAACAGTCCAACCGAAAACAGTTTCGTGCAGCTTCTATTCTAGTCCCCAGATGTACTTGTTTTTCTGCTGTTGTTCTTATCGTTGCTTTTAAACTCTTGTAGTGAAGATGCTGCATGAACATCAAATGTTTTGTCTCCCCGAAAGTATCCACAATCACAAGTGTCCATCTTTACGTAAGCACCCAAGATCACAAGATGCTAATTAAATTAATTTGTTAATTGTTTTACTTTATTTTTATTATTGTTTTTGTTCTTACGTTCTTGATTGTTTCTTCAACAGGAAGAAACCAGTCCCAAATAAGTGACAGAGAGGAAAACAACACCATATCCATTCATAATCTTCCAGGGCGTCCTGTATTCTCCGGCCAATGATGTGCACTTAGCCGCTGGGAAGATAATTTGCGCACCTCAAAGACATCCATTGTTGAGGGAATTCTAGCTTTGTTGGCCACGTTTTATGTTTTTATGTATGAATATCCACCAGGTTTTGTAATTTTTTTTGTATCTACAAAATGCATTTTGTAAATTTAGTACATGACAAAAAGGTAGGCACTCACGAGGGGACTGCTCCCTGAAAAAAGTCCATGAGACTAATCCCCTCGTGTGTGCTGACCTTAAATGTCTCAGCAACTGAACAGTGTTAATTGCCACATGTATCTAGTGCTCAACCTTAACGGTTCATTCACGTGATCTGTGGGCTACTAAAAATAGTAATAAAATTTGGTAGACCAATTTAGACATGACCTGGTAGCCAAGCCCTAAATTATTTATTATCTTTTGAACACCTGTCCTTGTCAAACACCACTCTGGTTCTCGATTATTCCTGCGATGTAGACGAAACCCAATTTTGACTTGTAAGTCTTTGGCTAGTGGACTGCTGCTAAGGTCGTGCACATGCATGAGTGGATATAATGGCACTTTTGTCAATGAACTCAGATTGGATATTAATTTGTATGAATGATTTTAAATTCATATAGTAATAGTCTCCTTTGCTCTTTAGTTTCAAAGTTCACCACTATATTGAAGTTTTTTATGCATATACGAACTACTTTTTGGAGTATACGATCTACTCTTCCATTGACAAAAGTAGGGATGCCCATCTTTGATTGGGCTGTGCCAAGACTGTCCATCTTTCAGTGGAAATAATGGCACTTTTGTCAATGATCTCAGATTGGATATTTGTAAGAACCAATTTAAATGCATATAGTGATAGTGTCCGTCGCACTTTTGTTTCAAAGTTCAGCAATATATTTTTTTTGTTTTTGGAGTATGTGAACCACTTATTCATTGACAAGTAGGGCCGCCCATCTTTAAGTGGGCTGTGTCAAGACCGTTTGTCCATATTCGAGTGGAAATAATGGTGCTTTTGTCAATGACCTCAGATATTTGTAAGAATCAATTTAAATGCCTATAGTGATAGTCTGTCCCGCTTTTGTTTCAAAGTTCAGCACTACATTATTTTGTTTCGAGTATGTGAACCACTTTTTCATTGACAAAAGTAGGGCCGCCCATCTTTGAGTGGGCTGTGCCAAGACCGTTTGTCCATCTTCGAGTGGAAATAATAGTGCTTTTGTTAATGAGCTCAGATTGGATATTTGTAAGAATCAATTTAAATGCCTATAGTGATAGTCTGTCGCACTTTTGTTTCAAAGTTCAGCACTACATTATTTTTTTTTCGAGTTTGTGAACCACTTTTTCATTGACAAAAGTAGGGCCGCCCATCTTTGAGTGGGCTGTGCCAAGACCGTTTGTCCATCTTCGAGTGGAAATAATGGTGCTTTTGTTAATGAGCTCAGATTGGACATTTTATAAGAATCAATTTAAATGCATATGTTTATAGTCTCCGTTGCTTTTTTGTTTCAAAGTTCAGCGCTATATTATTTTTTGGAGTATGTGAACTACTTTTCCATTGACAAAAGTAGGGCCGCCCATCTTTGAGTGGGCTGTGCCAAGACCGTTTGTCCATCTTCGAGTGGAAATAATGGTGCGTTTGTCAATTATCTCATATTCGATATTTGTAAGAATCAATTTAAATGCCTATAGTGATAGTCTGTCACACTTTTGTTTCAAAGTTCAGCACTACATTATTTTTTTTTGAGTTTGTGAACCACTTTTTCATTGACAAAAGTAGGGCCGCCCATCTTTGAGTGGGCTGTGCCAAGACCGTTTGTCCATCTTCGAGTGGAAATAATGGTGCTTTTGTCAATGATCTCAGCTTGGATATTTGTAAGAATCAATTTAAATGCCTATAGTGATAGTCTGTCACATTTTTGTTTCAAAGTTCAGCACTACATTATTTTTGTTCGAGTTTGTGAACCACTTTTTCATTGACAAAAGTAGGGCCGCCCATCTTTGAGTGGGCTGTGCCAAGACCGTTTGTCCATCTTCGAGTGGAAATAATGGTGCTTTTGTCAATGATCTCAGCTTGGATATTTGTAAGAATCAATTTAAATGCCTATAGTGATAGTCTGTCACATTTTTGTTTCAAAGTTCAGCACTACATTATTTTTTTTCGAGTTTGTGAACCACTTTTTCATTGACAAAAGAAGGGCCGCCATTCTTTGAGTGGGCTGTGCCAAGACCGTTTGTCTATCTTCGAGTGGAAATAATGGTGCTTTTGTCAATGAGTTCAGATTGGACATTTGTAAGAATTAAGTTAAATGCTTATAGTAGTAGTCTCCGTCGCACTTTTGTTCAAAGTTCAGCACTATAATATTTTTTTTTCGAGTATGTGAACTACTTTTTCATTGATAAAAGTAGGGCCGCCCATCTTTGTGTGGGCTGTGCTAAGACTGTTACCATAATAGGACATTCTCTGTACAGATAGTGAAAATAAAACGTAATCCACTTAAATGCTGTAGATCTAAAGACGTTTGTGAATGCAGCTTCCACTTCTAAAAGTTGTGTATGAGTCACTTCGTTGGTTAATTCCAATGGGTATACCGTAAGTTGACGAATGCATCCACATTAGCAGGGTATTCCCACCTATGTCTTTTTTTATTAGGCGTATCTGTGATTTACAAGATTAATCAAATCCCTTCCTATCCCAACTTGAACTTCCCAGTGAATGATGTACCCTTCGAAAAATCCAGCAGATAATTGTGTGTCTGTCAAATTTACAAATCGTGGAAACATAACGGCTTTTAGAGTTTCCGTAACCGCGTAAACCTTGTGGGTACGTGATTTATCGTTACATTTACTCTTCGGAAATCCAGCGGATAATTGTGTGTCCGTCGAATTTCCGAGTCGCGGAAACACGATGGATATCAGAGTTTCCGTGACTGCGTAAACGTTGCGGATACGTGAGTTTAAGGAATGCGTTTCCGCAGAGCCGCAGTTGCGGAAACGTAATGTACATCTGTGTTTCCCGCAACGGTTACTTACATTTCCGTTTGCGGATATTCATGTTTCCGTTGAATAACCGTTATGAAACCTGAAACGTAAACGCGTTATTTCATCCTGTGAAGGGATGCGCTACAACCTGCGTGGCGTCAGACGTTCCAATCCGGCTGTAGCCACCCAAACGTCAAGTGTCGAATAGATTGCTGCCATTCAGACTTGTGCAATAAAGCCACTATTCATGTGGTCAGCGCTGCTACCTTGATTTCCATTGTAAGCCTCATGCATTTTTTCTGTCTCTAGAATATTTTTCCCCGACTGACTGTGCCGTAATAGCAGAAGGCCGAACATTAAACTAGGAACTATTTTCTTATGCAAGTGTAAGTTTTTATCTCCCTATTCTCAGCTGAAGAAAAACACGAGGAATATTTATTTCTTAATTGCCTTAGCCATCAATGTATCGGCAATTACACTTGATAGCCAGTTTCCAGTCCCTACCCGTTTCAGCTGAATGCACTTCATACTAAAAACGATTTGATTTCGTCAAGAGCTACTCCAACTTCTCCTAGTTAAGGACTTCATGAGTTTTAAGGACGGGTATGTGAACTAATTTCACACCAACTTTCTTTATCCAGCAGATGACTTGAAACAAAAAAAATTTTTATTGAGGAACTCTGTTTAAGATAAACACCTTCCCGGTTCAACGCTTGCAACCATTATAGTTGTTTTTGTCTGTTACTTTTCAGGAAAATTTGTTAATGAAGAGAAGCTAACTCTACTGATTAAAGCATACAGTAAAAAGCCTTGCCGTTTATAGATTTCAAGAAAAAAGGCCGTGGTGCCCACGTGATCAACTAATTTGAAATACTAGACGTACTTTTAGTTGCATTAGTTTGTATCTTTTAGACATTCTGTGTTTCTTTATTGTTTCTAGAGAGTGATATGTAGAAAATAGAGTGAACAAGAATAAAAATAAAATTAAAAAAACTGGGCATCAAATTCACTTGAGTGGTCAGCTTTGTGTTGTTGACGCCTTAGCCGTAGATGAACGTCACTAAAAATTTAAAGTGTATTCCTTATATTTTAGAGCTTTTGCCACATCCACATTGCAAAAGTTCCTCTGCTCGGTCATAGGAAAAAATTCTGAAACAAAAACGCAAACCAAAGATGGTGCATGCAGAGACCGGAAAACAATAGACATCTTTGGGTTTAAATGATCCCAAGTGACTGCACCTTGCTACTACTTCTTCATCCTTTAAAGCATATCAAGAATTAAGTAGACATTGCGTCAACATGGGGAAATTTTCGCTCCACCTCATAGCATTAAAAATAACGTTTCTACCTCGATGAAAGCGCGGTCGTGGTGGAAGTCGCGTTCGTTCCTTTGTGATACCAGTTGAATTTCAATACCTTGACCCGAAAAAGCGCTTTTTTGCACGTTTCAGGAAGGTGGACATCGTGCTATTTGTAAAGTAATCAGTTTTAACGACACAACAAGATGTTTTTCACAAACCACTGGTACAGCAAAGAAAGAAACTGAACTATTGCTCGTTTTAGTTACAAAATTCGTCTCTTCTCAAATATGAGGAGAAATCTTTAAGCCAGACAGAAAGGAAACAAAAGATCAGCAATTTGCGAAAAAACGACAACTAAGAGAGCCAAAAATGTAAATTTTGTGTTCCATTCTTGCCGAGGTAAAAACTTTCAAAGGCATTTCAAATTAATGTTGTCATTGCACTTTAAGTTACTTCAAATTGTGTTTTTTTAAATAGTAAACAAAGGTTAAGAAGACGTCAATTTTAGAATCTTCCACAGATGGCCGCTTGAGAGGTAGTGGCTAACGAGTGTTGATCCTTTTTGGAAAACATCGACCCTCAGGCAAAAAAAATCGTGACAATTTGGAACTCAGGTAAAAAGTGACATCGATAAACTATATAGCAACAGCTCGTGAATTCTATAACCCTAGACACTGGGAAATTGCACAAAAGTAAACATCACGAATAAGCTTTATTGTAATAAACACATATCAATACTTGAAACTAATAACAATTTAAACAATTCACGCCAGCCGGAGGGTTTGGTCATCGCCATGTTAGGAGCTGAAGAGAGCGTAATCTACGAAGACAGATTGACAGCGGGCATCACAATTGTTGACGTGACCAATGACATTGCAGTGTTTTGACATATATCGCCAGCAAACTCAGTAGATATTATTCTGACATAATTTGAGGCATAGAATAATTTTAGCGGGGCCTGCGGGCAAAGCCCGCCAGCGGAGCTCCAATGCTAAGCAAATGTGGTAATCTATCGATCCGAAAACTTTTGGTTGTGACGTCAGCGTACGTCCATCCATCCGTCCGTCCGTCCGTACAGACTCTGGGGGAGGGGGAGGGAAGTCCCAAGACAACCCGACCGGGGGTGGAGAATGCCATTTTTCTTGGCGGGAAATCGTGCAGTACTTTTGGGAAACCGCGTTTTCTTGGCGGGAAATCGCATGACCATCGTCGCTTTTCAAAAAGAGGTTTCTTTAAAAAGCTTAATTTCATTTAGCAAAACGATTGCTCGACAGTGCTGTAGTTTTAAACTTGAGAAAAAACACCTTATATCTATAAATGGAAAGAAAAAGTTCAAAAGAATACTGGTAGAAGGCGAAAAGTTCAAGTTACGAAAGCTGCCTTCAAAGGACTTTATCGCTTTGTTTTCTTCACGGCGGAGAGCTTGCCTTGTTCTGAAACACAACCGAGTAAGTGAAGTTTTTAAAAAGTTTAAGTGCATGATTTTGAGTATTGCGGTCAAAGAAATTAGATTTTGAAATGGAAATGTAATTTATGTCATTAGAACTGTGTTATTTACTTTTGACTTTAAAAAATTATTAGAAAACGCGCTCAGATTTGTGACAGATGTAGTCTTGAATATTTTGCCATGCACGGCCGATTTCACTCGCGTGGACGGACCCACCGCCGTACTGGAAGTGTAACGCGAATTGCATTTAAGTATAAACTTACGGGTTTTCGAATAAACTTTTTCAAAAATGATTTCTCTGTTTATTATTTTGTGTTTGTTTATTCATAACAGTAGGTCAAAGCACAGTCGCAAGGCAACTGCACAAACATCACTTACGGCGAATAATTGCTTTCAATTTCAACTGTCGGGTCGGTTTGTGCAACTGTCGATTTTGTTGTAATAATCTTTTAAGCGAAGCAGTTGTCGGTTTAAAGCTATTTCATCCGAAAAGCTTCCGAAAAAAGTTTTTTGAGTTCCTCAAAGCGCCGAAGTTTATATAGGCTTACTTCGCATCCGCAAAACCTTATGTCATAATTTAAAGTGTGTTTGGTGTTTGTTTGTTTGTTTTCAATCTTGATGGCATCATAGATGGCATAACTTTTTGACCAGACTAATAGTGGCAGTTCATGTTATTTGTTAACTGAACATCCGAAAGCGATGAAGATAGCCCATTTACTTCAGAGTAAGTTTACTTTGTTGTTGTAAATGAGCGCCGTTTCAAGTTCATTCAAGCGAACAGCCAATAATCCAAGGAGATTTGACAAGCCCTGACAGTTAATGACAGGATATGGAAACATCGCAAAAACCAAGCAAGACGGCTCCTGAGTAAAATATGTGTACAGTTTAACGCCCAAAAAAATCAAGCTGTGCTTAGCCTCTATTATGACCTTTCGAGCTTGGTTTTACAGAACAGATCCTCAAATATTGGGGGACAATTCGGAACACCGTTCGGGCTTTTTGAGAGACACTTTTCGAACGCGAACGAGCCAAAGAAAGCCCCGAAATATATTTCAGACCGAAAAGCTTCACGACTATCTTTGAAAAACGAGCACCAGTTTATTCCTTGGCGGCTCCGCTTTTAGGCGTGGCTAAATCTATATATTAGTTAAGTCTCTGTTCAATCAGCCGAGATTGTCATTTTAAGTCCTAGCGAACCAGCCAACGCAGTCCGTTCCCAAGGCCACTAGATTCCTTTATCAAACAAGGTGGAGAGAAAAAAGAACCAGCATGTCGAATTTGCAGTACTTGGCGGTATTCGCGTTCCTGATCTCACTGCCAATGGGTAAGAGTGAACGTATTCAGGTTATTACAGGTTAACGTTAATTATTTGACAGAAATGTTTTCCTTCTTCAGAGCGTATAGTTACCTTGACATTGTGAACAGCTAAAGATGCCATGCATGTTTTTTTTTCTATTTCGAAAACGGTGGCCCTTTTCTCACCAGCTTGGAAACGAATCAAGTTACAGCTGTCCATCTTTTGAACCTTCCTAAGTAAAATTCTCAACTTCAGAGTTGCGCACCTCACATCTTATAGCTATCGATTTGAAAATAAAACACCAGCCTGTATTCTTGGTTGAGTTGCAATGCCTGCGTCACCTAACAAAAATTAATCGAGAATGATTGTTTAACAACCTTAATTGTTTGTTGCTTCATCTGCCTAGGTTTTACTGATGTGTGTCCTTAAGTTTTGTTTCTCATTGCCCAAAGTTCAAAATGACCTTGAGGTTTTTCTGATCGTGCCTCAGCTGGCGAGTTCCTTTCCGAGTGCATACCACTTCCAATATGTCAAAGCTCTCTGTTTCGGCGGCCCCCACTACGCATTTGTGATTTTGAGTACCTTTTTCCCACTACGGTGATTTCCCGTGATTGCTACAGATGCAGGAGCCCACACTCTTCTGGAGACTGTGACGCCAAGCGAGTAAAAGTCACCTGTCATTCTTCCCGGTATTGCCTTACAGTCAAAGCTTATAGCCTCTCTGGCGTGAAGGATGAAGAATATCTTAAAAGCTGCTCGGCAGCTTGCTCGTCATCCGACAGCCAAACCAGCAGCAAACCTAACTACAAGTGTGACGTGGCGTGCTGTTCTTCAGACTACTGCAATGGTAACCCAGTTTCATTAAGTACTGCTTCAAGGCCACCACTAACCCAACCTACATCAGTGACTGTGCGTGAATGTTACCACTGCATGAGTACACAATCGCTTCAGGACTGTGATGCCAAACGTACCAAAATAAAGTGCAGTGGTTCATGCCTCGTAGCCATGGCTTACGGCACATCTGGCAAGGAAGACGTAGGTTACACGAAAGGATGTTCGAAAACCTGCTCTGCATACGACGTTCCAATCTGCAACCATCATAATGTCAAATGTGAGGTGAGCTGCTGTTCCTCAGACTACTGCAACGGTAACTTGCCACTTACCAGTATCCTGACAACACCCCTACCCCGTCCTAAGCCTCCTGAGCCAGTAACATCCCATGTATGTTACCAGTGCCTAAGCAGACTCTCCTTTGAAAACTGTTCCTCAGATTACTGCAACGGTAACTTGCCACTTACCAGTATCCCGACAACACCCCTACCCCGTCCTAAGCCTCCTGAGCCAGTGACATCCCATGTATGTTACCAGTGCCTAAGCAGACTCTCCTTTGAAAACTGTTCCTCAGACTACTGCAACGGTAACTTGCCACTTACCAGTATCCTGACAACGCCCCTACCCCGTCCTAAGCCTCCTGAGCCAGTGACATCCCATGTATGTTACCAGTCCCTAAGCAGACACTCCTTTGAAAACTGTGACCGACGGCGCTTCAAGGTCAAGTGCAAAAATTGGCAGCCATGCGTCAAAGCAAGTAGTGAGGAGTATTACTTTAAAAGATGTACTACAACCTGCGTGGCGTCAAAAATTTGGATATGCAACCTCCGAAATGTCGACTGCCGAGTACACTGCTGTTACTCAGATCTATGTAATGACGCCTCCATTCCTAAGGACAGCGGTCTTATCCTAATTGTCATTGCAAGCTTCATGTATTTTTTCGGACTCTAGGTTGTGTTTGTTCGATAGACAGGAGTAACCTCAGGTGTCTGTTAAGGCTAAATATTTCCTTGAAGGAATTGCAATTGAGACAGTATCAATATTGCATAACAAAACGCATTAATTTTCCAGCTATGAATAATAATCGTTTCTAATCAAGTGACTGATTTTGGGTATTGTGGAGATTTGAGTTTGGAACACTTTCCCTACAGCAGTCGTAAATTTCTCTTTGTTTAAGATGAAGCAAAGCGGTGCTCTGCAGATGCCATCTTACATGGATAAGAATTGCTTGTGAAAACAATATATAGAACCAGAACTATAAAATTTGTGGTGTTATTGACATAAATGTATGTGTATCTCCGTGCAAAAGCTTGTCGCGACCTTGGTATGTACTTAATTCTGAAACCATCAAGGTGGAATACAGGGAATAGCGTCCCGTCTTTCTAAGAAACAGGTTCAACTGGCACATAATTCATTTCGGTGGTTAAGACTTTCCCTAACCCACTCATTCTAATAAGGATGCAAATCCTCCTGTGGCTGTGAGAAATTGATTCTGTCATGAACAAAATGCTCAGTGAATGTGTAGACGAAAATCAATGCACGGATTACTATTTAAGATTGTTAATAGAAAAACATGTCTCAAAACGTTTCGGGGATTGAAAAAACTCGTTTATAAAGATATGCACTGAAATCACGATGCATTAATGCTGCATGCAAGCAATACTTGATGTCCTGTTGAACAACAGGTATATCATCTACCTGTTTCTTTTCCTGCAAGAAACGCAGTCTTCAAGAAATGGCGTCATATAAGTTGTGCTTTAAGCTCGTGTGTCTCTACAGTCACCTTGTTTCTCATGGTCACTGAAGTCCTTAGCAAATCCCCACCAAACATTTAATCTTGCTTTTTTTAGCCAGAGGTTACCCGAATTAAGGCAATCCTCGTATTCAGAGTCTTACCGCTGATTTATACGCCCGTAGATGCCATCTTCTCATGATAAGGTTTTCTTCAAAGAAAAAAGGAGATGAAAGTCAATTTTCATGTTTCAAATGAGGCCTTAGTGGCCTCAAATAAGAGTTTGTATTTTCTCTTGCTGTCCTCAGCCAACCCCCTACCAAGAGGCCACTTTGCGTAAGGCAATCTCTTGCTATACAAAATGAATATGATAGTTTTAACTGATTTAAGGACGTTCGCGCTAATTGTTTGCGCGCATCCTTACTGTGGACGTCATTCACGTCACAATGTCACGTCACGTCATGCATCGAGTGCGCGCGCTGAGTTAGAAGTATAGACAAATACAGTGGTGGTGGGTATTTCTACACCTATAAACGTGCTTAACTCTCTTAAATGCACAATGACCCATCCCTTCCTTTACTGGTTCTCAGCATTTTGTCCAAAAACAGAAAAATTCTGAACGTGAGAAGTTTTAATTTTATTGCTATTTCTACTTAAATATGATCGAATTTTTCTGCGAATGCTGGTATACATGACTTACAATTATCCTTCTGTGAGGCTGAAACCTCGGAAACGAGCACGGTAAGCCCCCAATGTTTTGCTTTTCTGACATGAGTTGGTCATTATCTAACTGCAGCGAAACTTTGGAAAAAAACTGAACGTCTGAAAATTTTGGGTGCGAACGTCCTTAAAGTGTTTTACTGGTTGAGCATTTGAAGCTAAAAATTATAAAATATATTAAGCGTAAATAAAATAGCGTCAGTTTCAATTCTGCCGGCCACACTGTGTCGAGCATCTTTGTCGGGAAACTGAAGGAAAAGCCTGCAAAGAAAATAGCTATGAAATGAAAATCCTCCTGAGGCTTGGGACTGTGCTACAGGGTCAACTTCTTCCTAAACTAGGGGAGCTTTTATACAACTCCACCCTCAGCGTGCTTAATATTTTTTTCCAATTATCATTTGGACATTATTAACATTATTCCAGCACAATATTTTTGCGCTGACGAAGGGCTACGCCCTAGACCTTTCGAGGACACACTTTGCTGTATTTTAAAACTGTTATCATTAAAATATGAGTCTATCACCAAAGACTCCACACATTCAGATTGAGCCGTTTAGAAGAGCCCTTGGGCGTTATTAATGGATTGACACTACGCTACTTTACAACGCCGGCCTGATGCCACGCTGTGTATTCCATTTTAAAAGCCGGATAATAATCAAGGGCGATTTTATTATTATTAGCGGACGTGACATGAGAACAGTTAAGGGATTCAAAACATCCGTAACTCTAATATAACGTACTTCTCACACAAAAACTATTTTTCCAATTTGGGACGCTCAAAAAACCTACCAAATGGATTCAGTGGTGTTTTGGCTAGTTCTTGGTTTTGTTCCGCTTGTTCTTCGTCATTGCAATTATTTTCGTTTCTTTTCTACTTGGTTGGATGGGAGATACAAGCAGGAGACATGGTTATATTTCATGAAATCATTTTGGGAGAGGGGATTGGGGAGACAGAAATTTTGAACAAGTGAAGGATGACGGGAAAAAGCTGCAAAAGGGCGCGAGTTAGGAGTGCAGGATACTTAATCGTTTTAAGTGAAAACAGATGTTAAACAAAACAAAACCATGATAAATTTGACAGTATCCCTGCCATATGCAAAACAGACCATTTTATTCCACCACATGCTTTTTAGAGGCAATTTAACAAGAACACAGCGATATTTTTTGTTCTAGTCAGCTGCCGCTTCCTTTTCTATTTGCCGGGCAATGTCAGCCGAAATCATTTCACCCTCATCGACGTCGCCTGAGATGTCTTCTGCGACGTGTGGACCATTCCTATCCGTGGAATTCACGTTCTTTCTCTTTGTATTCCTCGCTGGTTTAGTAAGCAACGTTCTATTTATTTCAGTGAGCTTTAAGAGGCTGGTGAATGTGAAAGGCTACTCTCACAAGCCCAACGTTTATCTTGTTCACTGGTGCATCGCCAATCTGATTCTGCTGGTCTTCAACATGCCGTTCGATGTCATCAGCTTCTCAGCGAGTGGATTTTGGTTTTTCGGGGAGGATTTGTGCAGGTTAAGAGAAGTTTCATTTTTTTTTTTTACTTAGCCTCACGTAAATGACAGGAACTCTTAAAGATGATCGCCTCGGAAGGCATTAGTCGCCTCAGATAAATCGTCTGTTTTTAATTGCGACTAACTTTTTTTATACTACAAAAGTCAATGCCTAGAGTTTTCGTACCTTTTGTAGCAGAGGATCGGAAAAATGCTTCGCCTTTTTGAAGATTTCCTCCAAAATTTTGTGGGTTTTAATGGTCCTGTTAAGGTAACAAAAGGCCGATAGCTTTTCAAAGAATTATTTGGAAATCTTTCCAATGTACGAATATAAAAATCGAACCACTACGAACCGTAAGCTTTATAAAGTGTTTATTTGAATTTCCTTTAGTTGTTTGCCGATTCCGTATTCCTCACACGATACCAAAAGCGTTTAAATTGATAACGTTTGCTTGAATGCGGAGATTATTTGGCAATATATTTTTTATTTGAGGAATTCTACAGTTAAGTAGACTAATCTTTCCTTCTAATGTATAGAATTTTTTTATCTCTGTTGGTTTTGTAGGATTTAAGTTGCTTGCCTACTAGACCTTACTAAAATTACGGCAGGTTTAAAATAAACATATTTGGTGTTACAAGTATTTTCCTTACTACAAATCTTTACGCCCACTTGAGGGGCGGGCAAAAGTGAAGTCGATGAGTGGTCCTGTTTGCCTAAGTTATATTTTTCTTTTTAACTCTTCATTTACAGTAACATCTTTTCAGACATGGATAGTTATGGATAGTAATCCTCAACAAAAAACGCCCCTGAAATTTTGGATTTATCAACTGAGTTTTTAAGGTAGATTGGCCACCGTCCTGCCCGAAGTAATAGAAAAAACGCTTGAAAACAACCTAGTTTTAATAAAACAACTGCAGATGTCCCGAGACAGTAAAATTTTTCAGCAGATCTCAACATTTGCATCAGTGACAGCTTTCATTTATGTCTTGTAAAAATTAGCTAGACTCAATATTCGAGAGCAACTTTTGACGGCAGGAGGTGGGCGGACAGGTGCTGATAACAAAGGTTTCGTCAATTTGTTAAGAATTGTTAAGAATACATAGTGAGCTTTACTAAAGATATTGCTTTTCAATGGTTTAATCCAAGTTTTTAATGCCATACATGTCGGGTGGTACCTGAATTAACAGCGGAGACCGCGCGCGTAGCCCGCCAACGGAGCATTATTGCTAAGCAAATTTGGTAACCTATCGATCCGATAAATTTTGGTTGTGACGTCAGCGTACGCCCTCCCGCCCGCCCGTACAGACTCTGCGGGAGGAGGAGGCAACCCAGACTCTGGGGGAGGGAGAGGAGTCCCAAGACAACTTGACGGTGAGAAGGAGAATGTCATTTTACAAAAAAAGAGGTTTTTTTAAAAGCTTATTAAGCAAAACGATTGTTCGGACAGTTTTAAACTTAACAAGAGGAAACTAATCCACCGCAGTCAAACGTCTGAGGCGGTTTTTTCGTTTTAATTCGTAAGATTTATTCACGATGCAGTCAAAACATGAGCAAGAATATATAAATAAATAAGTGGGTAAACGAGTTTCTTTGCCATCTAAATGTTCCGCACCTGAGCAAAATTACTCTTAGAAATGGCGCCGACAAGTCTGTTTCCCGTTTTCAAACACTTAGAACTTTTTTAGTAAAGTTCGAAACATTTTATTAAATCAACAGGATACTGGTAGAGTATCAAACTTTAAACAGTGAAAATAATTCCCTTATCTTTGAAGTACTTTCCTTATTTTTCTCGTTGACCGCGGTGAAAGTAGCTAATATCTATAACGTAAAAGTGGATGGCGAAAAGTTCAAGTTACGAACCGAAATTTGTCTTTGAAAACTTTCTCTTTTTTGAATTCTGCTGCGAACTCGGTCCGCGCATCGCTTGAGTTCACAACATTTGTCAGCGGTCTCTACCCCAAACATAGCAGAGCTAGTGCCTCTTTTTTATGTCCACAACCATGGTTTTTGCGACGGTCTGAACACTTTTTCCCAGGAAAAACACCCATGTTTATTAACTCGCGTAACCGGCGCGTAACTCGCTTAGCTCCGTAACATCGAATCGAGTCGAAGTACATATCACTTGAACTGGCAGCATTTGGCGACAATCCCGACGTTAGCAGAGCTAGTGCCTTCCGGTTTTTCTGTACACAATAATGGTTTTTGCGGCGCTCCGAACACATTTTCCCAAGAAAAACACCAATCATGTTATCTCGAACGAGTCGCTTTTGTCACGTCAAAAGTTATAAATATAAAACTTAACCCGACTTTGATCGCCGATGTCACCATACAGGTCCGAGGAAGTGCAACCGCTTGTGAAGCAAATAACCCCAGATCGACTCCATGCCAAGGAGGAAAAAGTAATTTGTCTTTTTTTTTTTTTTTTTGTACTTACGCCTTTCACGACCAATAAGAAAGTTGAATTCAACAGCAATAATGTAGAAACAATTCAAAAATAACCTTCATCCTCAGCTCTGAAATGAAAAAAAAAAATTAGAAGAATCTGCTTTTAAGCGCTGTGGATACGGCTCTACCAGCAGAACACACAGTCTCATTCTATTTTTTTTTTCTTTCGTGTTCTTCTTTTTTTTTTCGCGGTCACTTACCCGAGACCTCGTGTTTTCGCTTGGCCAAACAAATGCTCGTCGTGTCTTTCGCTTCTCAGGCTAGGGCATGCATTTTGAGCGAATGACTTTAATATATTTTGCACCCTTATATTAGGTAAGGGAGAACAATAGCGGGAAAATTAATAAGTACCAACGAGAAAAAAAGGTGGAGCTCCGCTTTTACGCTTGGCTAAATCTATATATTACTTCAGTGAAAGGTTTAAAACCTTTAAAATCTTTAAAACGTTCTCCGAAACTTAGAATTCTGAAATTTTTTGTACATTGTCGTTAAAAACTTTCTTTCCAAAATTTCTTGTTAAAATACCGAAGGTTGTACAATGTAAATCGCCTCTTCCCTTTCGACAAACATTTGAGTAAATCGAGCAGGAGTTAGCTACATGTATCGAAATTTGGGAAAATAAAGGGGTTTCTTTTAGTTATATTGCTTCCTGTGATTTCTGAGTTTTAACAGAGTAAAAAAGCGTATTTTGCTGCTCTGGTGTCACAAACGGCTTCTTTTCATGGTTCATTTTACGCGCGCTTGCAAAACGTTGCTTTCCGAAAACAATAAGACACGTTTAACTTTTGAAAAACAACAAGAAAAAAATAAAAATATTATTTACCGGCCTTGGTCGGTCCGTATTGAGAAAAACTGTGCCCTCGGTCTTGAGCACGGCCCTCGGCCTGCGGCCTCGGGCCGTACTCAAGACCTCTGGCACAGTTTTTCTCAATACGGACCTCCCGGCCGGCAAATAATATATATTTATTTTGGTCAGGATTTTTTTAATCGACAGATGTTTGAGAACTAAATGTGTTGTTGACGATTTTTACCTCCCTTGTATTTTACGTTAGGTTGCATTTCTATGTTGAGCGAAGCATGTACTTTGTCATAGCAACACAGTTCCTTAACATGATCCGCGACGCGTACGAACCATTTGGCTTCCCCAATCGTCCCCCCAGTGTGGGAACTAATTGGCTCATCTCGATGGTGTTCATGTTCCCCCTGATATTAACCTCGCTGTTGTATACAAAGAAGGGGTGCACTCGGTGTTTGCTGGCGGAGAACAGTTTTCCAACAATGGGGATCTTCCAGTGGAGTGAGCAGTTGTATGTGGCAGTCTTGCCTTTGGTGGCCATTGCTTTTTACAACAACAAGTACGGCGAGCATCCTGACTTCGAAAATCAAGCTAAAGCTGGTAAGCATCTCAAGGCTCAATTGTCAGTTGCAGCGTGACGTCACGACACGCTATTTGATCTCATACATTTACTGTAATTTTCATAACGTTCGGCTGCCTTCGGCTAGATTCGGCTAGATTCGGCTAGATTCAAGTGATCTTATTTACCTTACCTTACTTATCTTATGTCTTCTGTGTGATCTTTTGCGATTTTATGGCTTTTTGAGTTCTTTTGTACGGGGGCGCCAGCGGCAAGCGACAGAAAACGCCTTAAAATCGCAAAAGTCCACACAGAAGCCCAGCACAGAAGACACAAGGTAAGTTAACTTTGTTCATCTTGCTTCCAGTGTATCACAATTTGGGATCGAAAGATACAAAAATCAGTATTTTATTGAGCATTTCTCCCGATCACTTGAATCTAGCCGAAGGCAGCCGTCATAGAAATTACAGTAAATGTATGAGATCAAATAGCGTGTCGTGACGTCACGCTGCCTCAAACAGTCCGGATTGTCCGCCTGTGGCTACAATTTTAACATTTACTTAGTTTTTGCTTTGACACTCATCATAATCTCAGCTGTCAGCTATGCATAGTCGATTCTCTGCTGATGAACGGCATCTCTCGAAACCAGTTGGTATAAGCTAAAAGAAATTAAGCCCTTAGAAGTGCCAAGATGGGGGTTAAAGATCACTCGGCTGTGGTTTCTGAAGGCAGGGTTTCGCAACGTTGACCCCATGAATCGAGAATACTTCCCACATGGCGGCATTGTTTCCGGGGGAGAGGGAGAATTCTTGTTAGTAAAAACACCAAGCTGAGCTTTCCATTCGAGCAAAAGTAACATTTCTTTCTTAGTGTCTTAAAATTTAACATGTTTGAGCTATGTCCCGAGGACTTCTCATCAGTGTGCGTTGAATTTTTTTGTGTATTCAACATGTTCAAGGCCGCTATCTTGGATTTCTAAAATGTAGGCAGTCTCAGCCTGACACCAGCAAACGCGGTTCCTGCAAACCTGTTTTCCTTCTTAGGGTGGGTAATTTAAAGGTGGGAGGGGTGGTGCATTCTTTCTAATACGCCAGCAGAATTTCCGTCAGTTTTCTCAATTCAAGGTGGTGTCTTAAACTCATACGTGTACTTTATTTTGAGCGTCAAATTATATGATTAACGATCTCTTAGTGGATATTTCAGTAGATGTTGTTCTTTTACGACGCTAACTCATATTTATAGTTTTTACTTCCCTTACCACACAAAAGAGTTTGGGTCCTACCGTACCACTGACTTCTGCGACGTCCCACAAGTGCGTTGTTCTAGTGCGCTACTAATCTTTGTAATGTTCTATGGATGGCCTTCCATTACGCGCTCATACTATTTGTTTTTGTCAAGGTCCAGATGACATGATGATGGGTACAAGCAGGAAACAGCTGCGCTCAATGTGCCTCGCACTCGCAGCAGGCCTCTTCATCTGCACCAGTCCAGCTCGGCTTACCAAGATATCGGGAGGAGACTTCGAGAATTGGCCTGGACGCCAAATCATCTTTTACTTTGTTCCTCGGTTGCTGATCTATGGGCAGACCATAATGTTCACTGTAGTGTGTGGCAACCACATTCTGACGTTCTATCAAGGGAGCAAACTTGTTGCAGCACGGCTATGGGGTTACCGTCAACTGCCAGACAAGATCGTTATTGAGGAAGGAGAAAAGAGGAAAGAACTTGAATTGTCATAAGGCGATTAGCATTCAAGGAGAAGATCCATTTGTCAGTTCACAAGCAGTTTTTCAATGAAAAGCATTCTTTAATAAGGTTTTAGCAAGCAAGATTCATTATCAATTGTTCCAGTAGTTACTACAATCAAAAGTAAAGACTGCCAAAAGCTAATCGAGGCTCCTAGATAGAGATAAGACATCGTCAAAGCAAAAACTATTGAAAGCAGTGTATGCACGTTTATCCTCAACATTACGTCTACGCATAGCCAAATTGAAGAGAAATACCCAAATTAAAACCTCCGCCGTTTCAGTGGAGTGATAACGCATGGTCGAGGGCATTATCTCCTTTGGATAAAGGTTTTAAAAGTTCAATGATCGCAAAATATACTGGTTAATCCGTGGGGCTTGAAAAAGATGATTACCATAATACTTCACCCTGACAAACAAACAACAAAACAAAAAATATTAGTACTGTAGAGGAATCGTCAGCATGACATAAGCAAGCGATGCAGTTCTCACATCAGTCCTATATCGCTGTTCACTCTAGGAGCGAGCCGAAAGTTATCGTGTAGCCACTGCTTTCAGTGGTTTTAATTTAGTGAGAATTTAGAGTTATGGTTACTATTATTTTGCTTTTGAGAGCCAGTTAGCTAAATATACTGATTCTGATTCCTGTTTGCTCCATAAGACTGAATGGAGTGACTCAGTGATGATTAGTGTAGTGTAAGGACTCAAAAAGGCAATCATAAAATTCTAACGGTCATTCTAGCGAAGAATCGATAATAAATATAATCATGTTAATGTCTTGCTTTGTTTATGTTTTACTAATATTGATTGATTTCTTTTATTTTTTTGTGGGGTAGGGCTGTTCCAAAACCTTGCCCATATTGGGAGAGAGAACAAGGGCTGGATGTTGGGTGAAGGGAGCGCTATGGGGAAAAAAGAGATGAAACGTTCTCGAAATACCCTTTTACGTCTTCTTCAGGTCACTATCCCAGCGGTCAACTCCCATGCAAAAGTGACAGATGTTGATCGTCTTAATTTTAATCAGTCAATTTTTTAGCAATGCCCATCCCCTGGGCAAACCCCAAGGCATAAGCATAAGCTTATGGGCATAGTTTAGTTTAGTTTAGTTTAGTTTAGTTTAGTTTAGTTTAGTTCAGTTCAGTTTAGTTTAGTTTTAGTTTAGTTTAGTTTAGTTTAGTTTAGCTTAGTTTAGTTTAGTTTAGTTTAGTTTTTGTTTAATTTAGTTTAGTTTAGTTAAGTTTAGTTTACTTTAGTTTAGTTTAATTTAGTTTAGTTTAGTTTAGTTTAGTTTAGTTTAATTAGTTTAGTTTAGTTTAGTTTAGTTCTAGTTTAGTTTAGTTTAATTAGTTTAGTTTAGTTTGGTTTAATGTAGTGTAGTTTAGTTTAGTTTAGTTTTAGTTTAGTTTAGTTTAGTTTAGTTTAGTTTAGTTTAGTTTAGTTTAGTTTAGTCTAGTTTAGTTTAGTTTAGTTGATATATCGGCGCGAAATTAGTTTTCTGTCGGGACGTTTTATGCATCTTTTTCATACGAACTTCACACTCGAAAACGTGTGAGCTGGTCCAAACTTCAAGACTCTGAAAAACTTCAAGTGACGTGGCTCTATGCGTTTGACCACAGAGAACTCTCCCTCTTTTACAATTTTACGTGTTCCTTTTCTTCGCCCAGCGGAATATCCTCCCCAAAATCCTCTCAGAGCCTCTGTGTAGCAGAGAGTCATGTATTTATTCTGGCAGCTTGTACCTTCTACACATCGTGCCTTGCTTGATCTCTTGATCTCTATCTCTGTACACGTTAGTCCCAGTTTCCACCCCTATTTTTGGGCTGTCGCCTCTTTGCGCTTTTTGGATTGTGTAACATTACGCAATGTTTCCCGTACACTCCCCACTCCCATGTTGCGTAACGTTTTAATCAGGAGCTGAAATCGATTTCGATACATTTTGAACAATTCCACTGAAGTCTTCGAATGTTGATATTTCTCGTTTGCTTTTTTGAAACATAGTGGACAATTTCCTCTAGAGGAGGACGTTTTGTCCCATATATCCCACAAAAACTTTGTCCTCTATAAACCTCGTTTCCACAAACTGTGCAAAACATCTGATTAAAGTGAAGGTGGGAAGAAAAGAGTATCATCTGTTGATATCATAACAGGTGGATGCGGTCGCAAATGTCACTACTGAGTCTTTTACATGCTCAACGTCTGGTTTTGCGCAGATAACATTCTTTGACGCCTAAAAGACACGAAGTAAATCGAGTGAAGGAAAAGACCCCAACTGTTCCTCCCCCACGAACGTCTGTCGAAACGAAAGACTGCATCCGTTCGAGGATTACAGACCAATCAGAGGCCGTTTTCTAGCTTTGGATAACTCGTGTTGATAACCGCAAGCAAACGCCAAATCAGGAACTAAGAAACTTGCTGATCCTTTCAGAAAACATCACTTTTTAGCGGCTTTAGAAATCTTGCAACACAACTGAGCCCAAAATCCAAACTTATTGGCAACCTACCGCATGGTCTACGTCACTGAAATTAAAATTGCCCAATCAGAGTTCAGTACGTGGGACAAACTGAGTTTTCCTGCATCATAAGGAGACAGTACCCTGGGAACGAGGTTATCGCCTGTTCAGCTTGTTCGTTACCAGCAATGCGAAGCACACCAGTGACTCTAGTTAGTTTTGCGTTCATATATAGGCTATTAATGCAGGCAAACAAGTGCTTGTCTCAATGCATGCGCAGTTTCAGTTTTAGTTTAATTTGTGAAAGGCAGGTGTCCCTTTTTCTACGTTTAATCATTCAGGGAATTTCGTAAATAAGCGATCCGATACAAGCTCAATCTCATATTGCAGCTCAGTGCGTAATCTTTTAAGATTTTTTCTTTAAAGGTCAAATAAACCAAAATTTCGACATTTTTTCTTTCAATCCAATCTACTTGTTATGTGTTGATCTGGTATCAAATAAACATATTCTGAAGTTTCAAGTCAATTGGACTTAGGATTGCAGAGATAATGGCACGTGAAAAGTGCTACTTTTTGGCCTTCATAATCGTAGAGTGGTCGGGAAAGTTGTCGGTAAATTGTCGGAAATAACACTAGTGACGTCACTGTTGGCGAGCTGGAAAATTGCGGGGATTCAAAGTGCGAGGACTTGAGCGGAAAATCATGGTGTTTTGTGCTGCTATGAGAGTAAAGTAAGTAATTTAAAACTAATCGGCGGTTTTCCATGGAAAATACCTAAAAATCCAAATAAAGTTTGAAGAACCTTACCTGTTATGTGTTTGCTGTGTTTTTGCCGGTTTTCCGAGCTTGTGGAAGTTGTTTTGAGCGGTAAGTTACAGCGGTATAAACCATCCATGTCCGCCCAAGAACGGAGCAACTTCACACGGGAATTCCAATTGCGTGTTCAGCATTTGCACAACGTAGAAATTTAGAGGTAAGAATTTTGCATTTTGTTCAATATAACTATGACTAGCTTGTATCTTCTGATGGTTGTTAGCTCTTTCAGTTAGTTTATTTGAGAATTATAAGTCATAGCAGTTACTAAGCATTAACAATAACCTCCGGTTTTTGGCGCATAAATTAGGCTTCAATAATTATAAACAAACGTAAATTTCGAGCTCTAAATGTAAGATTTTTCACACACTAAAATATTTCAGTTTTATCGCTTTCATACAGCGGCTGCAGGCCCTTCTTAAGCCTCTCACAAGCCAACACTCAAGACAACCAACAACATAAACCAAGATTTAATAAACTGGCCTAGTTTCTAAGTTTTGTGGCTTTTCACTGGCAAGCAGGTCCCAGGGGGGGGGGGGGTACTCCGGATTTCAAGTGACGGGAAAATCGAAGGATTTTTTTTTTTGGGGGGGGGGGTTGAAATTTTCCATTCCGGGATGTTTTTGGGTAGGAAAATTTGGCAAGTATTTTTTTGGGTGGCTTGATTTAAGTAGAGATTTTTTTGGGTATTCAAAACCATCTGAAAAATTGTGGTAGTGGCTGTGTATCCTGGCCGCGTAGTTCTGCGAATATTAAGTACTGACAACCAAACTTGTTTTGCGGTTGTTTTAATTATATTTAACGATGGTGTCACATTACATTGCATCTGTTTCATAAAACCGGCTATACAATAGTTCGCAAAGTGTCCCAGGTGTATTTCACAAGGCTTCAATTCATTCAACTGATTTCTCATCCATCGTGTTTATCACCCGGCTTTATCCTCACTGGAATTCCCTTTTGTTGTAGTGAATTCTTGATATCTTTCACTTGTGACTTGTCGGTTAATCCTTTCTGGAAATTTTTGAGGCTCGAAAATTCGGCATGGGATTTGGGGGGGTTAATTTTTGGTCTAGGGATTTTTTGGGTTTTGATTTTTGCCCCCATTCGATCATCCCCGTCACTTGAAATCCAGAGTACCCCCCTGGGAAGCAGGTGTTCCGGGCTGTTCCATGTTCATGATTTTTGGGGAGGCAGAAATGACATCATATCAAGACCAACATGCCCCTATCAAGTTTATGACAGGTGTATCACTTAATATAATTATGGGGTCCACCCTTCGTACAGATGCTATCTAAGTACTTTCAGGAGGGGGAAATGGTTGACCCATAAAAACTGAAGGAGTTGATAGTTGTTTGAAACAAAAAAAACACCTTGTTTTGTGGGTGTTGCATATGTTCCTTGTCACTCCAAGAAGTACTAATACCTCTTGAAAAGTTGTTCCTGCCAGCATGAATTTCTCACATTATAGTACCTTAAAACCCTAGAAAGTATCAAAACGCGCTGACAATGGTCATTTTTAATTCAAACACCCTAAGTGGTACCAAAGCATAAATTGTAATCACGGTGACCCCCTTAACTACACTGTGGGAGCCCCTCCCCTCTCACCTCCTAGGTTAGGTACCACTCTGTAGTAATTGAAGAAAATACAAAGTTTAGAAACATTTCAAAGAGTAGTACAACTGTCAACCAAATATGATGTTAATATTATCTAGCAAGACTGCCAAGCTGTTGATGAACATATTCAAAGCCCTTTCAGTTTCCACTTTTACTTGGGAAGCTCTCTCTAATTTTTAAAACCAGACAAGATGGAATGGCTATTGGGATTTGTCGTCCCAGCTTTATACGTATCCAGTAAGTGTATTGCCTATAAGCAACATTACTGTATACATGTTCTGAGAACGAAAGAGGAAACAACAGACTCATACGAAAGATACACAGATGAGTAAAAGGTAACTCATCAGTAAAGGGATTAAATAAATATGTCAACTACAAAAATAAATCTATATTAAATAAATAAACAGGTTAGCTAACCAGTAACAACAGTAGAAAAACAACATTAACTCGATTTCACAGCCTCAGAAATAATGAAATCACAGTTGATTTGTTTAAAATTAAGCTAAAATTTGAGAGTTTGTTTTTGCTTTCAACTACCAATTATATTACTTATATGTTGTACTGGTAGTACAACTGATTGTAAGCCCTGAATACTTGTTAAACCATATACATCAAAGGGGAGTCATAAAGTGCACAAGGTTGCTAATAACTTAACAAGGTATACTGTTTATGTAATCATGTTCATTCATGTAATAAGCATTGCAACATCTCATCATGTATTAATGAAGGATCTTTTCTCATGAACACAATTTATAAGTGATTCATTTTTGGACCAAAATATGTAATTTTCCCTACCCACTTGTCCCCTGGTTCCTCCCCTACGCCCAGAGGTTATTCTTTCTCTTTTCCCAAACAAAATTCAACCACAAAGCAGCTCTCAGTGTGCCCACTGTCAGACCAAACATGTAATTTTCCTTACCCATCTTGAGAACCAGATGGGTAATTTTTCCCACCCATTTTAAGAACTGACAAAACATAACTGTCACCCCGAATCAATTACCATTTTCAGACCTGACTTTTAAGTCAACAACCATTTTCAGACCAAAAAGGCTTTAAAACCATACTCATTTGGGTTGCACCAAGCTATACATGGAGTTTTTTCTCTGCCCCCCCCCCCACCCCACCCCTCCCCCCCCAAAAAAAAGAGCCCAAAGAAAAATTACGTTAATATGTAGGTACTCCGCCCTTCATTTTCAACACTGGGTCGGTGTTGTTTTCTCAATTCAGTTTAGTATACGTCACCGCACATCGGGTTGTTTTGACTGATTGCTAATTTAATTATTCAACAAACTGAAGAGTCGCTCTGTCGTCAAGTGTAAAGCTCTATATGTTTTTTCAATTGTGGAATGTTTTATAAGTTCCCTGTACTGTTATATTTTTCAGCTTCCTCACTTGAAGTGAAGGCCATTTCTGTTCCAATTTAACGACTAAAATAAATTCGGAATCGCCGATTCAGTGAGTGAGTTCAGTGTAGTATGGGTTTGGTGTTTGTTTTGTTTTTAACCTCTAAGCCATTTCAGAATGTCTCTAATTGGAGATCGAAATGAAAAGATATTCAAGCAACTATAAGTGAAACAGTTCTCGGTCTAAAGCTATTGTGTCCAAAAAGAGACTCTAAAAAGTTCCGAATCTGTAGTAGTTTAGGGTTTGTGTTTTTAAAACACCCGAGTACTACTTCGAGGGCGAAAAAGCCGTGTGCCATTTTCCCTCGATAATTATACTTGGAAGCTTTAAAAAACCTTTTTCAGGTGACTTTTCCCAGTAAATGGCCTGATGCCTGGGCGGTATTATTTATTTTAGCAAAGTTTTTTGATGATTGACAGCACTAAACAGCCAGTGGGCATGCGAATCAGTGAGAAATGCGTACCGGTATTTGGATTGCAGAGTCTGTCGAGTTGCTGCCGGGAGCAAGTAAAGTGAGTTCATTAGAGCAACTGTAGTTTCACAAGTACCCTTCTTGACCTTAATTAGCTTCCCAAAGAATGCTGCAAAAGGAGCTGTCGGTGAAAGTTGTGCTGAAGTCTTCTTTTTGAAGAAAAATAAGTCGAATTTTCTGTTTCCTCAGCTGTCCGCATTGTTTTTGCCTTCATGTTTTCCCTTGTTGTTTTTATCTTTAAATATGGGATGGAAGTTTTTCTCCGCGAGCAACCTGGTGAGAAAAATGGACGCGAAATATCACTTTGCAGCAAATTTAAATTAAACAGAAATTCCAACAGCGTCACTGAGACAAATAAAAATTGTTCCGGAGTGTCTGATTTCTTAATACGACAAGAAATATATTTCTTTCATCGTCCCGCCGATCATAAAATGTTTACAGGCGGTAGGTTTTATCAGGAAAGCTTTCCACTCCGAAATAGCAAGACAAGACATAAAACAAAACACAGTAAAATGAGAGAGAAGCACTTAATAAAAACTGTCACACATCCATGGCGAGTCAGTACGAAAATCAAGAAGCAATCTAAACACGTACCGAACAAACTACCAAGAAAGAAGGAAGGGCTACATTTTTGGTTATACCACGCAAAGTTGACTCTGGTTTACCTGCACTCGTTGTTGCTCTCTGTTCCAAAGTTCCAAATGTTCTGATACAAATCGGATGCTATGTAAAAGAAGTTGAATCGCTTCTCAGTTGTTTGAGTGTTGTTTTTACCATTCCGTCCGCATCCACTAAACTGAGAACAACTGCGTTTTGTGCCTTGCCTTTAACAAACTAAGATGGTGAGTTCTGACGTTCCTCGCTACGGTAATCCTGTTTCTGAGCTGCACTGGAATTATCTGTTCAAGTTCAAATTCCTTCGTCAGTTCCATTTAACAAGCACACGATGACGCCGTTGTGCGAACGGATTACAATCTTGCTCCGTTTCAACTTGACCCGCGGCTAATACTGAAAAATCGTACGGCTTCAATCCACTTTGAACGATGATTATAATAATATTTCAAGAATAATTGCAAACACGTACCACATTTCACAGCCAAAAATTAGTAGATTTTCTCTCACTGAAACCAAAGTGCCGCTTCGTTCACTTCGGTTCAGAGCAGTTTCATTTTGATTCATTCATCTTCGGAAAGAAACACTGCACACTTAGCAGCTTTTGGCGCCTTTTTCGTTCAGTCATGTGACCAATTCTTGTCCCTTTTTTATCTCTTACCCATTTTTTTCTTTCTGTCTTTATTTTATAACAATTATAGTGTTTGAGTTTTTAATGAAACAATTGTTCTACTCGGACTTGCTGGATATCAAATAATTATAACCAACTCGCCGCTATGCACCTCGTTGGTTATCTATCATTGCAAAAAACCTAACGCTGGACGTAACAGCTAACGACAGACGTTAGAATAGTGACTTCGACTGGAGTGAACGTCTGGCATGGCGTTATAAGTTTTGCCAGACGTTAAGTTTTATGCAACTCACCCCCTTACTTTCGTGCCCTATAGCTCGAGTTGGAAACTAGATAATTAGCAAATGTCACCATGTAATCCTTCTCGCAGTGTACCCAATGTTGTGATGACGGATGATCCGGATAATGACGTAAGAAAACTAGGTTTTCACTGCCGCTAGCACCTGCGGGCGCAAGCTCTGTGTGCCAAGAAAGAGCTAGCACACACGATGGGACGAAGATTTTAGGGGGCTCGAACGTACGTAGTCTTTCATTCTGACTGACTGAACAGGTAGTCAATGTTGTCCTTTACACAGTGTCTTTATATTTGTTGAAAATCTAAAAACACTTGAATGACTTTCATTTTAAAAGCATTCTAAGGAAGAGAGAAAGGTCGTGCTATCATAAAACCTATTTTTCTACTCATGAATTGTTATGCGTTTTTGTCCTGGTCAGTCCCACCGCTCTTAAATTTGAAGATATTGAAGTGCATTTGTGGATTGCAAAGAGGAAAAGATTACATCTGTCTCAAATCTGAGCGCGTTTTCTTAGTTTTTTTTTTTTTTCAACTTCAACATAAATAAAAAGTAAATGACACAGATCTAGTGGCATAAGTTAAATTCCCATATCAAATCGTAATTTCTTTGACCGTAATGCTCAAAATCATGTACGTTAAACCGCTTTAAAAACTTCGCTAACTCGGCTGTGAGAGAACAAGACAATCTTTCCGCCATTAATTAAGAAAAGAAGGATGAAGACCTCGAAGGCAATTTTTGTAACTTGAAGGAACCTTTTGCCTTCCACCGCAAAGACAACTGAGTATTCTTTTGATCTTTTTCTTCCCATTTTTTGCGTTCGACGTTAGGAGAAGGCAACTCCTAAACTTGGGCATTCTGTGGTACTTGGGTGTCCTGTGATACTAAGCGATGACCTTTAACAAGGTTTTCGTTTTTCGTTCGTCTGCCTTTTCGAAACCATCTTGGATTACGTCATATGGGTAGACAATATCGGGAGCGCTCCTAACGCATGGGATTTTGAAAACAGAGAAAATGGCGGCACGCGCGGATTGGTCATACGGTTTCAAGAAGTATTTTTCTGCTCTTAAAATTAAGATAGTTCTGTTTTGAAGTTCAAAATGGAAAGGAATGACCCTGAAGAATAATCGACTGTCGAGAAAGAGGACATGGAGGTACTTAAAGTACGGTATTTAGCTGTTTCGCGTTGAGATTCCTTCGATTGTTTAACGGATTGTTTGCTTCTGATTCTTATAATTTTTTGTAATTTTGCTGGCAAAACCGATCGCTTGTCTGCAAAAATTACATGTGTGTGTACACGCACGCAATATAATTGAACGTTTTTTGCTTCTGAAAGCAATTTTATTGTTTATCTCAAAATTTTTGGCTGGAAAAGCTTTTTTATGGATTATTCTGCTTGTTTTAATCGATAGTTGAGTTCAGGGAGCAAACAAGTTTCGTAAACACGGACTTAGGGGCTGATTACATGAGCCGGGCTGGCCCGGTTAGCAGGGCTGGCTCGGTGTACCGAGATGACTGCTCAGCCCGATATTTCATGAGGCGAGCCAGCCCGCCTGCGGCTAAATTTAGAAGCTGTCGTGTGAAAAGATGGCTACATTAAGGAGCATGAATCGAGTGTTTTTACTTTCGCTAATCCATTATTTTGGTGTATCATTTTCAGTTCTACCTAGCTTTATGGTCTGATAAACCTTTATGTGTTATATAGAAAGAGAAATGTCGATCCTCTGGTGAGCTATTTTGCTCTGAAGCGAAATATAGTGACGAGAAAGTGTTAGCCCAGCAATCACGATTACATGGTAAATTTTCAGCCCGGCTAGCCGAGATCCCGGCATCGCGATGCCGGGATCCCAGCTAGCCGGGCTGAGATTTTTCCATGTAATCGCAAAGTTGATTTTTAATATGTTTCACAGACGTGCCGAGATCCCGGCTAACCGGGCCAGCCCGCCTCATGTAATCAGCCCCTTATTTGCATAAGCGGGTTCCAATTTGATGTACGAGCGGCTTTCATTCAAGTTGTCCGGGAAATTTCGTTTTCAAGGTTGTTTTCTGGTTAATAATTGAAATGTAATCATACGTGTTTGGAAAGCCTACAATGTTCAGTTATCCACAGCGTCGCTATAGACCAATGCACTTCATAATCATTGCCGTTACGCCTAGTAAATAAATATAAGTGGGCTTAACGTGAAAAGTCAAGAAAAAAGCAAAACTGATTATACCAACGTCCAGTTTGCCACGTCAAAAGACTTACGCATTGGCTACAAGCTGGGCGAAAACTGCTTAATATAAGAATGTCATGTAATGCCACGTACGTTCGTACGGCGCACGCGCTCGCGAACCATTCCGCTTGCCATGACCATGAAAAATTACCAGCATGCTGCTCAGACAAGTATGGTGCTCCGATTGCGCGGGCCTGCGACCCGCGCGGAAGCTCCGCTACAAAAACTCGTCTTGCTGTGCCGGTTATCCACAATCCCTAACACACATCCCATTTCTTTTTGCACTCCCTGTTTTTTTTTTTGGGGGGGGGGGGAGAAGGCTGCATTCATTTACAAAACGTAAGGGGTTACACGTTTGATTAGAGCTGAGACCGGTCTAAGTTTTCAAATTAAAGTACACTTAAACTGTGCCCTATGCTTGTTATCAATACCGTTACTTATCTGTTCCCTGCGTGCAAATACGAAAGTCGGAAATAGAGAATATATAGATATAAACAATTATTTTGGCCCATTTTTACCCTTCACCCCTAACCCCTTACCCCTCACCCCTGTAATAGACCTGCGGCTTGAACATAGTTGACCTTGCTGAAAATAACTAACGAGAAGTCGCAACATTTATTTCAAATCATTTAATAAGTCAATTCTTTCAATATAGAGAGAAAAACGCTACCTTATTGGAGAAATTAGCGGATAAAAACAATAATACACTGAAGACATATTTCACTTTTCTTAGATTAAGCTATCAAAACGAAACGAAAATAATATCACAAGGGCAACAGTTAGGAAACAGTAATGTGATTTTAAAATTATCCTGCCATGATATTATTTTGCGTTTTACTAAATATTGCAAATCAAAAGCATCAATCAATATCCTGCTTTTCAGTCCCGCCATAGTAAATGTCATAGTAAAGAAAAGACCCAGAGTCCAGAGTCCAGGGTCCAGTCCAGGGTCCAGTCCAGGGTCCAGTCCAGGTCCAGTCCAGGGTCCAGTCCAGAGTCCAGAGTCCAGAGTCCAGGGTCCAGTCCAGGGTCTAGTCCAGGGTCTAGTCCAGGGTCCGGTCGGGTCCGGTCCAGTCCAGTCCTGCTTTTAAACTGTGGCCCAGCAGGCTCGATTTTGCACGTGATGTTTTGGAATATTTTAACGTATCTGGATACTCGTCGCTTTAAATCACCATCCGATATTCAACAATGCTGTTATCCTCATAGCTAAATTAAATGGGATTTTGGCAGAGATTAAATTTAACACCGATTACAGCTAAAAGCCTGATTCAAAGTTTTTTATGAAATACCCCCCTCTGCTCCAAACAAAAGAACTCATAGCCTGCGATCGCAGACGTGACGACAGCCGGAAATACGTCTGCGTTCGCAAGCTAAAGAACTCACGCCTAGTGGCATACTAATGAAAGAACGCGGACGTTTAAACGTCTATTTGGTCCTAAAATCAAGCGTGCGGCTACGTTACGTGTCTAAGGAAAAAGGAGATCTTAACAAGTTTTCTTAAAAGTGACGGCTTGTAAATGGACGTTTTTTGTGTGGCTAGCTTCGGCTGTATCTCAAGTCTTCGGAAATACTAGTAAGTCTGTTAATTTAGACAGATTGACGAGGCTGATGTTTTACTTTCGTGCATGCTGGCTTAGATCAGAGGCTCTAGGGTCCAGAGTCCAGAGTCAGGGGTGGATCCAGGATTTTACATGAGTGATTTGCCCCAAGTTAAGTAGGGGGGTTTGGGGGCATGCTCCCCCAAGAAAATTTGAAATTTAATGCTCTCAGAAAGCAATTTTCCTACATTCTGAGAGCCCCTCCAGCCATTCAGACACATAAACAGCACCTCCTCAGAAAGGCATAAATCTGTACAAAAATTCATTTCTGTGTCTTAAACAGTAGTTACACAGACAAACCAGAATAACATTAAAGTAAGCAATAGAGTTATACTGTTTTTTACTATATAAAGTAAATTTTTGGTCTAGAAATTTGCCTTTCTGTGTCTAAGGAGTCTAGCATGTGAATTAACATTTAGGGCTATTTGCATTGAAGATGTAGTAGATGTGCTGCCTGGATTGCTGTCTTGGATGCTTGTGGGAGTGCAAATACATATAGAACTCTCCAATGGGAATCATCTCAGTGTTAGTGGGAGTGGAGGAGAAAACAAATAATATCAAGATTTATTAGTGAATATTAAGAAACATCATTGTTATGAAAATGTAGCAGCAAAACGGAAAAGTTGGAATCATACTTGCCTTTTTCAGCCTTGTCGATCAGTGTATAAAACGGTGTGGTCCAATGAGTTCATACTGAGAGATTCGAATATGTAAAAACCATATAAGCTTATTGAACACCCAGTGTCAGTGGAAACATAACTCAGAAATCTATTGAAGAATGAGTTTTTGTCCAGATATTAGTATTAATGCAATTGTACAACAGACACCAGCTATGTATCTGTACTGTTCTCCATCAGTTTATGGGTTACATTAATCCTGATGGAACATAACTCACAAGCACTCTAGAAACACTAGTGACTGTCTGGTACAAAATTATTCATTTAAAATATTTTCCATTCTCATTCTTCTAGGATGTAAATTAGCAAATAAATCTATAATTTTTTCAAGGTCTAATTCTATTTCTCTATGGGCATGCATCAGTGCTAGTCCATTTAGTCTATCCTGGACCATTGTATATTTTCTCAAATAAGTCTTCAGATTTCGGAGGGTTGAGATGGACCTTTCACAAGATGCCGATGAAATAGGAATGGTTATCAGGATTTGAAGTATAGTATATATATTCACATAAGCATCCTTGTCAATTTGTTCCAGGGTGGCATCTATACTGTCAGGGATGTCTTCTCTTCTATCCTTTTTCCCCTTCCACATTCTTTCCCACAACAAAAGCTTTGCTGGTAAACCTGCATAATTACAGGCCCGTATCCAGAGGGGGTGAGCGGGGTGCGTTCGCACCCCCCCCCCCACATAGGTCCCAAAGGTCCACATTTTGATACTCAATGTCCAAGCTAAGGGACTGGTCATTATTTAAGTCGGAGGGGGGGGGGTGGAGGAGAAATTGGGGGGGCCCTGAATTATTTCTAGTGAGAAATAGGGGGGTCTCGAAAGCTGATAATGATATTTTAGGGGGGTCTTGAGAAAAGCTAAGTTTTGTAAAACCATTCAATCATTAAATTTCACTTTCAACCTATTTACACATGAAATTTTGTAATTAATCTACCCTACAAATGAGTAGAGTGTTTCTAAGGTGCTTTTTATGCCATGTTTTTAGATAATTAACAACTTGAACCCCTATAAATAAAAAGAGCTCATTTTAACACAATTTGCAACTGAAGAGTATCACTAAATTATATGCTCAGGAGCAGAACAAAACAAATGAACATTTTTATCACAGTGTCAATGTTCCTGATCACTTAGTGACTCAGAATCACTCTCTGAATCAGGCATTACTGCTTCACTATCAGAACTCTCACTGATTGTAGTTTCAGCTGGTTTAGCATTCTTTTCACATTTAGCCAGAAAGGTAGTCAGTGTCACTTGTTTATCTTTTGCTCCTTCATTTGACATTGCAGTCATTGGGGGTGCTTCCAACTTCTCAATAGCTTCTTTTACTTCAGAAAGTACACAGTCACTGATATATCCTTGTTGGATTAGGTCTTTAAGAGGCTCTAGATGAAATCGTTTTCTCAGTTTTGTATGTAGGCTTCTCTGTTTATATTTTTTGCGTTGATGATGGGTGAAGATGCCTTTTTAGTGATTTCTATGTCAGACTGATTTCCAGTCAAAAGTTCACAAACTTCTCTTGTTTGTCTTGTTCTAACTTTTAGCTTCTTGTTCTTGTTCTTCTTGTTTTGTTCCTTCTTTCTTCTTTTTTTCCTCAACTCCTCAGCCTTGGCAGATGTTCTCCTACTATACCTTCTATGTAGGTCCAGAAGTACTGAGTTTACAGTGTCAAGCATACGAAAAAGAGTTCCTTTGAGTTGTTCCAAAGTATCTAGCTTAACTTGAATATACTGAAGTGTGCTTTTACCTCCTGGCATTAGATCCATGTTTGGGAGCTGGTAACACGTTTTCTTCTTCTGTAAGAGTGAATTAGACAGATCTTCACAGGTGTTTTTCATTGCCTCCAAGGCACTTAGTGCTCGTTCGCCACGACTTACATCTTCTGAACTAACATCTAATGGAACTTTCTGCAGCCTTTGAATATTATATGCAGTTCCATTGCTTTGATTTGTGGAGTTAGTGGTGATGTCAGTGACTTTTGCAGTCAATGAATTAGTTTTACTTTCTATATCAAATCTCCACCTTCGTTCAGTAATCAAATAGTTCTGGAATCGTTCCGTGGAAGAAAAGTCTTTAAAAGACTCATCATATAAAATGGGAGTGACATCATTGTAGAACTGAAGTCTTGTGGTGTGTGGATTTGGATAAAGGTATATTTCGTACGGCTTAGATTCGTTTACTATCGTCTCTTTATTTAACTCCAAAATTCCAGTATTCGTACTTGCCTTTAGAGTAACTTGCTTGAAGCCACAGTTCTTGGAATTACTGTTTATGTTCGGTTTGGCTGGAACCATAGAAACTACTTTTATCTTTATTCGTGTCGAGGCAGTAAAACTTTGTGGCAAATTTACCCACTCTTCCCATTCGTTGTCGTAGCTCTGTAACGTTAGATCACTCGTGGAAACCTCGAAAACTTTTCCAAATGCCTCTAGTAAATCGTTGATATTTGACCCAAAGTCAACACAGGTTTGTATTTTCTCCTCGCCAAACATAAAAAGTACAGAAACTTGCTTTCCATCTTGAGCAGCCATTTTGAATATTAATTGTATCGCCCCATCATGCCAAGCTGGCTTTCACTAGAACTCAGGTCTTTTCGGCTGATTTAGGAATGCCTGGCGATTTTTGCGAAAGTGCAGAATGGACAGTGTTTCTAGGTACGTTATAATCAGTTATTTTACATTTATCACGAAAAAGCTATTCCATTATCATAATAATGTAATAATGTGTACCCTGTATCGCTAAATTAAGTTTATATTACGTAAAAAATATTAGTATTTTATTGAAAAACCTTTCCCTACGTACCTTGCTGCAACAGTTGAACTGTGTTATTTTATTTCAAGAATATGTGGTGCTATGCTGTTATTTTTTTTGTCATTTTATGTATACTGTACTATAATATAAGATAATAGGAATATTACAATCAAGGCCTTTTCTTGTTATCTTAGTAAACCGCAAGCGGGATTCTCAAAACCACCTGGACGACCCCGGATTTCTGTAGACAGCTCAAATTTACTTGGGTCAAATGAGGTTCGATCATTAAATAGGCAAGGAGCAACAACCATCTCACCACATGTTAAAAATTCAAATCAACCTTGTTCGATTGGTCAAATTTTGGCACATTTAAGATCCCTGTTGAGAAAAGAAAAAAGGGAGAAAGAGCAACAAAAGTTAAATGGTTTAATTGCAGTGTACAATGAGCTTATTTCTCAAGAAATTGGAAGCGATGGAGGAGAATATAGAAAGAGCATCCTTTCTTTTAACTACTGTCTTGAAATCTTTCTTGGTTATAAAACAAACTTTGCTCCTGGGTCTCTCACGAAAGATGATAGAGTATCATTTCAAGACTGCCTACTACATCATAGATATGGTCTCCCTGTGTACATATTAAACACACAAGGCGAAGCTGGAAAGATGGTAGTGCTTAGACCCGATGATGTAGATTTGACCAACATTTTTCATGAGATCATTTATACAGCCTCAGCCTCTGAAAAAGAAATAAGTGAAAACACTTTGACACGTGACACGCTTAGGACTATTTTGTCGACTGTAGACACGGAATGGGACAAAAAAGTAGTAAAGGCTTTACTTACTTATAATCGATCATACAAGGAGCTTGAAGGTCTCGGCATAGATACAGATTCCATTACAAGGGATAATAAGCAGGTGCTTGATGTTGCAAAAGAATGGCAGAATGCAATCATAGCTGCTGAAGATATAACCACGTTGCGCCTCAAGGGACAGCTGTCTTCCTATCAAGAAAACTTAGAAGGTCTCAATAACTTAAAACAGAAAAAGGAAGGAGTTTGGTCGACAGGACTGAACAAAATTGAGGGAGAGATTGAGTTAGCAGAAGAAAGAATTCAAGATACTGAATGTTTACTGAGAGATCTCAAGGGGCAAAAAGCCAAGCAGATGATCAAACGCAAGGCCAAGGCTTTATTTGAAGAAAACAGAGTAAAAAGAAGAGCCATATCTTCACAAGGAAGACCAGCTTTGTTGGACAGTGAGGATGAAGAATTTGTTGCTAAATGTATCGAAGACAAGGCTACATATCATGGCCGTCGACATGACACTGTCATGTACACCAACAAGAGAGTTAAAAAACGTGACCTTCTTAACATTGCCAACTACAAGCTCTTACAGAGAGGAAAGAAAGTAATTAGATCAGTGAACACAGTGTATAACCGGTCACGACCAAGACATATGCATTCTTTACAAGCACGACGCCACTGTGGCAAAGGGCTTTTTTGCTTCAAAAAGCCCCCCAAAGCTGAGGACAATGACAACGAGAATACACACTATCAAAGAGGTCACATCAAGAACATCAAGTTATCATTTTTTTCCAACAAGGTAGACGCGCAAACCCGAAATTTATGCTTCATGCGAAGTACTGACGATAAAGCTTATTTACGTCCTGGTTTATCAGAGGGATTTGAAAAGTGCAGAAATGTCAAAATTTTGAATCTTACTGATGTGAATCGAGCACGAGTATTACCGAAATATGACTGGCCTGAGAAGCTGGTGTACATTACTCCAGCTGCACATCGTATATTCACTAAGAAAGGTTCGATAACGGATGATGTGGAAACACTGGAAACAGACGAAGATCACCACTTTGGTTATGTTAGACCTAAGGCAATTATTGGAAGCTCCGGATCCGTGTGGGCGAGCGAGACTGTAGACTTGAGGCACAGGTCCCCTGATGTATTTGAGGTGCCAACTGTGAATGGGAACATTTACACTAAAGGATTTCGCAGTTTTTGTGCACAAGTTCATGATTACGTGTTTCAATATGTGGATATGACCAATGTTATTGACTTAAGCAAGATGACTACTAAATCAGAGTGCCCTTATCGATTATATGAAGCCAGTAGAATTAATCATGCACAGAATGGTCTCAAGAGAGCCTCAGAAACTCTTGGCATGGATATGACCCTTACTGATGCAGAGAATACTTTAATTGCTTCTCGTGTCGTGCCAAAATTGTCTCAAATTCAGAGCACCCTTGATGAGCTGCACAATCAAATATATGCTCCTGATTTTAGTAATATTAGCGTGGGACAAATCATGATCTTGAATGCGAGATTGAAAGATACTTCCAATGAACTCTTTGACATTTTTGACAACTTGAAGCTTCCTAAAGTCAAGCCAAAGTGGGCTGATCTAACGGACGCGGGACCAGGAGTTGGTGTCTCAAACTATCTTGTGAGATTTAGAGATGCTGAATTGGCACGATTATATAATTCAGATTACAGGGTTCGTTGTCACAAACGTACAAATAGTGCCATTGGAGATTCCATTGTTGATGGCGAAACACTTGAGTGGGAGAAAACCAAGTGCTTCCAAGGTATGACAGAGGAAGAAGTACAATCGATGTCTGTCAAAGACTTCAAGGAATACGAGAAGAAAAGAATGGAGAACAATGCATGGGAAGTCGCAAATGAAGTGAAAGCACGAATACATGATGCTCCAGTGCTGAGCGAATATATAACTGCGTATCTAACAATGAAGAAAGAAGACCAGTTCTTCTTTAATGAGGCCAATATTTTAGCTTTTAGTAAATCAAAAAGCAGCAGTGCAATAGAGCAGATTCCTGGAAGTGGATATATGAAGAAGATATCTACATTTGTTGACTTGCACTATCAAGTTGGCGAGCTCTGCATGGAGTACCTGAAGAAGACTTGCCGTGAGCATCAAGATGGTCAGCTATGCGACTTTTGTAAGAACCATCCGTGGGTGGGACCAGAGGGTGAGCGAATACCCCAACCTATTCCGGACCCACAAAATCTTCCACACTTCAAGAGCGTATTTCTTAATATGCCACGAAGTATGCTGTCGAGGAGAAATATGTGCGTTCGTATCTAGAGCACCTAAACACCCTGAGACTCAAAGAATCCATCAGGTCCAACCACAGGAAGACGGACAAAGATAAGCGTGACTTGAAAGGCTATGAAGAGTATGACTGGCTAGATATGGCACTGAAAGGAACATTAAAACACCTAGTGGTGAAGGAAATTGACAAGTACCTCGATGCACATGGGCTAAGGAAATATGGGAATAAAGCTGACAAAATTAAAACTGTAACGTGCCACGTACTACGGGAAAACAACATAAGTGAAATAGAAGAGAAACAGACAGACTCCATGCCAGATACAGACTCAGATGACTCAGACTCAGACTCAGATGATGATTATGTTTTTGGTACATTTGGTAGTGATAGCGAATCCTAAGCAAGGTAGGAGTTTTTGTGACTTGCCATACTAGCAATTGTGTAAAATATTCATTTTCCACATTTTCAACCATTCTTTTATTGAGGGGGGTCCTGAATTTTTCAAACAATCCGGAAGGGGGGCTCCCGAAAAAAATGAATGCTATCAGGTCGGGTTCTCGATTTTTTTTTTGTATCAAAGGCAATTTCTCCTCCACCCCCCCCCCCCCCCTCCGACTTAAATAATGACCGGTCCCTAAGGAGTACAGTCGGTTAAACTGAAGGATACTAGTAAATCTTTAAAACATAACAGTGATAGTTAAACAAAAGCAAAAAGTGGAAATAGGAGTAATGTATTGATTGGCAAACAAAACCAGTTGCACTCTAGTAGCCCCAGCCACTCAGAACATTTCAATAAGCGCAAAGATGTCCGAGCTTATCTAAATGGATAATGAAATTAACGTACTGCACGCTTTACCCAGGTGTTTACACGTGCGAGCCATTGACAAGGGATCCATCTGACGATTTTCGTCAAACACGTCTACTAACGCGTCGGGTAGTATTCTCTATTTGTACTAGCGCATGAACGCCCGAAGATGCAAAATCATGTGTTTTGTGTAATACCTTATCGGTAGGAGAGAACAGGAAAATAGAAAGAGGAAGGCTTCAGCTAAATGTTCCCAGTCTCTCGATACATGGGTCAGTAAAGTGCCCCATCAAGAGCCATCAGACACTGACAATGACAGTGCCGTCTGCGACGACAGCCGGCTGAGACCACGAGTTCAGATCTATCTCAGTTAACTACAGTTTTACAGCGAGATATAGAAGGCAAATCACACTTATTTTCGCGATGCACACCAGTCTTGATCCCAGTATTTTGCTCTGAGATTCCTCAATATGAAACAAAATTACATCGCTTAATAAAGAGCCGGTAAGGGAACACAGAGAAACAATCCGGAGGGGGTCTAGGGGGAGGGTTAATCCAAAGCAGCACCTCGAGTCACAAAGAGGGAAAATACATTTTATGTTTCTACTGGTCTCTTATCGTCATTTTGTGATGTCACTATATATTCTATGAGAGGCCGATGTGTGCTTTCTTAACAATTGTTTACTGTTAATAAAATTGTAGAGACGGCCCAAGCTCAAGTACCTGAGAATACTGATGGC